>BMAW01046038.1:348728-439062 GCA_019974015.1 Nephila pilipes
AAGAACTCTTAATAATAAATAAGAACTCTTAATAATAAATAAGAACTTAACTTATCCACTCTTATTGAATAAATAAGAACTGAAATCTTATTTAATCAATCAGATTAAGGGGCTCGAAAACGCTTTTCTCACTTTTGATAAAAAAAAAATTGTGAGTGCCTAAAAGCTTTTTGTAATGAGATAATTTGAGATCGATTATAAATTGCTTAATGCAGATATTTTAAAATTATAAAGAGCTTTATGATGATTTTTTATCAGAAAACTTTTCTTTGCCTCCAATAAAATACTATCTGTAATCTATCAGACTGGTTGTAATGTTTAATAGATTTCATTTCAAAAGTTATTTTTTTATATGAACACCATCTAACTGTTGTAGAGAAGAACTTTTTTATGCTTCGAAAAATTATTCCAAACAGGAAAAATGTCAAGTTCATTTTCAGAAAATATAGCCTTATGTATAATTATAATCAATTTTATGCGTTCTGTACTGTATTGTAGAATATTAATAAAAATGACTTGTTTTCAGGACATCACATTTATTTGCGCATATCTTTTCAAACATAAATTAGATACACAATTTCCACAAGCTCCACTTTTTCAAAGTTCGTCTTTACCTCAGGTAGGCTACGTTTTTTAAAGTTCCAGCAGTGGCGTGAACTGCTTTTTCTTTGTCTAATGGAGCATGGCATGGATAGAAACATGAAGGTATTAATGATTTTGTGAGTAAAATTTTAGAATTAGTAGTAAAGAGAGGATTGAATAGTGTTAGAGTGACTTATGAGTGTTGAGTGGGATGAGCGATATGATTGGTAGAAGAGAGCGGAGGGTAGGGTCTGCCGTGGGTGAGGGGGAGCAAGCGCTCCGCTCTCTCTCGTCTTTACCTCTTGGAATCAAACTCAATACTAAATTTCATATCCGTTGCCAGTAAATTATCTAAAATCAAAACTATGATCTGGTGTTGCCAAAAAAAATATCTTAATAAAGAATATTGAAAAAGGTATCACTTTAAGTTTAAATCGTTTGCTTTTAAAAGTTGCATAGGTAATATCTTAAATAAAATATCACATTAGATTAAATCGTTTGCCTTTATAAGTTGAACAGATAATATCTTAAAAAAGTATCACATTAAAATTAAATCATTTATTTTTAAAAATTGAATATGTCACAGTTCGTATTCTTATGCAAATGATAATTCCTGTTCTAATGAGCATTTTTCTCATACATTTATTTACTTGGATTTATTTACTACTTAATTCAGATAAAAACTAAAGGTATTATTTCTACCACATGTATCCATATCCTTAAAAATAAATATATAAAATTTTGAGTTCTAATAGTAGAATATCGACTGTGTTACCTTATTAATATTTACATTTAATTTGATACAATCATTTTTCCATGTAATTGATGATTCCTATTACAATCTGAAAATTCCTTATTTATATGGGTTTATAACTTAATTTGGAAAACTATTAAAAAAGCATTAATTCCAACTTATGTAACGATATTACTAAAACCCAATGTACAAAACTTTGAATATTGACTAAGTTCGTAAAATAAAAGAAGTATTAAGTAACTTCTAGTTTCCCTTAAAAATAATTAAAAACAATAAATGAAAAGCAAATTAATGAAATAATGAAAGCAGAATAAATAGATTTATATATTATAGGAAATTGGGACTTTTCAAAATTAAAAGCGGATTGAAAGACACCTAATATTATACATTAGAACTTTATTTTCATATAGAAATCAATCCCGTATTGCATATTTACATTTTATGAAATGTAAAAAAAAATGTTTCTTCAAATGCATAGTATAATTATGTAACATATTTACCTCTTTAACTAGAGCTTTCAGGGAAACTGTGCGACTTTATGTAATTCTAAAAACTCCAATCGTGATTTGTGTAAAATGTAATTACTGTAAAAATTGAAGTGTAGTGAAAATAAGATGAGAGTAAAGACAAAGATTCGGATGCATGAGAGAATGATAGGATTCTGCAGGAAGAATGATAATAGCCAGGGGATTATACTATTGGTGAACTTGATCCGATCCACCTGTAACAGTTATGGGGCTATGAAAATGTAGTGGCTATGGTCGCGGATGGCGTAGTTTTCGTTAAGTCGTGGATTCGAATCATTATGCCATTTGAGACCCACCGGGTATCAGGGCTGATGCATGTTAAACTGGTGTAAGTTCCAAGTAATCCTGAAGCGTAAAAGTTTGAAAAAGGAGGTGTCATTCTCATCATTTGAGAGTGACTGAAAGTGATGTTTATTGGCACAAGAGTCAGATGCGGGTATACTGCGTCAAATAAGATGTAACTGAAAAAAAATGGTAAAAAAGATGAAAAGTTTGACAAGAAGGATCGAAAATAGAGAAGGAGCGTGTTAACCAAAGACAGTAAGTCTCAAGGGAAAGAAAAAGATCACAAGGGGGCTCGGATTAGTGATGCACGATCCAACCTAAATAAGGCAATCCACTGAGATAATGCCCATGAGCAGGGTGCCCAATTGTATCCCCAGACACTGGGAATCCATTTAAGTAGTTTATTACATCTTGCATGACCTACAATTGGACTATTCTTTCACACTGGGTCACCACACGGGAGTATCGTTATTGAACCTAGGTTAAAATTACGAGGTCAGTTACCATAGCCTTATTGTTGCTTCTCGGAGCAACTTCAATAAAACATTGAATCAATCAATCATGTGATAGGGGTCAATTTAGGAAACACTTTTGATATTTTTTAGTTGTGGATGCGCAAGAGTTTGCTCTAACAGGTGTGGCCGCGATAGCCTAGTGGTCATGGTTTCGGATTCGTGGCCGGCGGTTTTCGTTCAGCCGCAGGTTCGATCTTTGGCCGCTTAAGACCCACCGTGAAGTCGAGGCTGATGCACGTACAATCTGTCGGGGCCCAAAGTCCTCAAGTTGGTATGGTGTTGAAGTCTGGATAGGGGGTGCCAGCTCAGGTATCGTCCTCGTCATTTGACTGAGGTTCAAAATTACGAGATCCGTCGCCAATAGCCTTTGTGTTGCTTCTAGCGCAATAAAACCAAATAAATAAAATAGCGTTAATAAAAACAAAACTAAACTAAACTTGCTCTAACAGGTGTTATAAATATCTTGAGTGCTGATCGTTCTAACAAGAGAATAATAAATTTTGAGATAAAGGTTAGACTTTCTATTCACTCGACTATTTACTTTACAATTGAACTGTAAGAGACATTTTTGATTCAATTAAGCACTAGTAGTGAAGCTGGGGCCTCATATTTCTGTTATTTATAATATAAAATAATGACACATTATTGATTTTTAGATAAGAATAATTAATACTCTAAGTGTGAGAACTAGGAAAACGCTTAAATATATCTTTGTCATATTATAGTAATAAAACTATGCTTAAAAAGGGCTGAGAATTATCGTAAAATGCATCTTTAATTAAAAAGTTGCTTAAGGAAAAGCAATCTTTCATTGAAGAATTAGATTCCTAAATCTACAAAGTAAGTAAAAGAATAAATGGTAATTGATTTGCTTCGATATTTATTACATTTGAAATATTCATAAGAGAACTAATGAACTCTGTATAGCAAAAACAAAATGTAGTCTTAATTAAATCTCATGCCTCAAATTTTTACTGTATTAAAATGCTAAAATAGAAATAAATCGGCTTATAAATTTAAAAAAAAAACTATTATCAGATTTTTATACTTAAAACATCAAAGATTTTATATTTTTCTCATTCTTTTCTTAACTAAACCGTTCCATAATTCACTCCATATTCCATGTATCACTACTCTCTTGAAAAATACGATACATTATTTGACGTAAAATTTGATAAAACACAAAATATTTATAATTCGAGATACCTTGACTAAAGTGTGTCTGTTAGCAGAGAAATTCCTTATTTTTAACCAACAGTAACGCAGAGTTAATTTTAGCAGCACTCTGGAAATCAAGCTTCTGCTTATTCAAGTGAGAGTGGAGACTTCACTTTAGTAGCAGAAGTCAATGAGGCAAAATAAAATCTGGTTTTCACTGTAATGGTAATGGTGCAATCATTAGTGGAACCGTAATGGAGTGGAATACAAATCAACGAAAAATTAAAACAAAATTGTGTTTCTCTCAGAAACTTTTTCCTTCGCAAAGGAAATAATTATAATCATTTCATTACTTTAAATAATTATGAAAGAATTTTTAGATTAAAAATATTTTATTAAATGTCATTTCCTTAATATGTTTAATAGGAGAAAAAAAGGGGGGGGATTGTCAGTTGAAATCTACATATATCAGTATACGTTATTTAATTTTTAATCTAGTTTTGGGATGTCGCATCAAACCAGTTGCATTTTTGTAACTTATATGTATAATAGATACTCTTTTTAAAAGAGAGAGTGAATTCAAAGAAAAACTATTCATTTGTTTTTTTATACCTAACAAATAACACGTTATTAAATTCTCTTTAAAACGTTAAGCCATTTGCAAAAACTAAATAAAAATTAAATCTTAAATGTTACACTTTAAGTTAAGCATTAGTTTAATTTTAAAAACACAAATTAAATATATTTCCTTTTAAGTACACATAGTCTCAAATATACATTATCAGATTAAAGAGATTGAGTTTCCCATTCCAATCCCTTCAAACGTTGGCTTTCAAAGTATTCATCAACAGACCTAGCTCAGTGACGACGTTCATTATCAATTATTAGGATTTATTTAGCACCAATTATACAGGTATACGATGTTATATAAGGTGCAAGGATCTCGTCCTAGCATTTCATAGTAGTCAGGTTTTTTCTATGGAGTATACGCAGATCATGGAGTCAAACTAAATAGATCTCAGCCTAAATCATAATTATTCCTCCATTATAATACTGTATATCAATATTGTTAGATTGGTCGCATCCGATGCCTTGATGCGCACACGAGCTGAATCCCTTTTCAAAGTAATTAAAAGCTTGTCTGTGAAGAAAACAGAAGTATATTGCTTCCTGCAGCCTTCTTGCCTCACGTAAGTAGGCATCTTTGTATCTGATTTAAAAAGATATGATTGCTTATTAGCGTAACAAGAGGGCTTTAGGCGACGGACCTCGTAATTTTGAGCTTCGATAAAGTTATGAGAACGAAAATTGAGCTGACAACTACCTCACCAAACATTCACACCATTCCAAAGGAGGGACCTTCCATTCTCCACTAGATTTAAAGTGCATCAACCCTACTATAAAATGGATCGTTAAATGTATTAGGGCTTGAACCCCCAACTCGACGAAAACAACGCTGATCGCAAATTCGCGACCGTGACCACGATTAAAAAAGATATACACAAGGTGTCTATTGTTAAGATGTCCGCACACCCTGGTAGCAAATATTGATATGGAACAATGATATGATATGAGTTCCGGCACAGTTGTGTTCTTTCTCCTTCCCGACTTCTCCCGTTTGCGTGATTTGAAATCTTGGAGAGAGAGGGTGCCAGCTCAGATGTCGTCCTTATCATTTGACTAAGGCTCAAAATTACAAGACCTGTCGCCTATAGCCCTAGTGTTGCTTCTCAGTGCGACATTAATAGACAATCAATCCTTCAAAAAAATATATTTAAAACACCTGAGCAAAATAGAGGTTTAAAGATATTATTGTTTTTATAAAATTACACAAAAACTCATATTTTTCATCCGATTGATTGTAATCTTTTACGAAACCATAGAAATATTAGCACACTAAGAGGTTAAAAAGGTCAAAAATGGTACGAAAATTAGCTATAATAATATGTTTACAAAGAAATGGAAGGTAAACTAAATCTCGTATTATTCTTTTGATCAAACTTAT
Organism: Nephila pilipes; assembly: GCA_019974015.1. NCBI lineage: Eukaryota > Metazoa > Arthropoda > Arachnida > Araneae > Nephilidae > Nephila > Nephila pilipes. The sequence goes on from BMAW01046038.1 coordinate 354,555, forward strand.
GGATTACACATCTCTTAAGGCGCTCAAACGTGATGTTGATATTTACCTTCTTGCCTCAAAACCTAAGGAAATGCAGAAACAAGTTTTTATGCGCTGCGAACATCTCTGGGAGAAGAGATACGGTTTCTGCAAAATTTGCCAATATGTTCTATAAATATCGAAATCCTCTCTCCACATTCTAGATTTTCCAAAAGCTAAAAAAAGTTTTGAAAAACGGAGAGAAAGCTATCCCGATTCCTATTTTAGAATTTTACCGATTTTATCACGAAGTTTGGTATTTGTGTGAAGATTGAGAAAGTTTTCAAAGTGAAGAAATATGCACTTAATTGTATTTTACCTTTAATAATTATAACAATTGAATAATTTGTTTAAAATTATTTGATAATATAATGTTCATTATTCCTTAAATTCTAAAATTTAGATCAGCTCATTTCTACAAAAGGAAATTTCAATGAAGTTATTATTAAAATGAATGTATCATTAGAATAATATATATATATATATATATATATATATATATATATATATATATATAATATACGTAAATAATATATATATGTATACATATACTATGTTTTAGGTGCAGAGAATTTAGCTACAGACAGAAAATCTGGTAAGGATTACTTCTGACAGATTTATGACCATGAAAAAGCGGATTAAATAAACTTTACGAGCGCTAGACCTGATAAATAAGAGGATAATTTCGAATTGGATTCGGAAATAGAAATAAACTCTTTACTTTTGAATTAGAGAATGGAAAAAATTTGGAAATTAAATTAGCATTCAGTGAAACGATTAAATATATATATATATGTGTGTATATATATATATATATATATATATATATATATATATATTGCTTATGTATACTTTATTCAAATTAGAAACTTGATGTATTTATTTTTAAAGAAATCTAAGAATCTCATTTTGTTCACAGCAAGCCTAGTGGTCAAGGTCGTGGACTAGCGGCCGGCGGTTTTCGTTCAGTCGCGGGTTCGATCCTTGGCCTCCAAAGACCCGCCGTGTAGCCGGGGCTGATGCACCTTAAATCTGTTCGGGGCCTAAAGTCCTCCCGTTGGCGTGGTGTGGATGTTAGGAGAGGGGGGCGCCAGCTCAGGTGTCGTCCTCGTCACTTGACCGTGGTTCAAAATTACGAGGTCCGTCGCCAATAGCCCTCGTGTTGCTTCTAGTGCGATGTTAATAAAAACTAAACCTAAACTTGTTCACAGCAAAATCTTATACATTCGCTTAATCTTAAAAGGCTTGAAGGAAAGAAGGTGCAATTTATGTCTAGGTACATTATTGTGTTCGTTATCACATTTTGAAAGAATACTAAAAGAAATCCTTACATTAAAGGGATTTAGATCCTATGAAAAAATTCGATTTTTTTTATAAAAAACTGTACACTCTTTATTCACTTCTTAAGACATTTAAAAATATATTTTGCATTGTATTGATTATGATCCAATCCTCTAAGATTTAAAACGCTGTAAGTTAATTATCAAATAAATCCCGTTTTTCAGATTTAGGTGTACGGTTTCAAATCATTTGACAAACATTCAAAAAGACTTTTACTTCCATTAAGAGGTAGTATTGTTTATGCATTTTTTATTCCGTTATTGAAGCAAAAAAAGTCATTTAGGTCAAAGTAATGGTTTTCTTTTTTAAAGCTTCGAAAATGTTCTAGATATGCTTTTCAAACATTTCCTTTTAAACGTTCTTATCAGACTAGAAATTTGAATCTGTATTCTATTTCAATTACTCAAAAGAATTTTATGTCTTAATTGAGAATGTAAATGTGAAGTATAGGGATAAAACTTCCCTTTTCTGCTTAACATTTGGAATTTTTGCATGGAATGTGATGAATAAAAGGAAAATAAAAAAAATTTATTTGTAGAAACTGTTTTGTGACTAAATTGGCTTACAAAGCAAGGTACATTTAAGAAATTACGATTTTTTTTTTATTCATCTCGATAAAACCTTTATATATAACAGAACAGAAAAAGAGATAAATTTATGATTGAACTAATGTTTTGCCTAGTGCGTATAAACTTAATATATCACAAAATTTTAGAATCCCTGAGTCCTGAGCTATTTTTAATAGATTTAAGTGTAAATTGTCCCTACTGCGATCAAAATACATAGAGTGATAATGTCTTACATCGACGGTTTCTGGGAGAAGTATAACTATAAAAATAAAAGAAGAGAAACAATTTTATTTCGTGCACTTTCAACAACGAAGTAATGTTTCGAGTTGAGTTTCTATATCATTTTATGACATCGTAAATAGTTCCATTTTCTACTGAATGGGCTGACGTCTTAACTCAGTTTAGGAAATTCAATTGCTTAAAGTGAATGTTGAGAAAACACTATTTTAAGTTTTACGGCTTGTTTTTATGAAGGCTTTTCAAATCCAGTCTTTTTTAAACAAAGTTTATTTGGATGATTTTTTTAATTATGATTCTAGGAAACAATGGTTTTATAGCCTTTAAATCTGGAAAGAAGGTCGCGTTTATTTAACCAATTTCGCATTCTTAAGCATACACATTAAAATGAAAATCACGAAGTTAAGCATTGTCTAAAATTTCGCGTAATAGAGTACATATTTTATAACTTTTATAACGGATCATAAATTGTTTTCAGAACTATACGAAATATATCATAGAAGGAAAGTGTATGATGTGTTAAATTTCATAAATGAGCAATTTTTAAATTGTAATTCTTCAAGTATAATCATTTGTCTTAAAAAAAATTCTTAATAACTTCCGATAACACATTTTTAATACACTAATGATATATTATCTATACACGTTTTTACTCTAAAAATTAGACTAAAAACACTAAATAATTTATTTAGCAATAAGTGTACATTTGTAGAAAAAGTACTTGTTTATATGTCTTTAAATTTAAATTATATTACAAACCGCATTATATATCATTAAAAATTATCTTTATTATGAAATAACTGACATAAGATATTTTGAACTCCTTATCATAGTGTTTACGATTAAAAAAATTCAATGTTACATTTCTTACGTATTTAACTATCAAGGATTTCTACTTTCAAGGCGGCTTCAAAGGTTTTCATACCTCTCAAAGATTACGTTAAATAAGAATTCAAATATTTTCGAAAATTCATTTAAAAAGGAAAATTAAAGATCACTTATTATTATTCTAAAACCAAAACTGAAGCATATTATTTATAGTTAATAGAAAACATTAAGTCTATGAGCAATTTGTCGAATATTCTTGCATCGTGAACCTTAATTTTTAAAAACTCAAATTTGACAAGCTCAATAGATTTTCTATAATGATTAAATCCAAAACATTTCTTACAGTTTCTGAAGAAAATGTATTTTTGAAACTCAGTCAAAATTGAAATAATTCAATATATCGTTCAAAGAGCAAACCTTTTCTACTTACAAATTATGAATTAAATGAGCTAAAATAAATCATATACATCAACTTATATCTAAGTTATTTAAAGAATGTCTTTGTCACTTATTATCTTCATATCTATGCTAGTAATATTATACTGCAGGCCATTCAAAATGCGATACCATGAGCGAATCATTCAATCTGTGCTAAATTTGCACATTGCATAGACCTCAATTACAAGTAGATATTCAATTGATTAGCACTGCAGTGCACATGCAAATCATGTGAATTAGGAACCTCATCTTTGCGCAATATAAAGGGAGAAAAGACAACTAATTTTAAATATTGGAATTATATGGGGGGGGGGGAGAAAGGAAGAGAAATTTTTCAGTTTGCTTTTCAGAAGAATTTGGAATTCTTAGATGAGCTCGAGCTAAAGAAGGTATGATCTTGTTTCTTCTTAAAAGACAAAGTCGTGTCATTTGTTTTTTCTTGCTGGTGTTCAATATATCATTGTAGTCATATACTGATGTAGTGTGCAGTAAATTGCATCGAATGTAAATGTATCAATTAACCCCTTATTGATATTCTCATTTGCTGCAGACGCAACCGAATGCTACAAGCTAACGCAGGCTGTTGTACAACAGACCCGAATTTGTGCACTAGTGTTCTCCATGTTGCAGAATTATCTATCAATGACATGAGTGCAACATGCTTGTCATCACCTTCGGAAGTGCCGTGGCTCTGACAGAATCCTTCTGGTACTTTTATTCGTCCGTCTGCCCCCAGTAATTCAATATTCAAATCTCTGTGGCTTGATTTTGACCGATTTGAAGGATTGTGTGCAATATATGTAAGCCACAGATCTTCCTATGTCTAGAACAGAAACGTGCCTTATATGCTTCCACATCCTTTGACGAAGAACACTGAAGCTCCTCACACAAAGCATGGCGGAAACAAACAATTTCAAACTGCCCACACTTTTTGTATAGTTTGTAGATGGTACTACTTGCGTCTTAGATTAATTTTTGCTATACCAATCAAATACATGTCTTATGTAGTTATAGGGTACAAATTTCGCGTCTATTGGATGGATACTTCATGGTCTTGTGTTTTGAATGGATAGTAATGTATACTGCTGTTTGAAGAAAATGCAACACCATGAAAGAATCATCAGAATCAAATGAAATTTAATGCAGAAACGACTTGTACTGATACAAATAAATGATGAAATTTTCAAAACAAGAGAAACAAATTAAGCGTCCGAAATCAGTATTTGGTGCAGCCACCATGCGCTGCAATAAGTGCTGCTGTACGACGTGGCATGGAGTCAAACAGATGTTGAATATCTGCTTGAGGAAGAGAATTCCATATCGCTTGTATGCGCAACCAAAGTTCGTCTTTGGAAACTGCAGGACGCGGATCACGAGCGAGACGCCGACCAACCATATCCCACACGTGCTCAATAGGCGACATATCCGGTGAATAAGCAGGCCAAGGAAGAAGTTGCATGCGTTGTGCTGAACAGAAGTCTCGAACAGTCCGCGCAACATGTGGGCGTGCATTATCCTGCTGAAAGATAGCTCCTGGGATGCCTTGAAGGAAAGGAACGACTTCGGGCTGTAGCACTTCACGGACGTACCTGTTGCTATTGAGATTACCCTCAATTCGTATCAAATTGGATCGTCCATGATACGAAATCGCACCCCAGACCATAACTCCGGGTGTTCGACCACTATGTCGTTCAATAATACACTCAGGAAGGCAGCGTTGACCGGCATAACGTCTAACACGAACACGGCCATCATGGGTCCACAAATTGAAGCGTGATTCATCTGAAAAGACAACTTGGTGCCAATCAGCTCGCCTGTCTCTGTGCTCAAGAGCCCACTGCCGACGCAGCCGTCGATGATTCGCCGTGAGGGGAATCCTGTATAAAGGCACCCTTGCACGCAATCCACGGCGCAGCAGACGACGACGAATTGACGAAGCCGACAATTGTACACCTGTAGCAGTAGACCAACGTGCTGCCAGCTGCCTGGAGGAAGCTGTGCGATCATTCACCGCCATGCGGAGCAGGTGTCGATCATCGCGCTCTGACGTCACCTTCTGTCGTCCAGTGCCTGTTTTTCGAGTTGTTCGGTGCTCGTCGGTCCACTGCTTCCAAACTCGCATCACTGTGGAACTGTTCCGCTGCATACGAGCTGCTATTGCGCGATAGGAAAATCCTCCTTCTCGAAGGCCGATTATCCTCCCTCGTTCAAACTCCGTAAGTTGCTTGAATTTCTTATTCTTCCGTCGTGGAGGCATACTCAGGTCTCACTAAACGTTTGCCACTAACAAATAATCATAGACTTTTTTCAACGTCCCGCTACAGCACTTTATTTATACGCTTTCAGCATCAATTCAGAGGGCGCTGCGCGCGCCGCGCACGCGCGATGGCTCTGAAACTTTATTAATTTGCATAATATCCTATAATTGACATTTGCTGCGAATTTCATTTGATTCTTTCATGGTGTTGCATTTTCTACAAACAGCAGTTTATATATTAAAGTATTAATGTAGAAATGTTAAGTGTGAGTGAGTGAGTGAGTGAGTGAGTGAGTGAGTGAGTGAGTGAGTGAGTGAGTGAGTGAGTGAGTGAGTGAGTAGTTTAATTTAATTTTCCTATCATCAAAACTATTATTCAGTTGTCATTGATCCAAATGCAATTTATTAAGAAGATTTAATTCCTTAATTTCCTTTTTTTTTTGTTTAACATCTTATGTTTGATATTTTCAAAAATAGAAATTGTTTTAAGATAAATGTGGATTGTCAAAATAAATAAAGCTGAAGGAATTCAGAAAAATATTTTTTCAAGGCAATGTAAACTGTTAAGAGCTTTTTTTATGTACTCTCTTTCCTTCGCAAATCTTTAAATCCAAGTACATGTGCCTGATCATCAAAAAAATTAAATCTGAAAACTGCAGAATTCTGTTTTTTTAGTAACTGAATGTAATATAAAACATCTAAAGATTTTTTTTTTACTTAGAAGAGTTAAAACACTTATCGGAGTAAGTAAAATGCTATAAAGTAATGTATATTTGTGTTATACATAAATATCAGTTTGTAAAATTCTTTTAAATTTCGTTTGTAATTAGCTTCGGAAATTTATTTAAATTTCTATGATTTATAAAATCAGATTTAAGTATAACTTTTGTCCTAAAATTTATTTTCAATATTTTTAGAAAATAAACATTTAAAATCCATTGATTAAATAAGTAGAAAAAAATGCTATAGTTGAATTTTGCTGTTTCAGTTCCAACACAATGTCATGATGTAAGTCATGTGTTAAGAAAGTCCCCTTTTAAGCTTTTTAAATATATGTATCTTTGAGACTTGTAAAAATATGAATATCTTACTTTGTTCAAAAAATACCTATGAATTATAATATTTTAAATTATTTTTAAAATGTCAAAGTTTTGATTGCAAGATTGCACAAAATAAATGTAGGAAAACTGGTTTCTCAATATTAAATTGATATTAAAGAAATGTCAATTTACTCTTCTTTGCTGAGAAACAAGTTGGTTTTTGATTGAATTTTATGTATTATATAAATATAATAAGCAAGCAAATCGTAAACTATGTTTGAGTGAATATAAAATATAAATAACATTATTCAGGCTTTTGGAAAACTTATGCAAATATAAACACTTCATTTAATATTATTATAACTTCAACATTGGTGTTTCTTGCTAAAACGAAGGAAATCAGAAGATTGCTGTTTCACAACATTTGGTTTTTTGGGTATTTAGAAAGTAAATTTATATAAAACTTCAATTCTTTGGACAAATAAATAATAACTATTTGGTTTAGTTCATTTATGCAGATTTAAATGCTTTATTTTGTATTGATAAATATAAAGCATCGCTTAAATAAAATGCTAACATGAACACTATTAATTAAAACATGAAAGGTGAATTTGAAAACAATTTATTTTTATAAAAGAAAAAACTGTTTGTTTTAATCTCGTCATACTTTAATCTTACATTTCTATTATTTTTTGTTACCTAACATTGAGAGAAATTAATTAATTAATTTATATGATTAACACCAAGTTGTTATTTTTAGATAACATACATTCCGGTAAACATGTATTTTATTCAGTCAGTTTTACCTTACAATGAGCAATTGTGATTTTTTTTTACATTAATAAAATAAAATATTCATTTAAATGTATAAAGTATGTAAGGGAAATATTTCTTTGAAAATGTTTAACAATATGCTTTTTTTAAATTTCATTTTAATTAATTTGTATTTTTTAATAAATATTTTTTTTATATAAATCTTTCGCAATTACGCACATTTGGTAAAAGCTAAATTTTTTTATCGAGTAATCACGTTTTCAAACATTATCTTACCAACAAAAATAAATACTCACTCTTTCTTGGCAAAAATAAGAACACATTTTTTTAAAAAAATATGTATAATCAAGATTGGAAAGAAACAAATGTTTCAGAAAATAAAGAGGCAAATGATGTTTAATGAGACCTCTAAGGAAGAGAAATATGTAAGAACGTCTAGTTTCTTGCACAATCAACCCGATATCCAGCCTGAAAAAAAGTAAAACCAAAGATGACTTGGCGTCTTATTAATTCTGCAAGGCGACTTATAAATTGTATTTCTCTTGTTTATCTTTCTAGAATTCGTTCTTGTCTTAATGGGGTGTCGGTCTTTTTTGATGTCTCACTTAAAGCTTCCAATTTCTTTTCCTCTGATGTTAGAAAACCATCGCTTAGGTATAAAAGCAGGTGCTGTAAATTATAATTATGCGAAGTAATAATTGTATCATTTTTTCTCTTGATTATGCCTTCCAATAAGCGAAAAATTATTTTGAAACAAGATTTTTTTTTTTCATTAGAATTTGCTGTTCTAAGTGTTAAACTTAATCCTTAGAAATGATAAAATATCCATGTCTTTTATACGCTTTACTATTTGGGCAGCAATACATTTAAATATTATTCCAGAAAAACGTTCATTTTTATTTATACCATTAATACTTTTAAAATTATGCTCGCACTAGATTTTTTAAGTGTTTTGTAAGAGATCGTTGGATTTAAGTAACTGTCTTCGAAATATCATTTAAACATATAGAATTATAATTGAAAAATATGTTCATGAAAACTGAATTATTTTCTATGCATAGTCTGAAATGCTTCATCGTTTTTATACTTTTTTTTATAGTTTTAAGCTCAAAAAAGTTAAAATAACACTACTGCATTTTTTACAGAAGGCGCAATTCTTATGTAGAAATTTCTTATGGGGAGTAAAAACATTAATTGATGCAAATTTCTACTTTGTTTTGCTTAATCTGAGTCACTTTTCGTAATTTTTTTGGGGTGTTTTGATATTTAAAGCTTTAATGACTTACGATTACATTAGAAATATACATTTGCAATTATACCTAAAAACAATTATTAAAGTGAATATAATTGTAACTTTATAATTTTTGTAATGAACTCTCCCTTTTACATAACTGTAACTTCTTAATTGTAATCAGAATTAATCAGATTTATATGAATACAGTATATGATTTTATGTTTTTAAATGAGAATTAGTAGAAAACATAAAATCATGACTTTTATCAATGAAGTACTATATATATTATACACAGCTGTTGGAAATAACATCAGGTCAATTAAAAATGACAATAATTGATCATGAAAGATATAATTTGAAAATATTTGCAGATTTATACTTACTAATTTTGCTCTTATATAACTAAGAAATTATTAGAAGATTCCACCTCATTTGTACTATCTGTGGAAAATCGTCAATCATTCCTAGTTTGGTCAACTCGGGACTACAAAAATGATCTTCAGTGTGTTCTTAAGTTTTATTATGTGTTTTTGAAGAATTTTATTGAGAATTGTAGAGCATATTATCTCTTTAAACTCACTACCGAAACACATATCCCGCAATGCAACATTATGATGTGTTTCTGCTAAAATACTAATAATTGTTTTCTTCTTTTTGCTACTATCATCATCCCTTATTTACGTTTTCTTTTTCTGCATGGAAATAAATATTCAGAATAAAAGAATAACTTAAGCAATGGTTTGTACATAGTACTAAGCATCCAAGTTATTTCCTATTTTTTAAAAATAATAGTAACACAGTTTTCACATAACTACGTAATTTTAACTATTCAAAGGTTGTAATTGTTTCTTCGTTGAACTATATTTATTCTGTGAGTCATTAATCATTGAATTCTTTTAATTCATTGCGCTTATCTATTGCCGACTTCATAGTAGTAAAGCATTGAGTACTAAAAACTCTTGAGCAGAGCTGAACTGTTTAAAAGACTATTTACGTATTAAAATAAGAACTAATACCTAATAACAGAACATAAACCTGTTTAAGTATTAAAATAAGAATTACCTATATGTGCGATAAAAAACAGTAACAATCATACTAAAAAAACAGTAACAATTACACAATATCAACAATAATAGCAATGAATCTAAACTCCCTGATTCCTTAATTCTAATATGTTAGGCATTTAAAAAAACATAAAAAAAGTGAAATATAAATTTTTTTCAATGTTTGATATTCGTTATATTTAAAATGCAGTATATTTATTACAACTATCGTACTTTCAAGAAAATGGAAGCAATGAATGAATTCGATCATTTACCATATAAAGCTTACATTATTTTTTTTCTTTTCATTTATATTTGAGGTTGCATTAGTCCTAAAAATTTCTCTCAAGTTTTATACAGATTACCATTTATTTTCGTAATTAATTTTCACATCATGTATAACAAATAAAATATTATAGTAAATTTTACTTGCAGTCAACTGCTTTAAAAATCAAACATTCCAACACTAGATGGATACTTTTATTTTTTTCTGTGTTTTCTAATATAACAATTAAATTTTTTAAAATCTTAAGATTTTATTTCTTTTAATAACTTGTTTCTCAATACTTTTCCTTCTTTTAGTTACTTTAAACCATTTTTCTTATCTCATTCAAAACTTATATTTTGCTCTTGAAGAAGACTTTGATTTAATTTTTTAAGAAAAAAATGATAAAAACCGTTATAACAAATTGCTTTGTTTTGAATTTTATATTAACAGGATGAATGAAAGTAATGGCTTATTTAAAATGATGATGGTTAGGGTTATGGCTTTTCTATATGATTTTTATAAACTCAAATATATTACTTTATTAATTATTAAGAAACTCATCAAAACTTAAATAAATGTATCATTAATTTTCAGATTAAGTTAAATAAAGTTGATAAAAAGAGAAATTTTCAAGTTTAATTATATATATATATAATCGGATTTTACAGATTTCAATGAAGCAGTTATAGAAAGGAAATTAAACAAATGCATAAAATAGGAGAAATCTTTACTGCCTGTCCCTTTCAAAATATATTTTTGAATTTTATAATCCTAAATCCTACATATAATTCCGAATTCCAAAATTTATTCTTTTAGTCAAGGTACATAGATTACTGTTATTATTTTTTTAATAAATTATTATTTGAAATGAAAACTAAGCATTGATTGAAGACAATACACTGAATGTGACCCTTATTTATGAAGAAGCTGAGAAATTTCTAGCAGTGTTACAAAGACACTGTTGAAGTGTCTTGAAGTTAGATTTAACGCCACGTCTTCAATTTCCTCTAATATAGAGGAAAATAGTATTTTACAGGATAACAAGGCAGTTTGTATAGCACTAAACACAATTTTCGATTCTAACACCAAAACATGAAAGAAAAATTTTAACATTTCTAAATGGCAGGTTTCAATTAATTAATCCGCAACTTACAAAATTAGTTTTTCAAGTTTAAAAAATATGAGCACAGAAAATAAATTTGCAAAAGTAATAATTTATTATAAATAGAAATTATTTCTGTTGCACAATGAGGGTCGTACATAAATATTAATACTTTCCATATCAACTGTTAATACAGAACGTCACATAATTACAATTAAACTTTTTATTATTTTTCATTAATTTAATTATGTGTACAACTCACTTTCAACCTTATGTTTAATAAGTCAAACGTGATTATTTACGAAGCCCTACTTCCTTCTCTTCAAACTCAATCAAGTATATCGCAAAAGGCATTCTGGTAATGAAAGGTAACTCGAAATCGTGCAAAGGACGGCTTATTAAAAGCAGTAACATTAATCATAGCCTGGCAAAAGTCTGTGCGAATGGCGTTACTCCGAATAAATTTTCCTTACCTTTTCACCAACACTCCTTAACTACGATTCTTCGCTAAAATGGTTTTCATTAATCATGCACGATATACAAGGATTTTCAGAATTCCAGCTTGGAGTTCCTTATAACCATATGTTTAATTATCACTACACTAAGTATATGGAACAATCTTAAGATGCCATTAATATATCTCCTCCAATGATAAAGAGAGAGATCGTTAGTTTATTCAGTTTTCAGAACACAACAGTTTTCAGCTCATTTTCTAAAATTCAAATACTGCGTCATTATATGTTATTCAATAGGAAAGAAGGGTAGTTCATAAGTTATTATATTTATTCGTTTGTGATTTTGCTGGAAATACCAAATGTAATGAAACTAATGAAATAGGGCTAAAAATTTCTAGAGTAAAAGGTATGTTAAACTAAAGAAAAGAGAATTTATTTTAAAAAAGAATTATAAAAAGGTGTTACATTTTAGTTTGTGTCCTATTTTAATAAGCTGAATAAATATCATAAATTAAAAGTTAGCTAATTATTAAGTTAGGAAAAATTTAATACACTTACACAAACATAACCAGACTATTTAGATGTTGTAATAAAAATTTTCCTTTCATGGGAAAATTCTTAGTAATAGGTTTAGGAAGTTTAAAAAAATTATTGGTATTGAATTCTAACCTTTTGTAATACTTTTTTGCATGTTAATTCAAATACAAAAAAAAAAAAAAAAAACATAGATCAAAAAGGAATTATCAGTTAATCTTACACTGAAAGACAAAATTTTAAAGACTAAACATATTAAATGGATACATTTTAATGCATTATTTTTCAATACATAAGACAAATGTAATATTTCACATATGTGCACAAATGTTTGCCGCTATATCATTTTTTCATTAACCAGTTAAAAGCATCTGTTGGAGAAAGAAGTGCAAAATACATTCTGATAAAAATAAGAACTAAACAAAAATATCAAATGTCATAATGTGCCGCAAAGTCCACAATTTTAGTTAAAAACTTTCATAATAAATAACTATAATTTTAAATATTTCATCATTTCATTTACATATGGATATTTACAAGCTATATTGTGCTTATTTAGTTCTTCAAAATATAGTTTTTTTTAAGAAAAAAAAATAGAATGACCCACTTAATAACCTTAGATGAGTTAGATTTCCTATTTATAGATTATTCATTCATATGACACACAAAAAAGAAAAATGAATATTCTTTTTTATATTTATATTAATATAAGCATTTAAGTATATCCTTACAGATTTGAATTCATTTCACTCAAATACAAAATCAGTTTTCAACATCTTTCTTAGATAACCATTTCAATCTTGCAATTCACGTTTTACTAAATGTTCTTCATTATTTTAGAAACTTTGTATCAAAGATTCCTTTCTTTAAGGATATATCATATAACTGAAATTTCAAATTTCACAATAAAGGTTTTTTAATTTGTTCATGCGTTTGCACAAGAAACTTAAGAGGAATTTTCTCTACCGAAACATACCTTAGATTTTTGTATCAATGGAAAGTGTATAAAATAACAATACTTTTCCATATTTAATTTTTAAAAATTCAAAATTCAGTAGCTAATAAAGTTAACATGAATAGAGTTGTTAGATCAATAGTAATTTATACAATTTAAATATGAGATAATTTTTATTGCAGCGAAGAAAAGAAAACTCAAAATGGAAACTTTGTTCAAAGGAACATCATTAGAGCTCTTTCAATGTTTAAAAGCCAATGTGTACTTACAGCGCAAACTTCTAGCAGAAAATTAATTTAAAATACAAAAGCCATTTGTTTACTCTAGGGTGTTTGCTTTAGCATGTGGGCGATAATTTAAAAGAGAATCATTTATTGTATTTTGACGTACATTTCAAGGACAAATAACTCATTTAAACGTAAATGTTACTCTCTCTCTCACACTCACACACACATATCCTTTCTTTGAGTTCAATGCATTTCAGTCTGTAAAATTAAGATTACATAATTAAGCATACATTTATTTCATGAAACTGAAAAAGAAAAAAAACTTTGCTTTAAGAAGTAATTTTTTCTGTTGATTTAGAGTAGGTTCAGAAATTTAATGTAAACAAAACATTTAAACAATCCTTGAACAATTTTTTCTGAGGAGTACAAATGGTAAATTTTGAAAGAACCAAATTTTTGTATTTAATTACATATAATTAAAATTATGTATTTCATTAGATGTGTTTATTTAAGTTTCGGCACATATTCATTGCATTTAATATTTCGTTGCTTTTTTATGACTTTTTATTACTCATATTAATAATAGCATAGTTTAGCCCTACATAGATGAAAATCTAACTTCTGAATCAAAATGCTTTTTTAATTTAATTTTTATAAGTATTCAGAACAGAATGTAATTTTAATTTATTTTATATATCAACTTTTATTCTTATATTCTTTCTTTCTATGAATGCACTAACCGTTACTATCAAAGTATCTTTGTCTAAATGAAAATATGTAGTAAAATAAATAGTTTGGTCTTTATTTTGTTGGAGGATAAGTAAATATACAGTATATATAAAATTGCAATTGTCTTCTAATAACTAAGTTACTACCTTTATATTATTATTGAATTACATTGAAAACATTTTAAAATTGAACCAAATACGTAAATATTTATTTGTGTCAATGTTAATATTATAATCCCTATAAATTAAAAAGGATACGTTTCAATATGTGGCAGTTCTTACAGCTGTGCCTTCATTAGACTAATAAAAATGTGTAAAGATGTTTCTTTACCACTATTTTTTGATTGTTTCATATTCTAATGTTTCATATGGGCTTCATTTTTAAATGAAAAAAGGATGGAATAAAAATCCCTCTAAACTAATTTAAAACACTCGTATTATATTAATTGAAGAATAACTTAGGAATTTCAACGTTTGAAAGCATTCTTTAATTTTTAAAAGAAAAATATTTCTTGCAGTTCGTCACATGAACTCCGATTAATTTCCCTCCAAATGTTGTTTTTTTTTCCTTTCATTTCGGAACATTATTAGTGTTCTATGCAATTCGCGAATTATGAAATATAAATTTCTTTTATCATTCTATTATTTTCAATAAATACATGTAATACTATGATCAGTAAAAAATATCTTAAGATGATTCTTTCTGGGAATCTACAGGTAAAGTAAATATTGGCTGTGCATTTTTATGAAATACTAAGCAAAATTTTTAATGCAATGATTTTTTTTCTTTTAATTCAAAGAATTAATAAATTCAAAGTTTTGTGATGCTATACAAATAGAGAAAACATATTGTTTTATTAAATATTCATACATATTTTATTATTTTTCAGAAAAAGTTTTTGATTTATTCAAAGATTTTAGCGTTATGTTAAAGGTTTTTTTTTTTTTTAAGAAAACATAGTTTTCCCTAAGCATTCGTAAAATAACTTAATTGCACTTTTTATAATCTGTTAATTCGGCCTAAACACTAGACCTCAGTCAAGTGACTAGGCCGACACCTGAACTGGCACTCCTAACTTCCACACCACGCCAACGGGAGTACGTTGAGCCCCCAACTGATTTAACGTGCATCAACCCCTGCTACACGGAGGTTCTTTAGTGGCTAAGCCTAACCTGCAATTCAACGAAAACCGTCAGCCACGAGACCGCTGCCATGACCACTAGGCTACCACGAGCACCTTGTAATCTGTTGAAAAACCCTTCAAATATGTACAATTCTTCCACCATGTTAAAAAGAATATTGGAAAAAGCAATTATATCCCCAATGATATCATTGAATTAAGCTCAATGTCAAAAAAAATTACAGTAAATTAAATTTGTTTCGTAACATTTTTTTTCCTTTGTGCTTTTTACAAAGACTTAAGATTTTAACACTATGTGGTCTTACCTTCTTAGAAATGTATTTTTATAAGAAACATATTTTTGAAAAAACTATTTAATTCTCATTTTGCAGTAGTAAGAATATTTCTTACATTGAATTAAAAATTGTAGCAAAGATGATGATAAGTATTGATCAATAGCTTTATTTGAAATTTTAAATAACGAAGGCTTTTTAATAAATAATAAATATAAATAAAACTAAAAGCAAATTTCATTTGGTTCCTTTTTAAATGTATTGTACATTTATCTCCAAAAAGAAATACAGGATAATTATTTCTGTGATCAAAAATAAAACATATATTTTGCAGATATTAAGAAAAGGATATCTACTTCTTTTCTTTAACATTGTATCAATTCAAACTAAAACTTAATAAACTGTCTCACACCATTTTTAGAATTTTCTATACATAGTATAATTCCATTTTCGCACCCTATGGAATTATATATCTAATATTTTATATATTTCATTACTTTTTTTTATAGGAAAACATTTTTGCTGTAATAGTTATCTCAAAGTTTTGGTCAGTATTCCTTAAACTTTATTAGTAGTATTAAATTTGTTAACCAAGTCCTTTAACAGAACTATATAAGACAAAAGAATAAAAGTTAAAGAAATAAATATTTAGTACACATTCAGAAAAGTAGAAAGAAGTATTTGGCTCTAAGTCACTACTTAAGCATTTCTTTATTTTTTCTTGTTCTTCTCCCTCTTAATAAATGAAAGCTTGAGTTTCGGAAAGATATTTAAGAAAAGTTATTGGCGATAAGTGCTGAAATATGCACATGTCAAACGCAATTTACTACTCTAACTTGTCAACGTATTCGTTTCTTAAGTATGATAAATTTTCAGTTTACTTCCTAAATATTTTTTTTTGATAAAAATTATTTTAAAAGCAACATTTTTTTTCAAAGATAAAATCTTAAAAATATATTCCAATACTTTAAAAATGGTAAACTTCTAATTTATTGATTAGCTTTCAGTACAAATGAAGCTGGAATTAAGTGTTCTAGTAGGATGACCATCGTTAAGCTTACTTTTAAGAAATACGTTATATTTAAAGCTAATCAATGAGCCTTGTGTTTTAAGTATGTTCTTTAAACTTCTTAAATGATAATAACTTATTATTCCATAATCATCATAGGAACAACATGGTTTAATATTCTTTACGGCAAAAAAAAAAATTTTCAAAAATGTGTAAAGTACACATGAATTTGAAAATTTGTGGAAGAGAATATATTACTTCTTTACTTCAAGAATAAAATTTAACATTCACACGAAATAAATAAACAGATTAAAAGTTAAGTTTTATAAAATAATTTATTGCATTCAGTTCACAAAATTAACTTTTATTTACAGATTCATTCTTACTTTTAAATAATTAGAATTTTGAGTATTTCAGCCTCCTTTCTAAAATCTTCAAATCTAGTAATTATATTTTAAACATGGCAATCTAATTTTATTTGTAATTAAATTTAAAAAAATTTGTTACAGAAATACAGCATTTATTTAAATAATCTAATAATAATGATAACTGTGGATAAGAAATAAAATAAAATCAGTTCCTTTTAATTTTTGTACTTATCGTTATAATTAATCGGTGCACTTCCCTAACAAATCAAAAAAGCGAATCAAATTATTTACTTAATTATCAACAAAAATTAAGTGATCATACTATCAACAAAAAATAATGTAGCTAAAATTATAATAAAAAGCATGTAAGTAATTTGCTCATTATCAATTATACATACATATATATATATATATATATATAATTCATATAAGAGCAATTTATATAACTATATATATAGTAGTTATATAGAGAAGTATATAGTATATAGCATAAGAATTAGGTTTTAAATATTATAAAGAAAATTAATTCATCATACCATCTTTCAAAATTAACTAATTAAAACATATTGTTTCAGAAAGAGTTATTCTGTAAATATTAATATAACACTTTATTTCACACTCAACTTAATTTTATTTATATATTTGGCCCTGAACATCTACACGCTAAAAATTTGTTCTTTATATTAAGATTATACTTATCATTTTATAATAATTTGTTTACTAAAATTGAGTTTTCAAAATAATAATAATCACTTGAAGCTAAACTAGTATTTATTCGTTAAGATACTTGTTGTTTTGCTAAATTTTTATTACGTCTAATCTGAGAGATTCCGGCTGAATATGAATCAAATATACAAAAAGTATAATTCAGTGCCGTTGTTAGAAAACATTTTGGTAAATTTAACTCTCAGTGCAAAAATCTCAAACACCTCTGCAAATTGATTTTTCAGAATTTGGTTTTATTTCAGCTTTTCCTTGGGCTTAATTTTTAAATTTATTGTTCAGCCTTAATTCATCAAAGTTCTCTTTCTTTAAACCTCTCAATCGCATAAATATAAAATAGATAAAATGATTTCGTTAACACTCAACTCTGCATGATTTTGTGTAATCTGAATTCTAAGTTACAAATCAGAATTTAAAATACCCATGTGTATAGTATGGATCAGAGATGTGACATTAGTCAAATTTAAAACCTAGTTTGAGATTTAAAGAGACTGGTCTAATTAGCTCAAATTAGTGAACAATGTTAAAGCAATTTTGTACATTATTTTCTTTGTAACGACAATAATCTGAATTTCAATAAATGAGAACTTAATGTTCTTAATACAAACATCTTCACCCACCAACCCAAATTTTCAAAACTCAGTGATATTAAAATTGGCAAGAATTATTCACATATTGTTTAAATGTATATTAGAAAATCTGGATGCAATAGCATGATTTTAAAATAAAGAATACTTCTGTTGCATTTCTTCATGTAATAAACATATAGCAAAACATTGAATATGATTAGGTCAGAATTTAAACGGAAAATAAATATTATAATTTGAGAATTATAAAGTTACCAAAAGTCAAATATATCTATTGTGGAATTTTTGTTTATCTAGACAAATCTTAAATGTCATGATTATTTTTGAGAAAACCATCAAAAGTTTTGAACGAAATTTATTTTTGTTTCTAAAACGTTTTTCAGACTTTGCAATGAGTATATAAAATAATTACATGACACTAATTTTGGATTATTATCGACTTAACTATAATTAAGTAAATATACTTTATTTTACATAGAACATGTCTTTACATGTTTTCATTTCGCATTTATTTATGCATACGAATGTTGTTGTTTTCTTAAACGTATCATAAATGCCAACAATTTAGTAATGAATGAAGTTTTGGTATTTGAATTTTTAAATCAATTCAAAGAAAAGGCATGAACAGCAAAGAATTGAGGCTCTTAATCGTTGTATAGCTATGGTGCTATGATGGAGTTATGTTTATAAATTTGAATAAGAAAAGAGGTGACTACTATAATTATGTAATATATGTGGGGATGTTATTTATTCAAACAGAATATTTTACACTTAATCACTTTGGGATATTTCTTTCTAATCTGAATTATTAGAAGTCTTTAGTGTTCACTGCACTGAGCTTATTCTGCTCGTGTTATTATTAGCATTTCTGCTATAATTTATATGTATGTTTTTCATATATTCATTAATTATCTGTTTTGTGGTAATGTGTATATTTTTCATTTTGTTAATGTATATTTCAAAGTATTCTATATGTCCTCCTGTTCCTAATTTACCAAAGTTTTCACGAACCGCCGCCCAAACCCGTTCTGTTGTTCCAGTTGGGAGGAAATTTATTTCACTGAAGGACTAATTTTATTTCAATATTGTTTAATAAACATTGAGTAATAGAACATGTGTGCTTATCATTAGTGAAATTGTTTATTAAGGCCTTGGATAAGGAACTGTAGGTTACATTTGGTATAAATTTATATTTGTCTCACACTTTATTACCAAACAATTATTTCTTGTAATTTGTAATTTCCGATAATTATTGTAAAAGATTAATATGGACCTCATTTAACACCATTTGTAACTTTTGGATATGCCTCTTTACTCAGGTTGACATGTCTCATCATTAAAACTTTTACTCTAGCTGTATTTCTAAATTTCAGTTTAAAATCACCTGCACAAAGAGAATGATAACCACACCTGGTCTCCGTAACTTTGGATGAAATTCTTCAAGAATTTCTTTTCCTATCTTTCTTCTAACATTCTGAATTATCACAAAGCACTTAATTAACGTTAATGAATTGATTTCTAGAATTATTGGCAAACATTGTTTTCGCTTTTAAATAAATTTATTAAAAGAAATTTTAACCGGAAGTACTGAAGATTTTAACCAGCATCCAGGATAATAAACTGAGCCATCATCCTTTCGAACGATCCAATTAAAATTGAGAAACTAAATGTCAGAAAGATGAAATCAAAGATTAATGCAGGGTAATTATTTATTGACCCATCATATCCAATCAACTGCCTGATAAAAATCTGATTTCAAAAATATAATCCATTCAAGATTATTAATCCATAGAAAATATAAAACACGATTCAATTCTCCTTCGACGATGCTCACACACTAAAATCATGCGATGCCATTTTTGCCGCCTGATGACGACTGTTGACGACCTCAACGCATCAGCAAAACTCGCTCAAACATACGCGTTGGAAGAAAACTGTCGACCACCGAAGTTGCACCTGAAAACGGATCTGATAAACGGCGCGATGCAAAGAGGAAAAACCGAGGTCAGACGAGCCCGATCTTTAAACCAAACCACGCTCGAAATAAATGCCACCATCCCCAGAAGTCTAGTAAAGGATCCAACGCTACCATTCCAACCCGTTACAAACCCTTCGGTATTCCAGAACGTGAACCAACTGGCTTGATACCGTTACGCTCTTCTCCTTATCATCAATGAAATCACAGCACCCTGAAGATATCCTGGTAACATACTAGATGAACCTATCTTTATCTGACATAACCCATTCCAGAACCTTTAAGATTACTATCGAAGCAAAATAAACGATAACTAAAACACTTTTGACATTGACGAATGCTATAAAATATTATTGGTTATGATCCAGAAACTAACGGCAGCAATAACACTAGTGCAAACTTTTGACCTTTTATGAACAATTTATCTTTAACGATCCTGATGAGGTTTCCATTTTCTAAGAAATGTAGTACCCTTAAGAAACAACTGAACACTGAACTACTAAAGCCTACATTTGACACATATCTTACTAAAATACTACATCAAACAGAGAACAACACTTATCCTGAATGATGTTCCAGAGTTACAGAAACATAATTAGGTGAAAATTAAACACATTAGTTGTTGCATAGTAAGATTCTGAAAATATATCCAAATGCATTGATGACATGTGAATCCCTATACCAATGAAAATCTAGTGACTCCTCGTACATGTACATTTGAGCTTTATCAGATCCATTTCGTTTGTAGTAGAATTAAATTAAGAAATCTGAACTTTACTGTATATTATAAAATTTTCACTTTTATTTTTAAAGTAGAAAATGTAGAAGATGAGATATTATTTAGTTTTATTAACAACTTTTCTTTACAGTGCCAAATTTCCATCAAATACACTGAACTGCAAAATTATCAAAGTAACGTATAAAACTATTCCTTTTCCAATTTTCGATCTGATGAATAAAAATGCTAATCAGTTTCAATAAAGGCTTTATATAATTAGAGTATATTTATGTTATCTAATAGAATATATACATTTCTTATTATTTAAAAATAATATGTAGAGTACATGAATAGCCTGAATTTTTGCGTTTCAAAACTATAGTTTTAACTTATTTCTGAAAAGGTTGAGAATTATGGACATTTCTGTTAGTCTGTTTTAAAAACGTTGATTGACTTACATGTCTTTAAAATTGCAACCTTATTATATTCCACTAATTATTTTTGCTTTCTATTTTACGTATTCTGGTGCAAATTATTTGATCAAATTTTCAGAAATTAAAAAGAAACATCATATGTAACTGAACCAGTTATTCAGATAAAACTGAAAATATAAGAGAAGTTGTGAAATATAAATTACACAGAATGACTTTAAGGATCTATTCATCAAACAAAGGAAACTCTTCTGTGGAATCGAATCACCATTGAATTACTTTACGTTAATTTTGGAAATTTTAACCTTGAAACTCATGGGAGAAAGAAAATCTATATTAAAATCATTATAACAGAAGTATAAAATGGTATTCTATTAATGTAGAAGTGAATTTTATTGGATTTGAAAATGAATAAAGAATTCAATAAAGCATTCTCTTCCTTTGTTTGAAGTGTATTAGTATTATCATGAACACAAAACATAAGCGAATTTGTATGTAATAATTTATATACTAGGAAATTTATAAGAATATTCAAAGAAATTTAAAACATTTTATGTTCCAGAAAACGAGTATTTTATCTCAAAGGATTGCGATTATGTCAAATACGAATGGGAAAATCTAAAGTTTTTATTTTAAATAAGAATAATTAACTGATTTAATGAAACTTATTGCCATTTTGAGAAAGAGCAACGATATAAATACACGACTAATAACCCCTGAGACTAACCTGAGATGGCGCCTATAGTAAACCAGTAACAGGTCTTCTAGGAGTACCTGTCTGAAACGTGTCAAAATTTTAAGTCGATCGACCTGGAAAAGGTTTGAAGTGAAGTGAAAAGGTTTTTCCAAGTGGTGCCAAGTGATTGTTGATCGAACGGAAAACAGCAACGAGTCGATTCAGAAAGCTGTTTGTCGCTATTTACTCAACAAAAAGATTTCTGCGAAAAATGGGGAGATTTGGAAAAGGTTAGCGTTGAACGATTGTATCACCTCTAAAAGCAGATTAACAAAGGTAAATATGTTGATGAATAAAAATTTTGCAAAATGTTGTTTCAATGTTAGACTTGGAGTTATTGATCGATGTGTTATATATATATATATATAATTACCTAATTATTTACAATCATCATAATTTTAAATATATATATGTACACTGGAATTAAACTTGTTCACGCAGAAAGTGTAGCTGAAGTTAGTATAAAATTGTTTAATGTTCAAAATTACTGGATACACACTCATGTACTACATGTACTGCATCACAGGTAGACGTAACTGCCTTCGCGTAGTAACAGCATAAATGTTCACTCAAATGCTTTCTGGCGGTTATTAGTTTAGAGTTCTTTTTTTTCTCGCCTCCACGCGTTCGAACAGCACCTTCTCGTTCTCGTTCCCGGGGCTCTCTCTCCCTGCAAACAAGCAAGAGCCGCAGCTAGTCGCCTCTGACCGGGTGGCTGGCGATCGCTCCAATCCTTACAACTCGGCCACTCTTGACAATAGTTTTGTCCTCAAAACCTCCCTCACTCTTTCAACATCAGATACTACCTGCAATACAAAAAAAAAATACAGAAAAACATAATATGGTACATAAAATCTTTAAGGTCTTAGGTAGGAAGACCAAGGCTTCATGTGGTTAGCAGCAGAAGAGGTCTGACCAGGACCTTCATGGTGTCCCACTTTTTCCACTTCGTACTGGTCTTTTCCCTTGGTTGCTGTAATTCGGTATGGACAAAAAAACTTGGGTCTAAGCTTTAGACTACTTCCAAATTGAGTGCGCTGTATGACTAAGTATTTTACATTGTATCTTCTTTCTTCTCTTGTTGCATGACTTTTTGTTCTCTACTTGTATTCTCAAGATATTCTTTCTTGCTTCATCTCTGATTTCTTTCCGATCCTTCATCAACATATCTGTTTCTTCTTTCTCGATAATTTTTTTAATCTTCAGATCCTCTCGATTTCGCATTTTAACACCAGTGTGGAGCTCAAAAGGTGTATTCTTTGTATTTCTGCACGTAGTACTGTTCGGGATCCTTTGTACATCTGCAACATATTTGTACTACTTCGTTGGATCTTCCAACGACAATGTTGCCAATACTGGAATCAAAGTCTTGTGGATTCTTTCCACCTGTCCATTTCTTCTAGGAACACAAGCTGTGATCAATACATAATGGATTTTCTCTTGAATGCAGTACTCTTCGAATTCTTCAGAGATGAAAGCCGAACCTCTATCGGAGATAACTCTGGAGGGATTTCCAAAAGTTACTATTTGCAGTCTCAGTTTCTATAATACATCTTGTGTTAAAGTTAACTTTACTGGATACAACCATACAAATTTTGTAAATGCATCGATGATAGTCAAAACGGGATTGTAATTCTTGTTCGTGGACGTCAACGATCCAATAAAGTCGATATGATACGTACTTAAATGTACGCTCTCTTTAGGTATAGAATTCAGTAACCTTTCATTTTTCCCACGCTTTCTTACACATAAAATGCATTGTACACAGTTTGCGATGATTGTTTCTATTTGCTTTTTGAGGTTAGGAACGTATAAGTCTCTCTTCAACAGATCCTCCGTTTTAAGCACTGTGAAGTGACCTTTGCTATGCACATCACAAATGATTTCAAATTTCAATGCCTCCGGCACTACAAGTAATTCTCGACCACTGTCAGTATGTACAGCTTATACAGTATGTCGTTCTTTATCACGTACTCTTCCTTCAGTCCTTGCTCGACTAGTAATTTGAGACGTTCATCACTATTTTGTGCTGCTGCATTCTTCGCGGGAATTTCTCCTTGAGAACAGGTAACCATCATAACATTTCTGCTCAATGCGTCGACGTGCTTCATTTGTTGACCAGGTCTATGAACCACTTCGTATTGGAGTTCTTCTAGGAGTAGGGCTCATCTCGCAACTTTAAGGGTCAGATCTTTCTTAAACATCGTCTTTTGGAAGGCTCACAGTCCGTAACTATTTTAACTTTAGATCCTAAAAGGTAGTTTCTTAATTTCTTGAGAGTTTGTACTATAGCCAAGACTTCAAGTTCATAGCTACATAATTTTTCTTGTTGAAGAGTCATCTACTTACTTATGAAATGAATAGGTGTAATTGACCATCTCCAAAATCTTGAAGTAGAACAGCACCGTAACCAATGCTACTGGCGTCCGTGCGTAATTCCAAAGGTGCGCCTTGTTTGAAAATACGAAACACGGGGCTGGTCAACAATATTTCCATAAGTTTCGGCTAGTCGGCAATATTTCCTTAAGTTTCTTAAAGGATTGTTTTTGTTCCGGTCCAAATATAAATTATGTTTCATTGCGGAGAAGATCACTTAATGGTATAGCTAGTTTTGAATAATTGGCGATAAACTTTCTGAAGTATCCCGTCAGACCCAAGAAACTTTGAATTCCTTTAAGATTTTTGAACTCTGAGAAATTTTGAACAGCCAGAGTTTTATTCAAAGAAGGGCGAGTCGTACCATTTTCTATAACATACCCCAAAAATTCTATTTTTCCTTTTAAGAATTGGCATTTCTTAAAATTAATCTCTAATCCATATTCTTTGGCTACTTCTAAAACGAGTTTCAATTTCTCTACACCTTCTTCTTCATTACGGGCCGGTATAGTAAAATCATTTACATGAATTACAACAATATTCTCTCGCATTAATTTCCTAAATATATGATAAATATCTCTGAAATACGCTAGGCAACGTCGAAAGTCTGAAAGTAAAAGAACTCAAAAATTCATATAAACTGGAATGTGTAATAAAAGCTAAATATTTTGTACATTTTTCTTTAACGGGAACATGAAAAAATCCGTTTTTTAAGTCAATCGTTGTGAAGACTTTTACTTTGCTCAAATGATCTAAAACTTCTATTTGAGGCATAGGAAATGAGTCTTTTATAAATTTTTTATTCAACTGCCTAAAATCTATATATATATAAGCGAAATGCCACTGACTGACTCATCACGAGATCTCAAAGACTATACAACCGATTGACTTGAAATTTAGCATAGTTACTCATTTTGCGATGTAGACGCTCACTAAGAACGGATTTTACGGTACTTATCCAAAATGTAATTTTCGTCCGTTAATCTACTCTTATCTGTCGGTTATGTAAGTTTTGGCGACTTTATCGCTAAAAATGATATGACCGAGGCCAAACGGAAAATATTTTTTTTTATATGTATACTGTGTATTGACACCAATTAAGTTTACTTGGTGAGATTTGCGCGTGCGAAATGGAAAAATACCAAATAATATAATATTGAAGCTCTGATGGAGAATTAGCAAGATTTTGGCAAACGGGCTCTTTATGTGAAATTTCGTACATGTCGAAAATAGGAAACGTACAGATTTAACGATAGAAATAAATGTGTTTGGAATCCCACGGTTGGTGAAAGTGTAGATTAGCTCCTAAACTGAGCGGGATTTTGAAAAATACTAAAATGACGACTTTTTACGGAGTAGCACACATGCAAAACAATCTTCGTTTACTGTAGGACCTCGCTACATGCATGAACGAACTCAAGACGCTATGACATACGTAAGATGTTTGGGACGTCTCGACTTGCAAGACTTTTTTTTAAGGATTGTAGTCACTAGCAATCCTAAATGGTCAGAAATCAAAGATGTCTTGAGGCAAGGACAAGAATCTTATGATAGATACGATACCAATGTTAGAGTATTTCATTTGAAAGATAAGCACATGATGTAACATATATACGGTGGAATAAATTATATCCATATTATATATATATATATATATATATATATGGGGTGATTGTTTACTAATTTTTTTTATTTTTCTCATATATTTGAAAGTCGAGGATAACCATTATTACAGACAATCAATTTTTTAAAATTTTAAATTTAGATTATCATTAACGTTTTAAAAATTGAAATTTTTCTTGTTATCTTATATATAGGTTCCAAAATATTATATTATCGTCTGTCCAGCGAAGCGGGCAGGTATCAGCTAGTATATACACCAGGGGTCGCCAAACTTTTTTGATCATCGCCCCCTATATAATTTTTCGAAATCTCCATAGACCCCCACAAAGGTAATTTTCAGGTAATTAAAATAAAACTATATATTAGTCTAAATATTTAATAAATCAGAAACAGTAAGTAAAGTAGCTACAGATTTTTTACTTCTTAATGAGATGAGTGTGCCTGGTATTTCTTGGCAAGGTTCGCTATATTGGGTTCGAAATTAGTCAATTTTAACCGTAAATCCCCTCGAAGCTCCACATTTAATTTATCTCTGTTTTTAGTTAAAATTGAATTAACGTGACTGAAACCGGCTTCAACCATATACGAACTTGGAAACGCCAGCATAAATGGCTGAGCCATTTCGTAAAGTTTCACATAATTTTGCTTTATATTTATATTAGTCCAAAATTTATGTATTGTCAAATTTTTAATAAGCGTTTTTGCTTCAAGATCGGACAATAGTTCAGCAAGCTCATCTTGTATGTTGATGTCTCATCTTGTATGTTGAGTCGTTCAAATTACAAACAGGTCACAAGGTCAAGTTGTGATGTCACGGTATACATCCGAAAACACATAAGGAAAAAAGGGGCAGATTGTTTTCTGATTTATTATTTTATTTTCTATAAAGAATATAATATTAAGTCAATTATAAAAATATTTTAAATTTTTACGTACGCAGTTAGATATGTGTGATTTGCGTATTAAGAACTGTTTTTCCTTCGAGGCCCAATAGACCCCCATTCGACCCCTTGGGTCAGATAGACCCCCTACTGTTGTTAAATAGACCCCTAGGGGTCTATATAGACCACTTTGGCGACCCCTGATATACACAAACGCGAAGAACCATCTCTGTTTTTAGTCAAAACAATCGGGGACGCATAATTTGAACATGAATGTTTTATTATTCCATTTTTTAAAAACTCATCAACTTGATTATCAACTATTTTGTGTTCTACAAAAGAAATTCTCCTAAATCGTTGCGAAACAGAGATTTCATCCGTCAATATAATATTCATTTTTATTTCAGTGCTATGAGGCGTTTCATTGGGGAAATAATTCATAATCAAATCAGAAACAGTATTACGTAATCGCTTCTCAGGAATGTGGGATAAATCTGTCTCTTCAGTCACACCCGCTGAAATAAAAAACAAAAAACTTTCGCCTAAGGAGGAAGAGTTGGATTGCGCAATTGTCCGGTCCCCAGCTGTGGGTGAATTTGGTAATAACTCTAAGCATTTAGGGGGAGAGGATTGCGTATTCCACTAACCGTTGACAGACCGCCGCACATAATTCAATATTCTGTTTTCCATCTAAAGAGAAGTTAAAAACTATCTGTTTCGGCTTCTACAATATTTCCAAAACATCTTTTAATTTGTATGGATCCAGTGGATGGTTTTCCAGGAAAGATAGATTTATTTAAAGTTATTAGTTCACTATCAGAATCTTTCAGCATTTCATTTTTTTCCCATCTATGAACAAATCTATATATTCTAACTGGTTTCTCACCGTGTTGACAGACATGTCTTTTAATCCGGAGGAAGTTTTCATTTAAGAATTTTCATTTTTTTTCGATGCGTTTTGGGCAATTACGAGCAAAATGAAATTGATCTCCTTTTCCCGACTCACATAACAACTTCGTTCGGGTCTATTATTTTCATTAATATGACTGCGAACAGATTCTTTAGAATTAAATTGTTTTCTCTTAGTTTGATGTATACTAATACTGAATCGTTTGTTCTCTGCGTTTCAGATTTTCTAGATTGTTTACTGCGTGTTCAGAGCCCATAGAAACATTATTTATATTTTCGCTAGCGGTTTGTAACCTTAACTTTTCGAGTTCTACCTCTTTCTCCAATCGAGCTAGTCAAACCCATTTACATTCTAATTTTGAATTTTCCTCATCAGTTTTAGTTTTTTGATCCTCCGCGATCGATTTTATTATTCCTCGAACAAACCCAGGTTCCATTTTGAAGATATTTGTATCTTCTATAAGAGTTTTGATATCTATCATACTCGCATCCACGGAAATTGTTTGTCCAAGCTCTTGCGCGATGAGTTTTAACTCGGATTTCTTAATGTTATTTAAAATTGACATCTTGGCGGTTCAAAATACAAATATCACAAAATGCACAGTACGACTCAAATTCCGCTAATCCTTCCGTATCCGGTTCGTATGCAGTTGGTAATCCGATTGCCGCCGAACCCCCCAAATTCCTGCTGGAATTAAACTTCTTCTCGCACAAAGATATTTGTAAATAGTTAGGTCGTCCGCAAAATAAGAAATATATGTAAATATAAAATTAAGAAAACTCGATTGCGATAAGTAAAATAAATCTAGAATTTCCAATCAAATTTACCCAATACTTCATATCAGTATTTTATTTTAGTATGTGAATTAATCTATAACCTGGTACAGTGAATTCACAGATACTGTTTTAAATAAAACAAAGAGAATTGCGTTAAAAGGAAAATGAACGTGGCTTACCTGTATAATGTATATTGTCAATCACAGGGACACATGGAGTCTTATTTTAAGCTCTCAGCTTTAATTGCTATTAAACAGCATTTATAAGTTTTTCATTACAATTAGCTTTTCTACTTTATTTTCGTTTAAAAATATTTCTTAAAATAGAAATATTTCTATTATTGTTAAATATTGCTATACCAATATATTTTAAAAATTTATAATTAATCATTGCGTTTGTTTGAAACTTTGAATTGCTTACATAGCACTAATAAGCACAATTCTTTTCTTTAATAATCTGCTTATTTTATCTGTATCTGGAAAGATTTATCAAAGACACAGAGATATTTTTCTATTAAAAGATTACATATAAATTTAAAAATTAAAATATTACTTAGTATTTGTTATTCTCTGACAATTACTCAAAATGGAATATGTTTGAAAGAAAGATTTATCTAGAGATTTAAAGCTCTAAAGGTTTGAAAATGTTTTCTTATCAGTCATCCCATAAATTAGGCATATGTAAAATTTTGTTATTTTTTGATATTTCAATATTTTCGAAGTCAATTTTAAGGCAAAAGTTTCACATTCTTTATCAACCTCTTTAATAATATTATTTAAAAATACCTTTTCAGATACTAGTTTTCTTATTCACTAGAGAAAATTTATATTTCTCATCGTGGAGCCACAGTAGCTTAATGGTCAAGGTCGCTGGCTGAAGGCATTTTTGTCCAGTCGTAGGTTCGAACCTTGATGCCACTAAACACCATCCGTGTGTCAGGGTTTGATGTACGTTGAATCCATCGAGGCTCAAAGTCCTTCCGTTAGCATAGTGGGGAATTTAGGAGTGAGAGATGCCAGCTGAGGTGTCGTCCTCGTCACTTGACCGAGGCTCGAAATTGGAAATCTGTCGCTAATAACCTTCGTGTTGTTTCTAGTGCGGCATCAAAAAAAACCAATCAATAATTTCCATTGTAGTTAAGATTTGAGATAATTTCTATTGAAGTTTTGAGGGAATCATTAATTTACAAAATCTGTGGAACACAATCAAAACTCCAACCCCAAGTTGTGATAGAAATTCGAGAAACCCCATAAATCTCTGAAAAGTTACAAATAAATTATCATTATTACAATTATATTTTCATTCTACTCAATTCTTTTGAAAATTTAAATCAATTTAATATTTTAAGATAAATTATAATTCACTTTTACTAGAACCATCTTTTAATGCTAATATAACGTCCTTAATAAACAGGTGTTTTATGTATAATTTCGATTTCTTCATCACGTATTACTAAATATTATTATATATGCATTAATTACAAACATATCCTTATCGATTATTTAATCAGATGCATGGTCATATATTTTTATGAAAAAAATAGATGTATACTCAAATAAATTGTAAGATATAAAAGACATCAATATCCGAATAAATTACGGTCAATTGAGTAAGTGTCAGACGTCATTTGTCACCAAATGGCTTAGACACAAAGTTTATGGCCAGTGACATTCTAATACATTGGGGGATTTTCTTATGCCTTGATTACACCCTAGACCATTAGGTGTAATATTGTAGACAACTCTTTTAAGTAAAATATCTACCTATCTAAGAATACGATTATCCGATAATAACTCAAAACTATTCAATTGTTAATTACGGTCTAGTATCTCTAAACAACATTAGCTGAAATCACCAGTGTTGAATAGTTAAAAATCTTTCTCAGTAAATAAATGAATGAACTGCTAGAACTATATTACATTATTTACATTGAATAATTTTGTCCCGTATGATTTAAATTGCATTAAGTTAGAAATAATTATTTTTGGCTTGGTGGGATTTGCGATTTTCTAAAGATGTTAAACGGAGAACGAAGTAGAAAAAATAGATTGACATATTATATTCTTTTAGTTCAAGAGATGCGTAATTAACCAAAATAAATGAAATATGCTCCATTGAAGAAAATTGAATTGTAAATGGTTATCACAAGTAGAAACATTTGATCGTAGTATTTGTAGATCGGAAATAGTTTCGTTTTAATGAACTACATCAATTACTTTTAGTATTTGTAGACTTCTTGCAGACATTACTTTTGTAAAAGTGGAGGTATTTGTGACATGCTGGTTTTATTTCTATCTATCGATTGCTCCATCATTTTTTGAAATTTACAATATCTAATTAAAAATAAAAGGAACAGAAAGTCGGACAGAGAAGAAAATCAAACAGTTTTTATTCAGAAAGTCGGACAGAGAAGAAAATCAAACAGCTTTTATTCAGATATTCGAATATTCGAAATGTGTGAAAAATCCACATACACTTCCGAATCTAAAGACTAATATCATAAATCTTTACTTATCTGGCCCTGCTTATTCGGATCCTAGTCAGTCCTTAACTTCAAATCTATATCTTATTACATGTCCGTTAACAGATGATAACTCCATATTTAACATCGAATCACCCTTTATCTTCAGCATTTGGTTAATTGTCTCACAGGATTTTGTGATATTGTCTCATGGTTTAATATTGGGTGGTATAACTCTACATTCTAAGAATTCATCTCATGCGTCGTTGCCATACACAGCAGCCAATGTTTCAGCTACTCATTTAACGCAGATATTTACTATTTTTAAACATGGAATGGCAATCTTAAAATATCTATTTCAGAAAGAATGTCCAAATCAATGCCTTAAGTTCATTATCAGAAATAGTTACTGCAAATGGTGAATCAGTAAGCGTAATTGAATTCCAATCAGATCTTCAAAGTCTAGAATGAAATTTATCAAATTTTTATATTTACTAACATTTTATTCTGCTTTAAATAGCAGTATGCATTTTAACATTATTCGGGGGCCCATATCTTTCAAGCGATTTTAACTGTTGACCAATATTGCTAAAAGAATATTTTCTGCATAAACAAAACTTACATTTCTTTGTAATATTTCAATCTATAAAGAACTTTAACTCTTCTATCACAAGCATAAATTATTTTACTACACTGTAAATATAGTGACTCTCATGCTAACATGATGACTTAGTTGTAATATCTAATCATGCGAATATGTACGAGTATACTCTAATAACATATTCTGTTAGCAGTTTTCTCTGTAAGGGAACTTTCTCTGTTTCCCTTTTGTTGTTGTTAACCGCCTGAAATTATTCAATTTTGACGGGAAGTTTCTGACAAGCTTAATTAAATAGTTTCATTTGAAATTTAGCTGCACATTTTGTAAAGACGCCTTTGTTCTGTAAATAGTTGAAAAACGGAAACATTAGGTGAAGTTACTTCTAATTTTCTAACGTTTTTCCAATTTCTCCTCAATTTTTCAATACACTTCTGGTTTAAATGCTGCAAAAGATGACGTAATGGTCAATCATTTGTTTGTAATAAACAAACAAAGGATTTGGGAGCGAATGTCTAACAGAAAATTCAAATTGTCTAATGATATCATTTTTAGAATCTGTATTAGCCCATTGTTCCATCACAACTTTCTAGTTTGTAATTTAAAAAAGATTGACATCATCTATAATAATTGATGTACTTATTTTAATGGTATAAAAACTGCCAGATATTCGAGTGACATGACTAAGATATAAAGATTCTAGTTGTGAATGAAAAGCAACATACTTTTCTGATACGGTGTTTCCAGATACATTTTCTTCTTCCTTAACCCAAAGTGCAATCTACTATTTTCGGTAATTCAAGAAATACTCTAATGCCTATGAAGAGTGTTTTTTTTTTAATTTATCCTTTTTCAAATTATCTACAGATTTTATTTTTTCCTTTTTAATTCTACTAAAATATATTTAACTGGAGATCTTTGGGAATTATTTTCATATGTTTTAAAACAGAAAGCCTGAACTACAATTGTTAATTTAATTCTCTTATGGTAAATTGAAAGAAAAACTTGACAAATTATTATCTTTTCTATTCCCCATAATTGAAATTCAGCATCTTCAATATCTTCATATCCTTCAATAGATTTAAGAGTTCAAAATTCAAAATATATCACATACCAAAGTTTGCTATTTTTAAAACGTTTTTCTGAATTTCACTTGGTGTGTGTGTGTGTGTGTGAGTGTGTGTGTGTGTCATCAAATTTTCGATCGTTAATTTAACCAACTTCCCATCAAGCTAGAGCTTTGAAATTTTGGGAATCGTTCGTACTCGCCTAACAATGCAATATTTAGACATTTGCGACAAGTTTTAACTAATATTTTCTTTGATAATGCAGTTTAGCCCAAACACTTGGCGCGATTTCAAAAATTGGCACCAAACTTGGCGATTGTTTTTTTTTTTTTTTTGCTGAGCGTTAAATCCGTGAAACGGAACAGGGTAGCCACATTTGGCAAAATACTGCCAAATAATTCTTGTCGCCAAGGGTGGTTGGGTTAAACTGCATTTCAACCATTGATTTACCGGATGAATTAATTAATTTTAGTTAGTTTTTACGTTTTAATGTATTTCACTTGGCGTGTGTCTGTCTGTGTGCGTATCAGTGTATCATCAAATTTTCTATCATTAATTTAACCAACTTCCCATCAAGTTAGAGCTCTGAAATTTTGGGAACCGTTCTTACTTGCCTAACAATGCAATAATTAGATATTTGCGACCAGTTTTAACTAATATTTCAATAATTCTTTTTAATAAACTTTGCCACCATGTAAAAACGTTGTTTTTAAAAATGTTGGTTTTTATCTCGAATTATTTTCTTTGAATTGAAAGTTTTTATTGCTTTCTTACTCCTTTTCTTTGCATTCTAATCTTTTCAAGTATTTTACTTCTTTTTATGTCAATATTTCTAACTGTCATTCCTTCAAAAAGTCATTTGATCCGCTACAAAAACTTTTTCAGTAACATGTATTTTGATATAGCGAGTACAAAAAAAAAGTCTTTGTATGTACACATTGAAATTTTGAACAGACTGTTGAAACTTTTCTCCGTAAGCATTTGAAAAGTTTCATTAATTGTGAATACAAATCAGAAAGAAAAAAATTAATTCTCTTTGATTTCTCTTTATATATATATATACGGGTTTTTTTTATAATGAGCAACTTTTTAAGGTATTGCTTTAATGTAAAAAACAATCAAAGAGCTCCATTAAAAATTCATAAATCATTAGGTGTTACAAGTTTAATTGCAAATTGACGTCTAACAATAACTTTATAAGAAGTTAAAATTTCGCACAAATGATTGTTCCAATAAGTGATAACTTTGCCTCATATAAAATTTATAAGTCGTACTAAACTTTTATTTCTTTCTCATATCTAATATATAACTATTCTATATTAATTTAAGTAATTATTTACTCCAATAAATATTCAGTAAAAAATATTTTAAACAAATATAGAGTCACTTTTGATTATAATATTTAATCATTCTAATATGTACCAAATTGAATAAAATTTCTTTATCATTCCCATTACCTCTTTATTTGAATGTTTTAGAAAAATGTATATTCTAATGATTTTTAAGGAAATATTTTTTCCATATTAAATATTTCAAAAAAATCTTTGTAAATGTTGTGATAAAGTACATATAAGTGCATCAGTTATTCAAAATCCTTTTGAATTCATCAGCTAATTAACATGAATTAATGCCTCT
Organism: Nephila pilipes; assembly: GCA_019974015.1. Taxonomy (NCBI): domain Eukaryota; kingdom Metazoa; phylum Arthropoda; class Arachnida; order Araneae; family Nephilidae; genus Nephila; species Nephila pilipes. The sequence goes on from BMAW01046038.1 coordinate 388,891, forward strand.
CCAGAGATACGTGAAGATTGCTGGTGACGGATTTCGTAATTGTTAACTGCAATCAAGTGGCAATGATGACAGGTAAGCTGTCGTAATTACCTTAATTATTAGACAGCTGAGGCGATATTATATAATGCCTACAACTACGGAGGACTTTACTATTCAGTATTATTTAACAAGCATTGATTTAATTTATTCACATGATGGGAACATGAGCCCTATGGTCGATTTTAACATAACTCACCCTGTAGGGATTACCCGTCATTAATCTGCTTTTGTGCCAAATCTTAGCTAAGGATATAAAATAATACATAATGGTTTCAATTAAAGACACTTAAGAAAATGCTTCTTTATTAGTCAATAATGTATTGTTAAAATCACTCTCTCGTGAGTCCTAAATTAACTTATCAATTCTAAATTAGAGTAAACTAATGATGTCTTAGCTTACCAATTTACTTTTCACTTGCAGTTTCAATCACTTCAAAAACAGCTCATTATTTTATCTTAATACTTCTACTGCGAAATCCATTTCAAATCACAAAACTAATAGAAGAGTTTTTATCCGAATGATAATTCTTTGTTATTAAGTCGTTATCCTCTGTCTCCCATCACTTTACTTTCGAACTATTTCATTTATGTATCATTGTCTCTGAATCCCTTCATTTCATCTAATTTACTTAACCATATTTCAATTTGGTTTTGGAAGGAATTGAAATTTTGTGCAATTTAAATTAATATAAAGTTCCTGAGGTTAGTGAAGATAAAATTAGCCAATAGCCCAACGTCACAGCGGTAAAGCTTTTAATAGCAAGCCATGTCCCCTTAGCTGTGACATCTACATGCCTTCTTAGATAAAATATGTTGTGTCAAATTAAAAACTGCTTACGTAATTATATAAATTGATGTTTTACTGTAAATTTGGTTGACACACATAGTTGGTACTAATAACTTAGTTACCTTACAGAAATTAATAGATCGCATGAATTTTAATGTATAGCTCATATATGTTCAGATAATTCTGTTGAACGTGCATTTGAAAAAAGAATTTAATGAGAATGAAAGTTGAATTTAAAATATAATAGATATTTTTTAAAGTATTAGCTTCAAGTAAGGGTTCTGTATTATTTTTTGATTTTATAAAACAGTGAATATATATTATGATATAAATTTAAAACAGGCAATTTTTTGAGAAAAAAAACATATGCACATATTAAAATTTCTCTTTGATAGTTTATCTATTCCCTCACTCTTACAAATAGTGGTTTTCAAATAAGATTACATTTCAATATATTAAAATGTACATAATATACAAGTCTGTTTTGTCGACTAAGTAATACATATTTCTATTTTAAATAACGCTTTGTATAGAAACAGAACAGTTCAAAGTTTAGAATTACAATGTAAAGGATTTTCTTAAGATGCTAAATCTAAGAGAATTCTTATAAGAATTTAAAGTTACCAAGATTTATTAGGATGTGTTTAAATTTTGTAAATTGTTACGTTAGAAAGTCCTTTTTAAAGTTAATTAAAAGTGAATCCATTCTGAAAAGAATATTTTAATTCCATTCTATGTAATAATTAATATGAAGCAAAATAACTGATGAATAGAAAATTGAAAAGGAACTTAATATCTCTGTATTTATTTATTATCCCGAGTTTCAAATATCAACTCCAGAGCAATGCGAAGTTTAATGTTGTTAATCCCCAAATTTTATGTTGTAGACAATGGAAGAATATTTTAAAGCTGAATTTTGAAAACTTACGTACATTTTGAACATTTTAATCCGGTAAATTAGAATCAACTTAGATATCCTTTCCAATCGATAAAAGGGTTATTTGCATATTGCAGTATTCGTTATAAAATATTTTAATACATTACATCCAGAATAAATTAAATCTTGCAAAAAATATCAATTATATTTTTAAACTATGCATCATACATTGTATTGTCTCTCATTCAGAACAATACTTCATTATGCTCGTATATTGTCATAGAACACTCTTAAGTAACAGAATACTTTTAACAGAACACATACAAGTACATTAAGTAATGAACAGAGTATCGCATTAAAAGAACACTTTTAAATAAAAACACAGTTTTAAATTTTGAGACACCTTATTATGTTCTGCAAATGTTATAGTATATAGTTTTATGAAAAAATACAAAGTTTGAGTGAAAACATACCCTCTAAATTTCAAATTTCAATCCTGTATTTGTTCATCAATAAAATTATTGAATAATAATAAGCATTATTTCCTCTTAGACCACACTGAATTTTCCTAAAAATTCATTCAAATAAGTTTTAAAAAGTTTAATGAATTTTCTATTTACAATACCTTACAAATTTAAAAGTGAGAAGTGTATTTTAAACTTCAAAACTCATCAACTTCTTTACGAGTAAATGTACTTGAAAATATTAAAATTTTGTTAGTATTTTATGGAATTATAATATTAGAAATAAATAATTATTTTATTCATAATTATATAACAGAAATTATTCCTTGGAGAACTATATACCGTAGTTAATGACCTTTTCCGCTAAGCAATGAAGTAAATCAATGTATAAAATTTTTGAGTTGATTTTATATATTAGTAATTATTCTAAGAATATTCAGTTAACAAAAGCAAAATATTGATTCTCTAAAAAATTAATCTAGTTGAAAAATATATTCTCAGAACAAATTTTTGAACATAGAGAGTCTGCCCTATATGTAATACATGTGATGGATATTACTGAATCAAGATGTTACAATTCTGAAAAATATTACAATGTGTGTAAGTTCTATGCTATGGTACTGATTTTTATTGATAGATGTTGTTCTTGAGAATCCGTATTTTTAATTAAATAAGTTACTAACTACTACCACAATACTAAATCTCGAACAAAAATGTTATTCATAGGATCTGTGTTATCTTATGAATAATTTTTTACTAATCAATGAACACATGTTTTTAAATTACGAATAAACATAAAGCGTACTACTTATTTAAAAAAAAACCTGTTACTAATTAATTGCTTTAAAAAGTAATAAGTGTAAAAATAATGGACTGATTTATTCGTAAGAAAACAGACATTGAAATCTAAGTTTCTTAAATGAACTTCTCAAATTTTATTGTACAAGAAATATCAATAGATTGAAAAACAACAAAATGTTTATAATGCATGTATAAAAATCTCGCAAATCATTTAATTTTAACTAACAACTAAAAAACGCATATTGAGAAGCATGTCACACTGATTCCATTATAATATATGGAAAGAAGATCCATTTAACTGATTATTTCATTTGCAAAAAGGGGACATTACAACTTCAAAACACGATTTTTGGTGAAGATACAGGTTGTGTTTTTTATTTTGGATTTCATATTAAATTTTAATCTTTTATCTGTAAAAATTAGTTTGAGTAATATTCCAATCTTATCTAGAAGTTGAATGAATCGCAGTTGTTTTAATTTACTTGATCGTAAATTTATCAGACCAAAAAGGCTCTAAACAAGATATTTTTCATTATTTTAAAACACGACATCTCGAAATGTTATACATCAATGAACCTGAACTTTTATGTTTATGTATTTTTCAAATACTTGTACTTTGAATAGATTGTTTTCTTGAAATATTATATTGAGCAGAAGTTTATTTATATTTCAATAAATTGAAGATTATAATGACTTTTTAAATGCATTTCAGTGTTCAGAGCATGAATTGCAATGGTTTCCAACGTAAGATACATATGACAAATTAATAGTCTTTTGCTTAGGTATGGTTATATTCCGCATTATTCAATTTACAAAATGTCAATACATTTGGTTTCTTTTAAATTACTATGTTTTGCGGTGAATCTTACTTTTTGCTTATATTTGTAAAAAATGCTCCTTTGACAGTAAAAGTATACACTAACAAAACTTTTCAACTTTTCTTCGGTGTTTTTTCCCATAAGGTCATGGGCCGCGGTAGCCTAGTGGTCAAGGTCGTGGACTCGCGGCCGGCGGTTTTCGTTCAGTCGCGGGTTCGATCCTTCGCCGCCAAAGACCCGCCGTGTAGCCGGGGCTGATGCACGTTAAATCGGTTCGAAGCCCAAAGTCCTCCCGTTGGCGTGGTGTGGATGTTAGGAGAGGGGGATGCTAGCTCAGGTGTCGTCCTCGTCACTTGACCGTGGTTCAAAATTACGAGGTCCTTCGCCAATATCCCCCGTGTTGCTTCTAGTGCGACGTTAATAAAAACTAAACTGAACTAAACCCATAAGGTCATAAAATATGCACTTGAAAAAAAATTTCGTTAATTCGAAAAAATAGTTTTCGAAGGTGTTAGGTTACCTTAAAGAGAAAATCTTTAAAAGAATAATAATTTTAAATTTAATAGACTTTCTATAATAATAATATGAATATCCTTTTTTTAAGATTTTTGGATAATTTTGAAAATCTCTATCTGGTTACTGTTATTTTAATATTACCCGTAGAATATCAGGAAAATCAAACATCAGCTTTTAACTATAAAAGTGATAGAAAAACTATGAGAAAAAAAATCAAAATTTCAAAGAATAATTTCATCGTAGTTTAAATTCATAAGAACTATAGCTCGAATACGTCAAAATTACTTTCAAAGGATATTTCGAAGCTCAGCGAGATTTAACATATAGAAAATTTCCTACGTGTTTTTTTTTATTATTATTATTTTATTTCCAAAGATTTCAACAAATATCTTTTGATAGTTATTTTACTAAGTCTTATTGAAAAATTTCAAGTAAGAATGGTGAATTATATACGATTGTTTATTTACAATGAAAAGTCATGAAAACGCTTTGATATACTATACTTTTTATTGTTTTTATATTTCGTAATACATTTTCTCTCAATTATAATATTTTCTTTTGTGAAAATATTCAAATACAGATAGTTTTATTTCAAAGACTTTTACTTTTTTTCACATTTTCTAAAAGATTTATAAAGACAAGGATGTTGCTCGTTAATAGCAGGAGGCTTACTCAGTCTTTCCTTTTGCAAGGGGCGGAATCTTGAAGAGGGAGGTGCCAGCTCAGGTATCGTCCTGGGTACTAGACCGAGACTCAAAATTACGAGGTCCATCACAAACAGCCCTCTTGCTGTTTCTCAGTGCAACGTTAGTAAACAGTTTCAAAATCCAAGTTTTTCAGGATAAAAATTTATAATATTTCAATATATTTGCTTTCCTCTTTTCTAACATTAACTATTTGTTTTTTTTTTTTAGTTCCTTTTGAGATATCATAAAAATCCTATAATAGCAGGTAAGAATTTTGTTAATTTACCTGAATAAGCATCTACTTTCTTTGAAAGTAGCGTCTGAAATTCTATGTCGAAGCAGAATTTAAATTTAATAACAACTTAAATAACGAGTTTATATATAGTGTATATTACCACAAATCATGAAATAATCCTGACTTAGATTTGTGCTAAGAGCTAAAAATACCATCCACTTGAAGTATGACTACCAATTTCACTCCTATTAGAAATGAAACTTATGATAGTCCATAGCTACAATAAAGAGAAGGTGAGGAATGGTATGTTAAAAGACAACTTCATATGACCTGCAAGATTGAGCCATTTCCTTCTAAAATGTAAGTAAAGATATATATATATATCAGTCAGTGAAAAACAAAACATTTCCTGCGAGTGATTACACCTTCTTTAGTAAACTGTAGCTTTAATCAAATTAAATGTTACAATTATTATCAATCTAAATTTAATGTTATTATGTAAGTTAGAATAGGTTAGACCCTCCTAAAAGACATACACACATATTTAAATATTAAAGAAAACGTGTTTTATATCCAAATTTTTCTCTTTACAATTTTTTTTGAAAACGTTTGAAAATTTGAAGGAACCGTAAAATAATTTTTAAATTCAAATATTTACGTGGACGTTTAAAGGTTTTGTTTGTTTTTCAAATCTTACGACATACACAATGTTTTTATGTAAAACGAATCACAATTGCTTTTCTGGTTGCTGTTCTTTCTTGTTAATTCCAAAGATTTTTATGCATACCTCGATTTGCAAGAATTGTACCTTAAGTATTGAGTAGCATTATTATTTATATGAGAATTTTATGACATATGATGTCACTTTTAAAAGTTGTAGACCATTATTTACGCATAATATAATATTTTATTGATTTTACATACAATTATTCGTATTTTTCAGTTTTTAACTTAATTAAGATCTTTACAGTGAACCTTGAGTAAAATTATTACGATCTAAGACTTTTTGTTATACATTCTCGAATTGAGTTACGTAGTTAATGAATTTCAAATTTTAATGAAGGAAAAGTAATAAGGGACTTAAATGCAAGTAATAATATCAAACATTATCCCAATATGAATTACTTTGTAACAATTCAAATGATTACATGTGGAAAATTATTAAAATAATGTGAGATTTATTGAATTTGATTTTCTGAAAAGAAGAAGAAATAGTTTTTTTGCTCGAGAAACGAGTAATTAAATTTATAAATAGTGATATAGGAATGAGATTTTTATTTAAAAATACTATGCATGTTATGCATAAACAATATAATATCAAGGTAGTTTTCTTTATATAGCTTTTTTGTAAAAAATATATCGATGAAAACATGAGATAAGCTTTAATTATAAAGTTAATTTAATTAAGGTAGCTAACAGTAATATTTCTTACAAAAAATTGTATTTTTAAACTTTAAATGAATCCTTTCATAGTGTTTTACGTACTTTCAAAGTTCAAACATATCATCAATTAAATTGGAAACTGGCCGCATATGTAAAAACAAAATAGAGATCCTTTTTATAGGAATTTTAAGCCTTAATTATTAGATATCAAATGTTATTATGCATTTTATTACCTTGAGTTAGCACATAAATAACTATTCCTTTTTAGGAATTTACATTTCTATATAAAAATTATATATAAATCTGAAACAAGTTAGTATATCAATTATGCACATTTATATTGTTTCAGGACTACAAAAAACGATTGAATCCTGAATTAGTAACTAATAAAAGGGGAAATTTTCATTCCAATTACATACTGTAATTTAACTATCCTTATAATTCTGTCGGAGATTAAAAATTGCTGAATCGAAAAGAAAAACAAATAGAACCATTTTGTTTATTGTACACGTACAGAGGGAGGAATACATGGCTTTATGGAAAGAAAACACAGCACAATTTACATTTGCTTTGCGGAACACAGCATCCAGAAAAGAATACAGAGTTACCACCTCTGGAAGCAATAACAACTCTATTCCAACTTGGCATCAAGTCGAACTAAGCTTGGATGACACATACGGGTACGAGTGCGGGCTTTACCTCTTTGCCAAAAAGTATCAATCATAGTTACTGGTTGAGTCAGGGAATGTCAGTCTCTTGGCACCACACATGACTACATGTTCTCAAAGACTGACATATCTAGAAACTTTTCAGTCAGGGCAATAGTATAACGTCAACTATATCCGGATTAACTCTAGATCTGGCATTATCTTGAAGAAAAACAACGAAGAAAGAGCATAGGTATGGACCTCCACACGTCGAAAATATTACCGCGGCTGTCTTAATTAAAGGTGATCTTAAAAGATATCCAATGGCGCTCTATAACATCACTACGGGGGATGTCTTATATGATGATGACTAATACAGGCTGGAAATGTTCGTTCGCCTTGGTGCCTGTACGCAAAGATACCGAGAGCATGTTGTCACATGATGACGGGGATTCGTCTGAAAAGACGACTTAATATCACTCCTATGTCCACTGCTTCTCCATTGTATGTTCATCTGTATCGGCTACAGTCAAAGAATGTGTTGCAAGAATGTTCATTGTGCTAGTAGTCTGTAGAAATGCATATGTTTTAGCATAACGACGTGGACACTTAAAACTCCTACTAAACAGCTAAGATCCTGGCTCAGAATATGTAACTGGAACTACGAAGCAGTACCAACAAAATGTCAGTTCTGCCTCTCAAGGGTTACTGATTGGGGTCGTTGAGAGTCGGAATGGCTCCTGCTTGGCTCTCCAGTATCTAGTGTATGGCTTCTAGTAACAATTTCATGTTCCTCGTGGACCCATGGATTTCATGCAAGTATGACGTTATAAGGATCATGACTATGAAAAGTAGCAACATCGTGAGACGAGGAACCGCAATGCATGTAGGCCACTATCCTGCTGCGATTACATTTCTAAGTGTGCCAGTAAAAGTTCCTCCTCAAATGAAACATAAGTTGTCAATTCCACAAACAACCAATGTCCTGAGACATCTTTAACAGTACAATATTTAAAAAAAACTTAGAATGGTATTACTCCTACCTGCACTGTTTAAACGATTTAAGTTGCTAATTATTTTGAAATTCTAGAATGTTGTGCATTTCATAAGAATTTGAAATTTATGACGCACCGCTTTCATGGTGTAACAATTTTTATAGCCAACAATGTGCTTCGTCACATGACCCTCTGATCTAAAATCCTTTGTATCTTCTGGATTGAAGTGTCCAAAACTTAACTGGGGCAGAGAATGTTTTCAAGTATTTTGAATTCAGAAAATAGAAAAATAAAAAGTTTTTTTAATGGAATATGAAATAAATATTTATATTTACGAAAACTAATAAAAATTTAGATTTATAACTCTACAAAATCAACAAACAGTATACTACTTCACATGAAACTGCCCACAATTTTCACAACAGAAATATGCAGTGAAGCCAGATACTAAAGTAGATACAGTAGATCCCCAATCCATCGTTTTTCATGAGGAGCGTGAAAAAAAATGACAAATGAGGAATATAGTCAAAACTTGAAGAAAACAATGTTTTTGCTTCAATTCACCCATCGTATAGAGTATACTAGTAAATGTTAATTTGTTACTTACCAAACCGTAAAAGAAATAAATAAATGTTGTATGAAATTTAGAGATAGTTATTTTTAAAAAATCAGTAATCTTATACCTGGTTTTGCGTTCATTTTTTAAAATAAACAACTAATTTTCAAGATTTACAACATTTTCCTGATCTTTTTCTGTAATTTCATGTGTGTATATAAAAGTTCGCACTATTTCGAATGCCGTAATTACATCTGACAGACTTGGCACTGAAGTAAGCTTCAGCCTCATCGGCATGAATATTATCCTCTGCTTCTTTATCATTATTTTTACTTTTCACATCATCACACATTTTTCTATGCTTAAAATACTGCATGTCGCAACGTCTTGATCAATAGAAATATAATCACTAAATTTCACACCAGTCAAGCCCCCTGATACACACAACTTCTCTTCATCAGCATTATCTTCATCATCATGGCAAATTTTAAAACGTGAAATCCACCCATTTGACGCAGAAAAAGTATACATGCCATTTGAGACAGCTATTTCAAGTGCCTTCTCTAGAAGAATATTACCATCTACAGGAATATTTGAAGCACGTGTCTGCTCGTATCAAAGGAAGAGAAATCTTTCCAACTCACTGTAAGTAGACATTTTGCTAGTTTTCCCTTTTTTTTGTAGATGTTCCATACTTATATTAGTCTACTCTCTAATTTTTCGAAATTATCGAATTCAAGGTTGAAGGCGTTATACCTAAATGCTTAGCTATGTTATTTTTTTTTCTCAAAAGGATTATGTTCCATCTCATCTATGATGTGAAACCTTTCTTTCAATGTTCGGATTTCTTTTGTCATTCTTAAAACTCACAGAACACATAACATTTAGCGCAGAACGAATTAACTTGAAAGTTCTCGCTCTTGAAATTAAATATGTGCACATTACACAGTTACAGATTAGTCAGGAATGAGAAATAGTGTGGCAGCTGGCCAAAATGGATGCATCCATCCTCCGGTGTATAGAGTAGAATAACCCATTTTCTAAACAAGAACACCTGTTCCGTATTCAGTTATACACAAGCAAATATATGTGACAATACCTGCGGCAGTTCCTGTTTTCCAATTAAAACAACATAAGTGAGTTATTTTAAGATAAAAGAAGCTATTCCAGTTTATATGCCATATGGATCCGCTTGACCTTCAATTTCGTTTCGGTAATGAGAAAAAATTTTCAACCATTAATGCAGAAAACGACTTTTTTGAAGAATGATACATGCTTTTTCAAAATATTATTTAAACATAATTTGTGCAGGAACCATAGATATAAAACAATCAATGCGGGAACACGATTGATGCCAAAACGATAGATCGAGGTTTCATTATATTAAGTCTGAAAATATTATAGTCTGGAGTTGTTCATCACAAATAGTAGTAAAAGAAGTTTAAATAAGAACCCTTTAATTACTTTTTGCTTACATATACGCCTATGAATGTCAAAGAAAAACTATGCTTTAACTATCATTTTATACTTTAAATGCCTTTTTAACTGATAATGTAACTGTCCTTAAAGATATAAATCAGTTTCAGAAAGTAAATTTATTAAAAGAATATCAGAGTCCAAACATGTAAAACAAATAAAAATCAATTATATTTCCTAATGAACTTTATTTTAAAAGAGTTTCTCGTTGCATGTACGCTTCCTAAATAGCCACTAATATATTTTGCTCGACCAGTACAATATTAACTTAAAGTTTAACCGACTCCTAGGAAATTATTACCCGAGGAAGTTTCGCTAAAACTCCACCATCAGCAGAATAAACATTTATTTGTGACCTCTAGCAGTGTTAATTTCAACAATCCTGGGGCGATCCAACTTCTGCTTATTCCATGCAGATTGAAAACTTCTCTTAAAGAGAAGTGCTCGATGAGGCAAAATAATAAAACTTACTTTTGACTGAAAAGCATAACGACACATTCGTTAGAGAAAGTCCATGTAAAAACCGATGCAATGAAATGAAATGAGAGAAAATATCAGAAATAAAATACTTTCATAAATTGCCTTCTTTACTAATGATAAATTAAGTGACGCTTCTTGATATTAAAAATTAAAAATTAATCTAGAACTAATAATTATAAGAGTACACAAAATGTATGTTAATTATTTCTTAATGTGTTAAATTGATTGTAGGAATGATTGTAAATTAAATGATTAAAATTTAATTTGATAATATAATATATATTTAGTGTCTTAAGTTCAATGGATAAACGAAATAAATATGAACAATCTAATAATAAAATCTAAAATTATAACACACAAAAATAAATTAAACTGAATTTGAAATAGAAAATTAAAATTAGTAAAAAATGTTGTCAAGTTAATAAATAAACTTGTCGTAAATACATATCCAATAATATAATAAAAACAAGATAATATATTTTAAATAAATAGATGAAGCTGTAAATTAAAGAAGACAGAAAATTTAAAAATGAAATAGTCTTAAAAGTGATTTAATGATAATGATTATTTTGTGCTCGTTCCTTATTTTTTTTTTTTTTTTTTTTTTTATCATTTTATATTTTTCTTCTGCTTTTTCTCCTTTTTCAACATGTTATCTTGCCTTAAGTTCAATTATTTATTTATAATTTTTTTTTTTTTTGGATTTTTGAGGTAGTTTTCACATTATATTGTAGGGGGCATTGCTATCCACTTCTACTTTTTAATTTATATTTACTTCTAATTTGGTGATAATTCTGTTGTTTTCATTGTTTGATCTCGTATGTTTTGTTGTATTGAGTAATTTTTTACTTTTAATCTTTTTTAATTCCTTTTATTCTTATTATATAATTGTATTATTCTTTTGATTCATCTTAGAAATCTCCTGATTTTTCATTGATATAATTTTTTTCCATCTGTTTATTGTACCTTAGACCTTTTGAATTTATGTATCTGCAACCACTTTGTATTTAACATAGCACAATATTGGGAAAGGGACGCCAATAAACTAGATTTTTTGAAGACTTTTTAAACCTGTTTTTGTTGTACATCTTTTGATAAGTAGTTTACGAGCAATTGTAATATAAGAATAATCCTTATATAATATAATTACAGTGTAAAATATCATAATTATCCTTCGGAACTTCTGATACCAAATTAAAAGTAAAAAGATATGAGGAAATTTAATTTTAATTTTACTTTCTTATAAAGACATGTACTTTTATTAAGAATTTCTTGATCACTATTACTAATTTCATTACAAGAATAATTATTAAAAAGATGCTTATTAGCCATTCTTATATAAAATTCTTTGCAAATAATACCATATTTAATATTAAATTTCTCTATATATTTTATAACAAATTCATTTTGGAGATTATTAATAGAATTTTTAATTATTTTAATAAGTTTCTCACATTAATCTTAAGCACATGAAACTATAAGCTACCATTTGAAGACAAATATGTGGAAAAAATGGTGTTTTACAGAGATTTTAGGGTGCTAAATATGTGGTATAAAATTACACCACCGCCCCTGAAAAGATTAAAGTTCAATTGCTTAAAAACTTGAACAATATATCATTTTTGTTCACCCGAAATCTTCAATTTATAAGCCATATTTAAAAGTTAATTCAGTAACAAATTTATCAAAATCTTCATTAATTTTTTCCCTTTATATAAATGTCATAGTTGTAAATGGAGGGCAAAAATCTGTACCGAAATGTATGCACGCGCTCTTAATTATTTTTAGTTTGAACCATTTTAAAACGTTTTTCTGAATTTCACTTGGTGTGTGTGTGTGTGTGTGTCATCAAATTTTCGATCGTTAATTTAACCAACTTCCCATCAAGCTAGAGCTTTTAAATTTTGGGAATCGTTCGTACTCGCCTAACAATGCAATATTTAGACATTTGCGACAAGTTTTAACTAATATTTTCTTTAATAATGCAGTTTAGCCCAAACACTTGGCGCGATTTCAAAAATTGGCACCAAACTTGGCGATTGTTTTTTTTTTTTTTTTGCTGAGCGTTAAATCCGTGAAACGGAACAGGGTAGCCACATTTGGCAAAATACTGCCAAATAATTCTTGTCGCCAAGGATAAACCTTTCCTGAATTCTGGTTCCCATTTTTTTTAATAGAATGACTTACAAACTTTCAAATGCATGTTTTGATTTTATGAGTATTATGAATTTCTTAATATGCTCACAAATGTATCTTTTTAAGTAAATTTTAAAGTTAAAAATAACTAACAGTTTTAACTAATATTTCAATAATTTTCTTTAATAAACTTTGCTACCATATAAAAACGTTATTTTTAAAAACGTTGGTTTTTATATCGAATTATTTACATAATGAATAATAACACGCATTTTGTAGTAAAAGTCTCCGAGAACACGTTTACCAAAAACTAAAGCTATTTTGCATTTCCGAGCGCTATCAGTAGCCAAAATATACCTCAATACTTAGAACTATAAAAATGTCAAACCGACATGCGAGCCTGTTCCAAATATAAATACAGATTTTACACCTATTCACTCTTTCAAAGAGAAGAATAACTCCAGAAATAAGAGAAAACTAAACTTTCCTTGTGTACATAAAATGTATGTCCTATATAGTTCAGTGTTCGTCACTCAATATTCGTCACTCAGATACGTCAGATACGTTGATATACTCAGATTCGTCGCTCAGTGTTCGTCACTCAGATACGGTCAGTGTTCGTCACTCAATATTTACTAAAATAATCATATACTAAAGTTTCTTAGTTCACAACACTACATCTCAATCTGGACATAATTCTTTACTTCCAACTCCGGGCTCCGAAGGACCCCTTAAATGTTAGCGTTGGTTACAAAAAATAACTATTGGATTTAAAATTTATGTAAAGAAAATGGTTTTGAAATAGGTAAGTGTTTTATAACTTTGTTCAAGCTTCAAGATTTTCAAAAAAAAATTTCAATGATATATATTTGATTTTAGTGGATTAATATAATAAAGCAAAAATTAATTTTTGTTCTTTTTTTATTTTTATTTTTTGGTTGAATTATATTTAGACTTGGACATTTGCTTGTCCTTGGAATTTCACAATTTTGTTTGAAAATAATTATGTTGAGAGAAATAGGTTAGATTCATAATAATAATGAACTCCCGCATGCTCAACCGCAAACCTGAGAGAGCATTTTAAATTGTTTTACTGTCATTTCTGACATTATTACTTTTTTTTTCTTGACATATGCTTTGATGTTTTGGTTTGTTTTTGTTTTTTATAATAATTGTGGTATTTGTATAATTTTAAATAACTGCAATTTTTAGATTTACAATTTAAATATAGTTTGATTTTGATACTGTCTTAGTTGAATAATTTAAATTATTTACATGTGTATTAAATATTTTTGTACATTCTTGATTACGTATCATACTTATAGAGCAGTTTTAATTACTTTATTTCCTTTATTGACAGCTTGTCTTTCTTATTTTGTCTTCTTTCATTTTAATCTTCATTTAACTTTATTGACTTGACTTTTTCCGATTACGCATGTATTTCCAGTACATTTATGTCTTAAAGCATAATAATATAACTTTTTACTAGTGTTAATTTTATATTTTAAATTTTGTTAATTTTTTGCTATGTTTACTAAATAATTATATTGAGCCTTATTAATTTTTACACACACTTACATACACACACACACACACACACACACATATATATATATATATATATATATGTATAATTTGATATTAATATGTGATTGAACTCCAATTCTTTAAAGAAAACCAAGTTAGGAAGTAATCTCAATAACTAGAAGGTAAAATAATATTTAAGAAATCATAATTTTATCAGTGAATGACAAGATATATACCAATCCGTAAGAATTAAACATTGTAAACAAAGAAGAACTTATAAAAATAAATAATTATGTTTAATTAACTTAACAACAAAATTGTAAAACATTATATGGTGTAGAAAATTCGAAAATAATTAAATTAAACGAAAAATAATTTGACAATAACAAAATTATCAAAATAAAGAATAAATATTGAAAAACTGTAAATGGAAAAACGGCAAATAACAATAATTTAATTCAACATCATCATTTTTTGTCAGTATTTTATTTCATTTCTATTAAGATAAAAAAAAATGAAACCATTTTAACGCGAGATACTAAATACAAAATGTTAATGAATGAAACTTGAATTCATATGTGCTACAAAACAATTTACCGGGTTGAAGTTAAAGAAATAAAAATACCAAGAACAAAATAGGATTGGAAGAGAAAAAAAAAAAGAAATAATCACATACAACTCAATTCGTGACGTTTTAGTTGATTAAATGAATCAATATTTAACTTCGATTGTATTCATTACATTCATAATAAACACAATTGCATAAATAATTAACGATTAATAATCATGAATATACTGAAATTTAGCACTAACGAAACATTGTCGCGTCCTGTAATATATTATATAAAGCAACTTCATATTTTTTTTCCTGAATCAAAGTGGCTGGAAGCTAAAAACCTATTAGAAATGTAACAAAGAAAAAAGATTATTACTGTGGAAGGAAGGGAAAGAAAAAAAATAAAACTCACATACCAACATTATTCTATTCTTGCTCAGGAATTTGATGAAAGTCCCAGATTATACATCTTCTCAGATCGGTCAAAAGTTACCTAGGCTTCCACATGCGTGCTTCAAATTCCTAAGTTACCATAGAAACAGGCTTTCGTGAACAGTAGACATCATTGAGGGAAGATTCCGTTAAGTCACCACCTGCTAAGATGTTCTATAAATATTGAAGATCTCTTCCTTCGTTGGAGGATTCTCCAACAGAGAGTAAAATAACAAAATGTAGAGACTAGGCTATTTCTATTATAATTTTGTTCCTTTAAAGGTACCATCACAACAGAACTTATTTTCCTGAAACATAAAAAATTCTAGTAATGATTGTTGATTTGTTTGTTCTAGTATTGATTGATGTACTTTAATTTTTTTCGTTTAAAGATACCATCACAACAGTACTTATTACTCTGAATCACAAGAAGTGTTGATTAGTGAAAGTTGTTGTGTTGATTGTTGATGTGCATCTAGTGTTGATTGGTGATATTTTTAAGAAAGAAAGCTAAAAATTGTTTAATATTCGAGGGATATCGTAAAGTTTTAATTATTACTAAGTAATCTCTGAGATATCTGGATAAAATTTACTTTGCCTATTAATTGATCCTGTAATGTCATTGTTGCTAATGTCATTGTTGCTAAATCTAAACATATGCTATTGAGACAAGAAGTTCACAATTTAACGAAGAGACGTCAGACAAGAATTAACTCTACTTATTAATCATCCAGTTAAATATTTGCAGAATTACACTTCCAGCCTGTTTTATCTCACCGTGTTTGTAATCTAGTCTAACGCGAGTATTGAAGATCAACCTTATCGGCGTACTCGGGTTCGAGTCAGTTATCTTGTGACGACAAGGAATTCGAGGGGGTAAACCAGCAATCATGCTCCCGAGCTCACTTTAAAAGGTTCTCTTAACCCGAGGATCTCCACACAAACTACAGCCCTAGAACATTACCTGAATACTTGACCAATCCAGCCCGCCACATTTTATTTAAATTACATAGTAAATTTTATAATGTAAGTAAGAACCCCAAGCCGATTAAAACATATAATTAGTGATAAAATTAATGAAATTGAATATTTTAACTGTAATCCATGATTACATATTTATCCGTACAGTAAGTGACATACATAATTAATTCATGTAGTAATATTAACAGATATAATTATAATTAATGAATTTATGTAGCTGCAACTTTATACTGACAATTGTTTGCAGCCGTGGATCAAATTTACAAGTGAAAATTATCTGCAGGTACTTCAAACGCTCATCAACTAACAATAAAATATAAATAAATTTTGTATATTTTATTTTGTAGCAAATGTTTTTCAGCATATAAATGTAGTTCCGAAAGTAGAAAACTCCTAGAGCAAATTAATGTAAGTGATCAAAGTGTGGGTGGAAGACACTTATAAAAATTCCCGCATTTATGAACTGAAATATTTTTCTTTAAAAATATTGCTACACTACAAATCAATAATTCCTATTTGAAATTCTGAGCAAAGTTTCTATGTCAGAGCTAAAAGGATATTGAAAATTTTAAATGTCGCTTTGATTGCATCAAAATTTTAAAAACGAGACTCAAAATTTATTTTTGAAGCACCCAAAGCTTCAATTGCAAAATCTACCGGTAATGGAGTCTCAGTTACGTGACTGAATACTTGGCAGGCATCAAAATGCTTGAAATACTTCTTGTTAAATTGGAATTGAAATAAAACAATTGTTTGTTCAAATGTCTTTACATCAAGCAAAAGCTATTTATACCTCATTGTAAAATTATTGTCATTCATATGTTTAATTAGATCTGTATAAATTATAACTTTCACAAACACTCATTATTTTTACGACTACCTCAGCTAAAGGACATTTATTTTTACTCAACATAATTTCGATTATTTCTCGGAGCTCAAAACTCGCGCTAAAAGTTTTTTTGTTAAGCTAACAAACTTCAGTATAACATAAAAAAAAAATTCCAAGATTTTCAAGAAATTTTAGGAATTGACGTTAAATGAGTGCATTTGAATTAATATAATCGTAACTAACATTTATCATGATTCGCTTTAAAACTTCTTATACCTCCAAACATTTTTTATGAAAAGACTATTAATGAATTCTGCAAAGTACGAGTAACCATTCTGAACCACCGTCATTGTCTACGATTTTTGATACCAGATTAACACCTCTCCACACATGTTTTTGTCACTTTCAGTAGTGATACACATTAAGTTTTTATGAACAGCATTTTTAAATCTTTCAAAAATATCTTCTCCAGTAATCAGGCTATGAATGCTCTTAACGCTAAGAAGCCCTTCACACACATAATTTTTTTTGTTCACTTAACACATCGATCAATAACTCCCGAGACTAACCCAGAGGTGGCGCTCGTAGTAAACCAGTAACCAGGTCTTTCTAGAGTACTAACCTTTGCTTGAAACGTGTCAAAATTTTAAGTCGATCGGACCAGGAAAAAGGTTTTTTGAAGTGAAGTGAAAAAGGTTTTTTCCAAGTGGGTGCCACGATTGCTTTCGGTGGAACAAAAACAGCAACGAGTCGATGATTCAGAAAGCTGTTTATCGCTATTTACTCGCAACAAAAGATTTCTTGCGAAAAATTTTTGGGAAAAAAGAAAAAAAACAAAAAAAGATTTGAAAAAGCGTTGGGACGATTGCATCACCCTAAAAGGTGATTAACAAAAAGTGTTATGTTGATGAATAAAAAAAAATTTTGCAAAAAAAATGTTGTTTTCAATGTTAGACTCGGGAGTTATTGATCGATGTGTTATATACAAAGAAACACCTGGTTAAATATCTGATACATCTATTTACTCATCCAGTACCAAACGGAATCACTATAAGTGTCAGTTTTTATCTGACAATTAAGTTAATACATTTTTGAGGAACATTACCTACTCTTCGAATCATGGTATTTGCTGACAATTTGATGTTTTTAAATAAATTAGCTTTTTCTGGACGCATTTCTTTCTTTCTGCTATCATGCAATCCTTGATTAATTCCCCATGAGCATACCGTTACTCGAGATTCGCTATTAAATGATATCCGTGGAAACTAACACAAGTTCCTGTTTCTTGTTCAGCATTCACTTTTGTTAAACAACAGTAAATGAGAATTCGACACACGTTTCAAAGACTCGTATATTTTTAAACCTTGGACTTCCTGTAAATTTGAAGTAATTCTGATAATTTAGTCTTATAGTGACATTTTATATTATTTTCTTTGAGGACTGATACAGTTTCATTCCAAATTACAAACGTTGTCTTATTACTCAACAAAATCGCTAAATATTGATATTCTTAATGCTGTTTAAATGTTATGAGCTTTATCTATCATTTTCGTTTTTTATGTATATATTTACGAATCTACTCTAAGGAAATAAATTTAAATCAAAGTAATTCTAGTTAATTTTACTACTAGCTAAAGTATGAGTATATTTCCCTATCAAGATATCTTTCGCCGTTTCGAACCCAAAATTTGGAACTAACCAGCTCTCCTAAATTCATACCACACATTCCCGGTGTGTAGAACGTATTTGAAAACACTTTAAAGTATCGTTCAGACAAATGATCAAACTGCAGAACTTTTGCAGATCATGTTCTAATTCTGTTACTCAACAACAAGATGGCATTGTATACTTCAACTAACTAAACATATTTGATATTACTGTAGCCTTACCAAGTCCAGTACTTAATTTCATTATTCCCCTCAAGTTAGTACTGTTGTTCATTTAATATTGTCGTATCAATGCAAAATGCCCAGTACGGTAACCAGCGATCTCTTCGGCAATGACATGACACTTGGTCATAAGTACCAACTGAAATTGCGAACCGAGTGAAGTCCACTCCAATTCCATAGAATTCTTACTTACATGCCACTCTCTAAATGAAGATTTGCATTTGATTCAAAATTACAGCATGCTAATATGATGAACTAGCTAAAGCTTGGATCTTAACAGGGGAGCCAGTATGATGATTGGATAAAATGGTTGGATCCCCTGCTGTAAACAGTTCGTTAACTATAGATTCAAATTCACACATTTGAACTACAACTACTCGTAATTAATGACTATCTTTTTACACGAACTTCCAATTTTTTATTTCTAACTTTCCTTTTTATAATAAATTTGCTTCACTTATATATATGCGTTTCTTCTATTCAGTTCTTAGTTCGTTTAATTTGGATAGATCACATTTCTTTCTGTTGAGTCGGAATTTTGTTTCATGCATTTCTATAGCTAAAATACCCCTAAAATAAATTAAGAGAACCCCCCGTGGATAATCTAATGCTATGATCCTCATGTACATAATGTAGTAAATTACAGCTTTTAGTGTTGATTTGTTTACTCTCATGAAGCCATTGATTGATGCAATCCATGGTATCGGAAAATTTTAATTACCAAAAGATAATCGAGATAAAAGCTAAATTCTTATACATTATTCTCAAAACACTTATTTACACAGTCGCCTTCCAGATTTATACATTTCTTCCAACGTTTCTTGACTTTTCAAAGGTTGTAGACCTCAGCACATAGAACTCCGTCTTCTCCATACCGTGGGTTACTTCAATCTAAGACTTCTTGAAAACAAACAAATCGACATTAATGGATGTAATTTATATTATTATGTACATAAAGATCAAATAACACGCAGAATAAATCTTATCTAAATATCTCGGTTGTTTCTTATAAATAATTAAACCTTTACAATGCTCTTGCTTATACTTTTGAAAATCCAGCAGGGTATGGTGGTCAGTTTCATTAAAGCGGTTAAAAAGAGGAACCATTACCCATTAAATCTTTAAATGCTCTTAGCAATAATATGGGGCAAATATTTGTCAGAATATTTAGGGATATCAAATTATAATACTTTTATATATTTATAAAATATTTTAGAATTATTTGCTATAATATTTGATGGAGTTAACTTCTAACTACTTGATAACTGTCATTTAGCAGTGATAGTAAACTAGCCACGACAGAGCCAGCGATGCTAAAATGATAAAGTACATTCTTTATATTCTTATTTAAATATTAAGTTTCCTTAAAAAACGCAAATATAATTTATAAACCTGACACTGATTTTTATTTTACAGTACAGTTTGATATTCTTTGTCGTAAATTACACATAATATTTCATAATTGATTTTAAATGCGTAATCCCGATTCCTATTTGAAAGCCCAATACGAGAAATTTTTCATCAAATTTATTACTTTCAAAAAATATTTCAGTGGCCTTTCGGTGTACATAAAGTAAATTTCTCTACTTATCCAACTCCTCTTCTCCTTGCCTAAATAAAAAGAATACAATTGTGAGTAATTACTTTATAAGAAAAACTGTACATTTTAAGTAATCCATAAAAAGTGAATATTTCAGCAAATGTATGAAGCATACAATAATCTCAATAAGAGACAATTTTCTTTTAGTTTAAAGATATGATTAGTTTAAAATAACACTAAGTACGCATATCAAAAGTTTTAGTAGTGCTTACCCTTCGTTAATCAACCCTACAGATATTATAAAGGGAAATTAAATAGTCAATAAGATCACAAACACAATTGAGAAGACGTCAGAATAAAGGCATCAAAGTTTATTAGTTATATTTACAGATATAAAGTCACTCTTTATCGAATCTCTTAACTCACTTAATTCCTATCTCATAATTAATCAATGAAGCCGTATCTTACCAACTCACTCTCACAGATTGAGACATTTGTTGAATACAGTAGATTCGATTCGTATTACTCTAACAAGGAGTATCTTCTAGTCAGTTTTATAACTAATAATCAAGTACAACAATTCACTACAAATAACTTGGAAGCATTTATAAGCTGTTCGTTATCATTTGTCTACCTCCTGTTTTTCCCTTACAATTCTATTTGGCATATGCATCCCTATCCATCTAATTCAATTCACTTCTTGTCTTCATCTAATTTGTCTAATCACATTTCATTTAATTGGCAAGAAGTTGACATTTCATGCATTTCAAATTACAAAAAGTTTCCGAAGTTAGAGAAGAGAAAACCACGGATAGCTAAAACGTTACAAATTATTTTGAGTTATCTGCGAGTTTGAGTTTCTTATTCTTTATTATTATTAATATAAATCATAATTTTAATTGATGATGTCTTCATTTTTCGAAATATTAATTATTTTTTAAATTTAAGTTTCCAAAAATAGTGAATTATGTGAAATACATTAGTAGTCCAAAATTTATTGATTAAAAAATTAAAAATATATGTGTTTGTTAACTTACCCTTTATAAATTTTCTTTCGGCATAGTTAAATATAATTTTTTTTAAATAAATAGTAATTTTAAATTATTAATTTTTAACACTAATTTATTAGCTGCTGTAATTTTTTTTTTTTATTTATGCTACAAATTCGGCATTACGAACGAGGTTTAAAAAAATATTTAATAAAATGTACTTTCTCGAAGATATTAAATTCAATGAAAGATATTGAAGAAAGTTATTTTTCAAAATATATGAAGAGAGTAAAATATCCTATAAGAGATAATGATAAGGCTTTTCATTTATTTGTAAATATAATTCTTTAATTCATACTTTATTTTCAAAATAAAAAGGCCGTCATCATAAAATTTTAATCATATCTTAAGTTACATAGTGAGATTCTTTTAAAGTATTCAAATACTGAGAGAAAGAAAGAGAGAGATAATGAAAGTAAATAAAGCTTAAATACAAAATCATTTTGTTTTTAAAAATATTAATTGTATGTTGCTAACGTCTTTAAAGCATACTGACCAAAGGAATTCCTCACATACCAAACATCTGAGAAATTATTTCAGAATCTTATTTTACTCACTTTAGAATCTTACTGCTCGATCTACGATATGTTTCTCACGATCTGCAGACTAAAGAGAGGCTCAAAATAAAGGTAGAAGTGGTAGCATATAACAATATGAAAAATTTTTGAATCTGGATTCACAATGCTCTCTTTCTGAAGGGAAAGTAAACTTTACATATCATAAAGAAAAAGCAAAGAACTACAAATTCTCGCTTCTCTGTTGTTAACAATTAAATTTATGACTAGAACAAAGCAACATCAAAGAACTGAAAATTTGCCCACAACTAATGAGATTCAGCCTTTATATACACACAGAATATTCAAAAAAACATTCAATTCGAACATTAAAGAAAGGACTAGAATCATATAGACGTCATATAAACAGTATTTTTAAATAAAAATCAATAGTCTTTTAATGAAAATACCGTTTCAAGGATTCGAATCCCGTACGGAGGAACCATAGTACAAAGCTCTGTCAACTAAGCTGCGGAGATCGCTGTCTTTATTCATTTGTGTGGCATTGCTACTCTCTTTGTGGGACAAAATCCTCAATGATTATTTATTATATAGGAAAAGAGGCTGAAGTAACAAATGCACTTTGATATCCCATTTTTGAATTTTTTTACGATGTTATTATTACTTAGAAAACTGAATAGCCACATTGAAAATGGCTCCTGTTAGTTTTATTGGACAACATACACCGACAAAGAAAGGCGTGGTGTTTCCTTTGGATGACTTCTAATGTAGAATTGATCTTCTCTACTGAATCTGAGGCTCACATCTATGAAATACACGTGTATTTCGTGTACAAATTGCTTCATATTTTCACAAATTGCTTCATATTTTCACAAATTGCTTCATATTTTCAATTTTTGAAATTTCTTATTTCCTAAAGCAACTTTGAAAAACCCTATTCCTTAGATAAAAAGTATTTTAAAATAAAATATAGAACTTTTTCAGAATACTTTGATAACCGCTAATTAACATTCATAAATCATATCCAAAATGGAATATTTGTTTTAAAAGGAAATTTTACCTTTTGGATTCTTGATGTTGTGGTTTGGACACCAACATGGCTAGTCACCCAATAAACTTCCAATCAGAAGATATTTAAACTTCGCACAAGAAGATTGGACACACATTCTAACTATACAAATTATTTATTGAAAACATTTTAAACGAAGTCTAAATGAAGGAAAACATATAAGATGTCAACTTGATCAACTAACGGTAATAAAAAGGAAGAAAGTCTGAAATGGAGGACAGAACCATGAAACTTCCTCAGCGATTCATCTCTTCCTGATTGCTTTTCAGTGCTACCTTAAATAAAGGTTGCAGAAAGATTTAAGTTCACTTTGTCATCAGTCCACTTCAGTTGACTTGCTTTGCCAGAACAGCCGGCTTGTTCTCACTGTGGAAGAGTGCCAACAAGATTGAAAAATAAGTTATCACAAGTCACCATAATGAGAAACACTGTTCTGTCGGAAAAATATTGAACGAAGAATGGTTCTTTTCATAGGAAGATAGAAGATTCAATTCTTCAAAAGTCTTTAAATATTTAAATACCTCTTTTTTCGATAAAATCTTTAATTCTAGTCTTAAGAGATTATTTCGTATTATAAAAGGAACCCTTATTTAAAAATTACCAGGCAATACTTATTTATTGTTTAGGGAAAAAACTTACAGTCTCAAATAGGGAGGTGGACCATATAAACTCACTTTTTGTTAATATTATTTTTAAGTATTTTTAAAAGGAATTGAAGCAAGTAATTTAAGAAAAGAAACCAAATTTAAATAACTAACAGACAGAATAATTATTTGTATCCCTAAAGGTTTTTTTTAGCTAAATGAGTTAAAATAATAACAAACAAAGGAAATCAGTTTTAATTATTTTTATTTGAATGGTTATTTCGATTTTAGCTTACAATAATTATATTCTTAAAATAAATTCTTAAAATAATAATTAAATTTATATAATCTATTCGATAAAATAATAAATTCTTACAATGAAATTATTTAATTTATTCTTCGGTAGTACTAATTTGATTTTTCATTTGAGATTCAATCTTAAAATTTCTCTAAGGAATAATCGCTTTCAGAATTTGAATTGAAGATTTAAATAAAGATAGCCCCATTTCTAAGATCACGCACAAGCGTTTAAGGAGAATATGTTCTTTGAATATAAATTAAATCTGAGAAAGGGATATTAGCCCTTTTATGTCTTATTTTGCTAGTGTTTCATTTCTAATCATCGAAACTTTCCTATTCTGACTCTGATTTGAAAGCTAATTTTGAAACTAATTAGTATAACAGTTTCTCTGAAAAATATTTAAAAGCCCAAAAGCAAATAACGTATATTTGAGAAAAAATATAACAAAATATTATTTTGTGTATTATTCAAAAGCTAGAAATTTAGGAAAATGTAATAAACCATTTTGTAGCAGAACAATTGAAAATTATTATTAAATATGGGTACTATGTATTATATATATAATAAACTTAATAATCGAATTGAAAGGTCACCAGAAGTCAATACGTAAACAGAATAAGGTGCACTATAATAATCACATCAATTCCGAAAGAAATTTGTTTATTCCTTTTGAATGAGAGAGAGAACAATTTACACTCATTTTGAAAAGATCTGCCGTGTGATGTAGGCATTCACGACCGAAGCGAAAGAGAGAAAAATTTATCTTGCTTCAAATTTACGTGCTGAGATTTTTTTTTCTTAGCTCATGTGGTAATCATGTGGTATTGTATGAAGGGATTTTGAGGGACTTCAATGGCAGATAAAACGAACAGTAGGGATCCTCCATAGAAGTCTGCGACAGTGAGAAAAGCTGATTTGGCAGATTTTATGAGCCCATGATTGCATAAATTATGACATAAATTATATATATATATATATATATATATATATTTGTTCATATAAATGTATAGGAAAATCTCAAAAAATTTCATTTCCCTTTTCGTGAATTTCTATTAACTTTCAATTAATATAACTTTCAATAACTAATATTCAAATATCAATTAAGCTAAACATCAATTTAAAAAAAATCAAATAAATTGTATTTTATTTAAATGAACTGTCATATATTGACATTTTAACATTTCTAATTACATTTATTTAAAAAAATATTTTGAGCATTATGCCGTAGAATAGAGAGAATAATGGATGAATTATTCATATCTTTGTGAGAAATATCTCTATCAATAGAAATTGCTTTTTTTTTTCTTTTCATGACCTTTTCTGATACTGGTTTGTGTTCTATGTTTAGAAAAATGAATGAAGATATTTGAATTATAATACTTATGTTCATCATGCTTGTTTATAATAAAAGGGAAATTCTTAAAAATTAAAAAATATCACCCATATTAATTAGTTACAAAAATAATTATTTGGTATTTCAAATGACGTACTCTCACTCATAGAATATTTCACCCTCTAACAAATTTCACTTTCTAACAAATTTCTTTTCAAAACCCGCATTGAGTTTCTTGGTTTATTTATTAATAACTTCATTCTGGTTTACAAATATATATATATATATATACGGAAACTAATTGATAACATATTATTAATTTAAATTCGTTTTTTTAATAAAATTTGAAACTTATTTTTCAATTATTCCGTTAAGAACATTTTCGGCCCGTTCATTGAAATGACATTTTAAAATTATTTAGATAAGAAAATGTATTTCTTCAGTAGAAAAATAAAATAGAATGTAGAATGTCCAAAAATAACTAAACAACATTTTAGAGAAAAAATAAGAATAGCAGAAAAAGTTTATACATTTATATATATATATATATATATATATATTCATTGTTGAAACAGAAACCAATATATTTCTAGCATAACATACAAATAGTGAAGATGCTACTTTATGATACTAAAATTCGAATCTCTAGAAAAATAAATAAGTACACACAAAGATCATTTTACCTCTCAGTATACCTTAAAATTAAATCAACAAGAACGCTATTGTTGCATATGAAGAAATTGGGAGTATTTGTTCGAATATTTTTTTGTGTTGATTGTCTTCATAATCCAGCACATCCAAACATGCAATTTTTTTTTGTTATTCTTTACTTTTAATTATTTTACTTAGTTAATTATTTTAATTCTTTTTATTATATTTATTAATTTATTATTATTATTATTATTATTATATATATATATAGGTGGGTGTGGGTGGGGTGTTGATGGGGGTGGGGTGTTGACATAGCAATTACTCAAAATCTTTTAATTTTTTTAAAAAAAATCATATTTGAATTTCCCTTTTTGCCGGACATCAATAAGGAGCAATAAAAATCAAACATATGAGAGAAATAATAATGATTTAATTTTCTTAAACTGTGCGATCTGTTTTATATTTATGAAATATCACATAAAAAGGTTTATTTGGACATTACATGAATGGCAAAGCTTAAGAAAAACGGGAATTCCTAACAAACAAATAGACTGAGGAATGCATAAGCCAAGTTTAAATAAAACAAGCTATATAAAAAAAAATTTAAGTCAATCCTACTTAAGTCAACAATTTTTTTTTACTTTAGTTACTTTTATTAAATAATTACAATTAATATAAATATGTTTAAACATATGACAGAATCACAATATTAAGTGGGAAAAGAATTTTTTTTCCAGTGTTCTACACGCTGAAAAAAATTCATTCCTACTTCGTCATTGACAGTATTTATATCCTGCTAAATATCTAATATGAGAGAAATTTTTTTCTCCCATATAAAACTATAATTAATTATTTGAAAATCAAATAAACAAACTTTATGCTTCGACGATCAAATTCGCCATTGCAAGACAAATGACATAGTAGAAGCATTGGCTTGTTTCTTAATTCATCTGGTAAATTAAATGATTGGAATGCAGTTAGTACAATCACCCTTGGTGACAGGAATTATTTGGTGGTATTTTGCCAAATGTAGCTATCCTGTTGCTCTTCACGGACTTAATTTCCAGCCAAAAAAATTCGACAAGTTTGGCATTTTTTGAAATCGCGCCAAGCGGTTGAGCTGAACTGCATTTTCACCTATAAAATTGAATTAAATGAATTAATATTCAAAAAAATTGTATTAACATCAAGTGTCATCCACTACAAGTTTAAAAAAATGTATTTTAACTTGAGTGGATGAATAAAAAGTATTTCATTAACGATTGAAAATTTGAACAAGATATATATATAGGGAAAGTGTGACTAATAGTAGGAATTTAAAAGGAAAGGAAGAAAGAAAATGAAACAGATGAAAGATTTAATAAGTTGCTTCATCGTAAAATAGTTAAAAATTGGTTTACTTCCATATGAGGTGAAGTGAAAGAATAGTTTTCCATAAATCGACAAACGAAGTGTTTCTGTTCTTTCACAGGGATGGATTACTTCATTACATTTCAATATTCAGAACTTTATCAAGACAAAAATGGAAGGAATAAATATTAACCCTCATTGGTATGATGTTATAGGCTATTTTAAAGGCCTGTTCAGAATTACAAAACTTAATGCAAGTAATTTTATAATACGATTAAATAAGTAGCTGGAATCAAAACTCATTCACATAACTCATTTTAAATAACCTTATTTGATTAATAATACAAAAAAAATTATAATAATTCTCTAAAGATCACTTGTGTGATGAAACTCAGTAATATATTGTTAAGTTTTTACAAAAAAAAAATATTTTGGAAATTTCGTAGCTGTTTCGTAGCTTTCGTAGCAATCTTAAATCCAAAAATAAAAGTTATTTTTTTTTCAATATTCAATGAATGCATCCCGCTATTTTATTATTATAAGTATTCTAAAGTCTAGAATTCTATTTTACATAATATGTTTTCATGCAATCCATTTCTTAAATACTTTAAAAGCTTTTAATGTGAATTCATTAAAAGTTTATATAAGGGATTTTCATTTAAATTCATTTAATTCGAGCTAATTTGGAAATTTATATTAAAGCTTTACATTACAGATTTAAAGTTAAAACTTATCGCAGAATGAATTCAACAAAAAATTTTAATTAAGAATTTACATTAGTTAATGCTTCTTAACTATTAAAATTTCTCTCAAAAATTGAAGCTAATAAGTATATTTAATATTTTAAAGTGTTTCAAAGCTACAGAGTAAATGCAAAATATGTCACGCAATGCAACAAATTCCATGAAAAAAGAAAAGAAAATTGCTTCTGCATTGGTCTATTTTTAGGCGGTGATGCCGTTGCTTCGGTACTTAAGATTTGATTCATCGAAACACACTAAGTAATTTGTCAAAAATAGCTGGACACGCTTTAATTATTTTATTATTCTTGTCTTCGAATAATCAAAAATAAATGTTTATGTTGCGAATGTAGAGAGGTGACTAACACACGTCCTCAATCAAAAATTAAGTGAAAATTCCACATATGTGTGTGTGTGTGTGTGTGTACTGAAAATTTATGAAAGAATAATTTAAAATATTTAAAAAGACAAAAATCCAGAAAGAAATGTAAAAATGAAAGAAAAATAAATAAAAATATGGAACCCAGCAAGTCAAAAAGCAATTTCGGGCTGATGACCGAATAAGCGGGGTTAAACTAGTTTAATGGTACCAACCTTCCCCCTTTGCGACTTGGTAGGCTGAATTGGGAAATCCAAATTACAAAAAAAATTCAATGATTAAAAGATGCAAAAAAGTTCAGGGATAAAATCTACAAAAATAAAATCTATAATTCTAAAAATTATCAACAAATCAAAATATAAAAATTACTTACAAAAATTCAAAGAAATGAAGATTCAAATATGTGAGTAGTAAGACGGAATTTTCTTTAAGCTTCAATATGGATATCATATACTAAAAATGAAAAAAATATATAACACGTCATTACCATATAAACTGAAAAAAGATATAAATCATTGTTTGATTGGTAATAAAGTGTACGGTAAAGGATGGTCCAGAGAGTGAGTAAAAATGTAAGCTGTGTAAATGTAAATAAATAAATAAATTCTTCACGGCTAGACCATTAACAAGCCGACTTTGTGGACCTATTGTTGTGTGGTGGATTTGAAAATGGATCACGATTCGCAAAGATGTTTAATATATTTGTGATGTATATAAGTATTTAAGAAATTTATTAATATATATATATATATATATATATATATATATATAGCAATGCTTATTAACAAAATTCGTGGTTTATTTACAAGCGAGGTTCATAAGTCAAATAGCATCATAAGGTATTTCAAAAAGCTAGCTGAAGGGGAAGCAAAGAGTGTTTCGAAAATTCTTGTTAGAAATTCTCGCAAAATATAAGTTATTGATAAAAAAAAAAATATTCAACATGGAGAATGTCAAAATTGTAAAGTAATTGTATAGTCAGCATCAAAAGTCAAGTAGAATTATTAATTTATAATTGTTAATAAAATTTAATAATTTCTTCTCGGTATAGTAGAATGTTAAATTATTGAGAGCTTTTAAGGAAACTAATATTTTAATTCTTTCCTTAAAAGCTCACAATAATTGAAAAAATTTAATGGAATTAGATGGGGAATCTCAAAAATCTAGTATGACTAACGCTGTATTTAACTATAATACAGAGGTGAGCATAAATTGTTAAAACGAGATTTTTTTTTCTTTTCGTTTGTCACTTGATGCCAAACTCCTCATTAAAATAAAGATAACTTTTTTTAAATGCAGCATTGTACATAAACTAAGAGAATATTCTTTTATGCTTTTCTTAAGCCTTTAAAAAAACTATTATTAATTGTTTTCATAAATTTATATGGAATATTTTTGCTTAAATTTAGTTTATTTCTATTAGTTAAAGCAAAAACAAAATTTCGGAATTTGAGACATCTAATTATCATTAGATTTACTTCCTTGAAATATTCATAATACGTTTCCTCTCAATAAAATCTGCTCGGAAAGAATAACGTTAACATGTCATCTAGAAGGGAAAAAATTACTCATTAAATGTACATAAAAGTACATAAAAAAACGTAAATTTTATGTTTCTGAATCGATATTTTTAAATTTTAAATATTTCAACTACAACATTAGTTACAATGAAAAAGTATACATTTTAATCCTCTCTCTCTCTAATCAAACAAAAATTTATTTCGAATATCATATTTAACTCTCAATTAATTATTATTTTAAAATAATTTAATTTGTAAAATTTTCTTAGTCGTTTTTTCTCTGTAACTTAGGAACATAATTTACAAAATTAAATTACAGTACAATTTTAATTAATAAACATTTAATTTTTAATTTGTTATTTAAATATATTTATTGACAATTTTAATTTATCAAGGATCAAAGCTTACTTTTCCCCCCACATCTGGCAATTCCCTTTCATTTGATGTATCTATAAATTATTGTTTCAGTAAAAATATTAAGAGTATCAAAATATGGCTGTAAATTCATAAAAAAAAACATGAAGATAATGAAGAAGATAACGTAAGATTTGAAAAAAAGATGAAGCTAACGTGAACAAATTATTTTCAGACATTCAAGGAATTCTGAGAATGTTGTGAAAATTCATAAGAATTGAGACAATCATTCTCGCTTTCAACTAAGTTTTAACAAAAAAAATGTAAATTAATTTGTAAAGTTCAATTGAACTTAATTTTAAAAATATTATTAATTAAATTTATAACCCTTCAATTAAATATTTTCTACAAACATAAATAGCCTATTTCTCAGAGTTGTATGTGCAGCACATTCCTCTCCAAACAACATGGAGTTTTTTTTACTAGATTTAACTTTATTTTTAGCCTTTTTAGCCTTAAAAATTCTATCACGTTGCAGTTTAGAACGCTTTCTGATTCAATAAGATTTCACGAGATTGTTAGGAATTACCTGGGAGCCAATTTTTCAAATCCCGAAAGTAACGGAAATAAAACCCCAATACAAGTATTTTCTTCATCTACGTGAGATGCTTCGAAATTCTCTATCATTTTAGAAGATAACGGGGAAAGGTCAAGAGGAGAAAAGAAAATTTACCGAACCACATGTTCCTTGAAGAGGATCATTTGTAAAAGAAAATTCGTGTCAAAATTTCTTAAGAAGGTTAGCCCGCTTATAGTAACTCGAACAATTAGTCTCACTGGTAACAATGTCAAATTAATGTTATCAGGATTAGAAATTATGCCAATAAGACAATTATTAAATTTCAGTTACTGTCAATAAGAATAAGTACGTGAGATCAACAAACTTAGAATTAATGTTATTTTGTTTCATTACAGTCCTTTATTTAATTAACTGAGTGCATTATTTAATAAATTAAGGAAATTTAAAGCCAAAATAGAATGTTCTAAAATTAGAAAGACCCAAAAGCAAATTCTACGTAAAGAAAATTAATATTGGTAAAAAATGATGCTCATTTTTCTGTTCCATAACGAGTGACTGAAATTTGTTATTTATATTACCGGTAGATTAATACATATTCACATAGTATGAGAACACTTAAAGAAATTAAGTAGAAGCTGTGTAAACTATTCTAACAGAAACTGCTAATTGTAAATTATTATTACTTAACCGTAGAAATTCAATTCTAAGTATTTAAAATTTTAAATTATGATTTTCGACATTCTGAAATTAAAGCATTTACTCCTCAAATTTAATATCATATGTAATTTTTAAAAATCCTTTTAAATACGGTTGTGAGTCTTGATATAAATAGTATTTTTTGTTTGTATTTTAGTTTGTCAGGTCCTTAAAGTGTAACGAACTGGCACAGTAAGCTATATTTATTATTGATTCCTAAAGAAGAGAAGGAATAACTTTTACAGGGGTATTTTAATACCTATTTTAAAGTTTTCGTTGCTTTCTTAATGAAAACAATTTAGAAATAGGATTCTTGTTTTGTAATTCGAAAAGCTACATTCATTTACTGTACACACACACACACACACACATACATATATATATATATATATATATATATATATATACTAATTAAAATTCAAAAGTTCCCAGACTCAGTCTATAACTTAAAAAATATTACCAATTAAATTTCTAAAACACATCCTCCTTCAAAATACGAACCTTGAACAACAACACACTTTTACCATCGCTTGTAAAGATCATTGAAACATTTCTGGAATCCATTTCAGCTATGTCCTTTAATTCGGCCTGCAATGCACTTTTAACTTCATCTGCAAATTGAAATTGACGACCGTTCAAGCTATTTGCTAATTCAGGAAATAGACTGAAGTCGAAAGGGGCGAGATCGGGGTAGTAAGGAGAATGAGGCAAAACAGCTGTTTTCGTTTTCGCAAAAAAAGTCGGTGACTAGCAGGTATCGGCAGGTAGGAACGTTTACATGCAATGCACACATGACTGAGTAGGCCCCAATATTCGTATCTTCTTTTGCATCGACTCACACAAATTACGCAGGATATCTACATAGAATTATTTGTTCACAGTGAGACCTTCTGGGATAAATTGCAGATGCACAATGCCCTGCATATCGTAGAACATCACTAGCATGACTTTCCTTCCTTTTAGAGCAATCTTGGTGGAATTTCTGCTTGCGCGGAGATTGTGGTGATTTTCACGTTGCCAAAGTTCTCTTGGATTGTGGGTCATAAGAAAACAACACTTCTGCCAAGTAAAGGAGGATCTTCGTCAGCAGCTGAGATTAAGACTCCCGCCATTTCCATTCGAATTGCCTTTTGGTCTTCGTTTAACATGCGGGGAACGATGTGTTGACACACCTTGTGCATGTTAAAATCCTTCGTCAGTATTCGTTGACATGTGGCCACGGCTATCCAAACTGATTCCGCTATTTGCGCTATTATTTGAGGCTTGTTCTTACGTATCGCCGCAGAATTATTTTCGATGTTTTCACCAATGCGGAAAGTCTGAGGATATCCAGAGCGTTCGTCGTCTTTGAAACTTTTCCTGCTTTTCTGAAACATTGACGCCACTCAAAAGTTCATTCATTAAAAAAAATTACTTAAGAAATCTAAATAAACAACAAATAATTATGCCACTTCTGTTATATTTGTTCATTTAGCACACTAATAATTTTTATCAGGGGTTTCTGGATTAAGTCAAGTAGAATTAAATCAGATAGAAGTAATTTGATTGAATTAAAATGAAATATTTAATGTGTTTTTTAAAAAAAATTCATATTTATAGC
Organism: Nephila pilipes; assembly: GCA_019974015.1. Taxonomy (NCBI): domain Eukaryota; kingdom Metazoa; phylum Arthropoda; class Arachnida; order Araneae; family Nephilidae; genus Nephila; species Nephila pilipes. The sequence goes on from BMAW01046038.1 coordinate 422,262, forward strand.
AAATTGCGGTAAATGTAATTTGCTATTAAGCAATCATTTTGCTATTGTTTAATAAACTGGTATTATTTTCTTCGAGTTTATGTTTAAATAAATGAAAGTTTCACAGGTTTTTTTTTTCCCTCCAAGAACTGAATTTAAATAGTATTTTCAAGTATTTTGGAGATGTGTTGCCCTCACATGCATCAGAAAGCGCAAAATTGTTAAAGAAAGCTAATTACATTAAATTTGAATAAAAAAGATCTCGCTCAAACAATTTATTGAGTTTCTTAAAATTGAAAACTTTCATAAATGAACTACATTTTAAAATATTGAACCTTGCATTGTTCCTAATATAATTGACTCAACAAGACACAAAGCATATAATTTGAAGCATTATGGAAGACTTTCTTAAACATTATGTCATTGATTATATATTTGAATCCAAAAAAAAATTATTATATTTTTCTCAGATTCTGAGATTATTTTGTACATCTTAGTATTTCAGATATCAGTGAAAACAGCAAATACAGTATTAATACCAGGTAAAACTATATTTTGTACTTCAAAAAATAGTCCAGTTTATTGTTAAGGGGTGTATATAAGAGTATTAAAAGGGAAACTGACATGATTAATAATTTGTCCTTATTTAAAGATTTTAAAAATCGGTACTTTAATTTAATTTCGTAAATTAAAACAATTTTTATTTACTTAATAACAAAGATTTTAAATTTTCATAATGCATACAGATTCTCAAAATGAAGGTATATGTTTTAGATAATATTTTTAAGATTTTAGTTATTTATAATTTACTAATAATCAAATGATGTTGAAATTCGAAAAAGTTTCATTTGACCAAATTTATTTAATAAATTCAAATACTTACTGTATTTCTTCACAGAGCTACAGATGGAGAACAAAATAATACGAACACCTGTGAAAAGATATGATGTATTTCATACCTGCAATACAGTCGCGCCTCCTGCAACAAAAATCTGCCACCTAGTGAGCTTAAAGAGTAAGGTATCAGTCTCTCAGCAGCAGTCACCTGCGTTGCATGCGTCTATCGAACTGTCTGTGATAAGTTGAAATGTCAGACCAGTCAGAGTTCCAAAAAGGAATGATTATTGGAGCGAGTTTAAGAGGAGTATCAGTTACGGAAGCAGCAAACCTTTTGGGGTTTGCAAGGAGCACGTTATCAGCCGTAATGTCAGCGTACACGAAAGAGGGTAAGACGACGCCTTCAAAGCACAACAGTGGCCGAAAGTCAAGGCTTGCTGATAGGGATAGACGGGTCTTGAAGGGCATAGTAGCCCAAAAGCACAAGCAATCGTTATCCGAGATAACATTCGAAATGAACAGTCATCTCCAGGACCCCCTTTCAACAAAAACTGTCAAAAAGGAACTTCATGCTGCGAACATTTATGGCAGAGTGGCAATTCGTAAACCCTTGGTGACAGCAACTAATGCTTTCAAGAGACGCCAATTGTGCAGAGATCCCAAAGATTGGTCCCCACAGCATTGGCAACAAGTAATATGGCCAGATGAATTGTCATTTACCTGCTGGGGAATGTATCCGTCCAATATATTAACTGCTCAAACATTTTACCTCCATCTTCGTTTCCCTAATTAGGTAGGTATAGTATCATGTTCCAGACTCTCTCCAGATACAATAACGCCTACAATGCGTCCAGACTTAATCTCGGCCGCAGTAGCCTAGTGGATAAGGCAGCGGACTCGGGCCGGAGGTTTTCGTCAAGACAGGTTCGAGCCTAATGTCACAAAAGACCAGCCGTGTAGCCAGGGTTGATGCACGTTAAATCTGTCGGGGTTCAAAGTCCTCCCGTTGGCGTGATATGTAAGTTAGGAAAGGGCGTGCCAGCTCAGGTGTCCTCCTCGTCACTTGACCGAAGCTCAAAATTACGAGGTCTATCGCCAATAATCCTTGTTGCTCCTAGTGCGACGTTCATTAAACCAAACAAACCGGAATAAATCGCATCTGTAAAAGCCACAGAGTTCCACAAAAGTCTGGTCCAAGGCACATGTTTTCTCTTGTCTGCTGAAGTAAGCGAAAGGAAAACATGAATTTGGCCTGCTACCTTTTCTCGTGAAACCTTAGGACAACTGTAAACAATATTGCTTTGGCACAAAAGGCAGAATATAGCTCACATAAGTATCTGTGAAGATAAAGCAATCTTGTGTTATAAGTCTGAAAGTTCCAACTAATGATCCATCCTCCTTCAGCTTTGTGGTTCTTGGTCAATTTTGTCCACGTCAACCCGATACTGATCTAGTGCTCTAAAACTATTTCCACAAATTGCAAATGACACTGGAAGTTACAATGAGATTCTTTATCTGGCATTATCTTGTTGAAAAATAAGACCAGGGACTGCAAAAGAAACGTAGCAAAACTGGTCTCATAATGTCGTTAATGTATCACTATGGTGTCTCTAATGACAACCAAAGGGATCCGCCTATCAAGGGAAACCCCCATACTCCATAACTCTTGGTTGAGGGCCTGTGTGATATGTAATAGTGAAAGCAGAATCGGCACGCTGCCCTGGGCGTCTCCAGACGTGTCTTCGATGATCGTCAGGACACAGTTGGAAGCGGAATTCGTCGCTAAACCCTATAGTCAGCATCATTCAAACCTGATAGAGCCAAGCATCACTGTAATCTGACTCGACAGTGTGCAGGCGTGAGTGATAGGTGGCGTAGTGGTCGGTACGAGCGCAGATTTCACTCTATCAGCCGTCTGTGAATGGCAATGGTGGACACTCGTTTTCGGGTCGCACGTCTGATAGTTGATAACGATGAATCAGGCTCTGTGACAGCTGATCTGACAATCACTCTGCTCTTCCGATCTGCTGTGGCTCTAGGACCATCTACCATCATGACGCTGAAATCTGCCACTGTCCACCCATTCTCGCCATCATCTTCTAATAACCGCATCGCTTCGACCAATATGACGAGCGATCCTTCAATTTACCCAATTGTATTTCAATCCAATTATACGACTTCTTTCAAACTCTGAGAGTTGCTCGAATACTGCGGTGAGGCATTTTTTTCAGTCCTTGAAAGGTATCCAGATGCTCTGAGAATTTTGACCAGAAAATTTGATCATTAGATTGAAAATCGCTTCTTATATACACCTTGTGAGTGCGCAGCTCCGATGCGCTGTAGCTCCGCTATTCATTCATTTGACACCAAATTTTAATCATTTGCATATTTGTTCTAAATGTTTTTGCATACGAAATTTTATTACAATCGGGCAACTCTTTCTTGGTGCATCGTGTGTGTGTGTGTGTGTGTGTGTGTGTGTGTGTGTGTTATTTTAACATGATTATTCTAGTTCTAGGACAGGGTTGTTCTATATTTCAGCTCTCGGTGTTCCGAGTCATATTCAAAGAACACGAATTGTTTTTCTCGTCACATAAAATATATTAATATTATAAGTCGTTGATGTGCAAAAAAAAGAATATGTATTTATCATACATAACTAAATTACATTTCATTAATAATTGTTGTTATTATTATTTTTAAAGTGAACAACATAAAATTAATGAAATATTTGACAATATTTTTCAGACACTAAATATTCAATATTTAGCTCGATAGAAGTACTTGCAATATTCAAAAAGTATTAAACGAACTCATGATATATTTCGGTTCTTGATACTCATGATATACTTCATTCTTTTTTGTGTTTCATTCTTGAAAACAAATGCTCACAAAATTAGAAGCTTCCACAATTACGGCCAGTGAAAGTACTATGATTAAATTTTTAATTTGAAGGATTGTAGCTCTACAGCTTCCAGATTTAGATGATATTGTACACCGATTAAGAGTATCAGGTATATCAAAAGACTCAGGGTTTTCATTAATTTTTCTGGAACTCTGAAGTTTTTAATTGGCTGAAAAGTCTAGTAGTCATGGTCAAAAACTCCCCTGACGGTTGGCTTTATTTCAGTCAAAACCCAAGTTGGAGTTGTGATTCCTTAAAAATCTTCTACGTACAGGAATTTATGTCATTCAATCTGCCGATCAAAGCCCTCACGTTTGTATGGTGTGGTAGATTTGAGAATGCGTGTATAGCTCCGGTGACAACTTCGTCACTTTATCACAGTTCAGAAGTATGAAGTTCATCGCCATCTTTACTCGTGTTTCTTCATAGTACATAATCAATCAATCTTCCAATTCGTGTAACAAATTGTGGAAAAGGGCTTATATACGACATTTTCTTCATATACGACATCGTATTTATCCGACGTTGTCTAAAAGTTCAAAACATTTTACTTTTTAAATTGAAATTGGGGTAAATTCAATTTCCCTTGGAGCCTTTATATTGTCTGAAATATTTTATAGATGAAGATGCATGATAAACTCATTTGAATGATTAGTCAAGTTTACTAAAAATACGTTTTCTCCGAGTCAATTTTCATTCACAAGTTCTGGCACAAATTTTAATTTAGATAAATAAACGTCTTGATTTCCTTTCACACAAATCATAAAATCTTTTCAATATTTTACCTCGTCTTAATCATCTCATTTCCGGAAAAATAATAATGTGCACATGATCAACATTTATAAACGTTTTGGTATTCCATGAAATGGTAACGATTCTGCTATTGACTCTTATGAAATTTAAATTAATTTCTTCATGATGTTATCCATATTTAAAGACCTTGCATGTTAATTATATTGATAAATATTCAGTGATATTTTACCATTGGGATTCTGGGAGGCAATTTATAATTGCAGCGTTTTTTCCACTCAACGTTGGAACACATCTGTAGATATCGCAGGTATAGAAAAGTGTTATCTCCCAAGCTCTGCGTCTATTGTTTAATAAATTCCCCACCAGTTTGCCATTTCGACTTCTATCTGTCATATATACAACCACTTATATATAACATTTGCAAGAGAATTTATATCAAGTGGTTTCTGGCGGGGAGAGAACTGTAGTGAGGTGATAAACTGATGCATTGTACGTAAAAGATATATCGGTCATGTGATTAAAGAAAGAAATAAAAATGTTAGCGACACGTTTATTATATGTGGAGAAGTAAATACTCATGTGGGGGGGGGGGAATATTTTGAATAAATATGTATATCCTACAAACTACAAAGTACAAAGAAAGAGAAAATAAACCCAATTATTATAGAATGTGTAATTTTAAATACCTCTCATATATTTTTGTTAAATAACGTGTTACATTTAAAGCTTCATCTTTTAAAAATTAATATCGCATTACAATTATATTTGTAAAACATTTCACGGTATTTTTAATCACAGTTTTATAAATTTTGTCAGTGTTTGTTTTTTATTGGGATGCGCGTTTACAGCCGTCATGAACGCTTACCGGCATGAATTAGATAAGCCTGGTGTAGAACAAAGATAATGGCCATACTTTAAACTTCAAATAAAAGTCTTATTTAATTATTTGTAATCTTACAAGGCAATACAAATTCATCCATGTGTAGTTGAAACCAAAATCACAAGCAAATTTACTAATAAGTACATAAATAGGTACTGGGACTTTTTGAATAAAAGAACTTATGTTTACATTAATAATAAAATTGCAACCTTATATACGTTAACAGAATACGTTCAGAACTATTCGCATTGTATCAGTTTCACTGATGTTGTCATCGTTCAAACAGTTTTTGTGAAATCAAATATCGTCTCGATTCTATTGTTATCGTTTTCCTCGATGAATAATTACTGGTGATACTAAAGATCAAATTTGCTTCCTTTTCCTCCTTATTAACTTCTATCGAAATATTTAATACAATAGCTGAAATTTCAGAAGCATCAGAGAATAATTTTTTTCAATGACAGAAAAGAAATACTTATTTTGAATTCATTTGTGCATACAAATACAATTTTTAATTACTATTATTTCTGTGATTTGTTTTATTTTCCCTCCCATAGTTTTTCAACCATTATATGAATTATAAACAAGACAGAATCCGTAAAAATGTGTTAATCTATCGGATGAATAAATGTATCTCTTTAGAAGATAGTAATTTGTTTACATTCGTCAGATATCGATTTTACTCTTGAAAACGTAATACTATTACTTGAAATTAAATATTCAAATATCAGGCAGTCATATATGCATCTTAATTAAATTGAAACGACGTATTATACTATTTTCTGAGTGGTTTGTTGACTGAAACAAACATATTTATTTATCATGACTAATTAGAATAAGCTTCGAATGTATCTACAAGTTCATGTTTAATGAAAACCATTTCTATTCGGTTATCATTAAAATAAATGAAATTTTTAAACTGAATAAAGCATTAGATTAGTTATGAATAAAATACTAGTCATTTCCTTAGCTTTCCCAGTTTATATTAAGAATAGCAAGCTTCCTTCTCAAACGTTCTATAGTTATTTTTTGTTATCATAGTAGTCTGGTAGTCATGGTTGCGGTATTGCGGCTGGCGGTTTTCGTCGAGTTGCGGGTTCGAACCTTGATGCCAATAAACATCCACCATATAGCCGGGGCTGATACATGTTAAATCTATCGGGGTCCAAAGTCCCCCCGTTGGCGTGGTGAGAAAGTTAAGAGAGGAGCGTTCCAGCTCAGGTGTCGTCCCCGTCACTCGTACGAGGTTCAAAACTGCGAGGTCAATAGCCCTGGTGTTGCTTCTAGTAGGACGCTAATAAAGCCAAACCTATAGTTATTATTTCTTATATGAAATACTTAAGAATTCATAAAGATTCTAATTTTTTTAATTTCTTTTAACTGGGTTAAATTACAGTTAAAAAAAAGTTTGAACATGAAAGTATTTATAGCACACTAGTAGACTGATTTTAACTAAAATCACATTTTACCAACAACTAGTGTAATTTCCACAAATTCGAAATTTCTATCGTTACTCGTTGCATTTGTTTTGTGTTTCTTTCTAAATTTAAAATATACTGCTGTTTGTAGAAAATGCAACACCATGAAAGAATCATCAGAATCAAATGAAATTTAATGCAGAAACGACTTGTACTGATACAAATAAATGATGAAATTTTCAAAACAAAAGAAACAAATTAAGCGTCCGAAATCAGTATTTGGTGCAGCCACCATGCGCTGCAATAAGTGCTGCTATACGACGTGGCATGGAGTCAAACAGATGTTGAATATCTGCTTGAGGAAGAGAATTCCATATCGCTTGTATGCGCAACCAAAGTTCGTCTTTGGAAACTGCAGGACGCGGATCACGAGCGAGACGCCGACCAACCATATCCCACACGTGCTCAATAGGCGACATATCCGGTGAATAAGCAGGCCAAGGAAGAAGTTGCATGCGTTGTGCTGAACAGAAGTCTCGAACAGTCCGCGCAACATGTGGGCGTGCATTATCCTGCTGAAAGATAGCTCCAGGGATGCCTTGAAGGAAAGGAAAGACTTCGGGCTGTAGCACTTCACGGACGTACCTGTTGCTATTGAGATTACCCTCAATTCGTATCAAATTGGATCGTCCATGATACGAAATCGCACCCCAGACCATAACTCCGGGTGTTCGACCACTATGTCGTTCAATAATACACTCAGGAAGGCAGCGTTGACCGGCATAACGTCTAACACGAACACGGCCATCATGGGTCCACAAATTGAAGCGTGATTCATCTGAAAAGACAACTTGGTGCCAATCAGCTCGCCTGTCTCTGTGCTCAAGAGCCCACTGCCGACGCAGCCGTCGATGATTCGCCGTGAGGGGAATCCTGTATAAAGGCACCCTTGCACGCAATCCACGGCGCAGCAGACGACGACGAATTGACGAAGCCGACAATTGTACACCTGTAGCAGTAGACCAACGTGCTGCCAGCTGCCTGGAGGAAGCTGTGCGATCATTCACCGCCATGCGGAGCAGGTGTCGATCATCGCGCTCTGACGTCACCTTCTGTCGTCCAGTGCCTGTTTTTCGAGTTGTTCGGTGCTCGTCGGTCCACTGCTTCCAAACTCGCATCACTGTGGAACTGTTCCGCTGCATACGAGCTGCTATTGCGCGATAGGAAAATCCTCCTTCTCGAAGGCCGATTATCCTCCCTCGTTCAAACTCCGTAAGTTGCTTGAATTTCTTATTCTTCCGTCGTGGAGGCATACTCAGGTCTCACTAAACGTTTGCCACTAACAAATAATCATAGACTTTTTTCAACGTCCCGCTACAGCACTTTATTTATACGCTTTCAGCATCAATTCAGAGGGCGCTGCGCGCGCCGCGCACGCGCGATGGCTCTGAAACTTTATTAATTTGCATAATATCCTATAATTGACATTTGCTGCGAATTTCATTTGATTCTGATGATTCCTTCATGGTGTTGCATTTTCTACAAACAGCAGTTTACTAGCTTGTTTGAATTAATATTTTAAAAGGGATATTTATTGTTAATTTTTCTGAAATTAAAATAGAAATAATGGCTAGTGTGTGTGCATGCGTGTGTGTGTCAATGTGTGTGCATATCTCTCTCTCTGAGTATGTGTGTAGATGGGTGGGTGTGGATGTGCGTGCGTGTGTGTATGTGTGGGGGATGTTAAAATCTGATCTTTTCTGAAATTATATTGCCAAAGCTTAAACGTATTACCAATACTTACACAGTTATTGAGAGAAAGCTAAATTACACATATAATTTTTTTTTTTTTTTTTTTTTTTTTTTTTTTTGTTATTTATCAACATTCAATTCATTTTTCGTAAAATAAAAAAAAAATTCTTGCATGGAGAATTTTTCAGAGACAATTTATTATAATAGTTTGAAATTTTGTACTAATATTCTAAATCAGTTTCTCTATAACTTAAAAATCAATTTTTAAAAATGTATAGGCAAAAAATGTTACAGGAATTATAACAGGAATTGTCTCAAAATTGCATGATTTTCTGAGTAATTGTATTCATAAAAAGATTTTTTCATTAAATTGTTTCGAAAAACTATGCCTAATTTCAAAACTGAGCACTGTTTAGACTAAATAACAGAATAGTTGGACTAGAAACTAGATGACATTAAGTTTGTAATTTTTGACAACACGAAGTAAAATTTTGATTTTTGTAATTTTGAAAAAGGGTCCAGTTTATGCTTCTTTACAACTTTTTAAAATTTTTAACATTATATAAAAATATCATAAATAATTCAAATATATATAAATATTATACGGTCAAAGTTTCAAATTTCTGTTTTGTTTCATTGGCAAGTTATATTGTGTTTGAACAAAGATGGATTTTTTTCATACTCGAATAATTGTTACGAGTCCTAAATTAATTTAAGGGATCGTAAATAGCATTATTTAAAAGGCTTTATGTAAACTTAGTAATAACTGTAGATCACAAGTATGTATAAGAAATCTATTGAGAAAATATAATAGTTTCTGAACAGTTCAAGAGCTTTTAAATACACAGAAAATAGTTAATAAATTTCTTATACAATATTGATTAGAACAAATTTAAAGCATAAATTAATAAATCAATTCGGAGTATTTCAGTTTCCATTGTTAAAATTAACTCTCACTTCTGATATTTCCAAGCTACCGTTAACCTTAAAATAAAATTGTATGCAAAAAAAAAATACAAAAATCAAATTTGAATATGTTTGGATTGGCTTAATTGAAGTAAAAGAGGGATTAAATAAAATATTTGAAACAATTATTTGACTCTTTTGGCTTAAAGACTTTTTAGTTTATTAAATAAATGAAGATGATATTGTTCTGATGTATTCTCAAACACGGATTTTGAATAATCATTTTCAGATTACTTTTATTTTCTACTTTGAGTTTCCAAGTATTTTGATCCACAAGCATTAATTGCTTGAAAACTGAATATTTTATTATTCTCTCTATCTTACTGATTATATTCTTAAAAACAGCATAGTGATAAAAATACAGTAATGGAAAAAAGATAAGAAATTCCGATAAACATTTCATAAATGTGATAACAAATGAAAGATGTTCAGAAAGATAGCATATAATAATTTTGCTACATAAGATTCTTTTGTATCAGAACATAAAAATACTTATTTTTAATCATCTTTCGAATAACAGACATTAGGGGGAAGAGAATGGTTTTTTTGTTTGGTTCCAACAAGAATTGTTTTAAGATAAAATTTCAAATTAAAGGGAAATCTAAATGCAAAAGACATTATTTAAACAAAACTAATGACTGAGTTGTTTGGAGTTTTTTTTTTTTTTTTTAATATTGGTTAAAAGCTAGAGGAGTTTTTTAGTTAAAGATCAAATCTCTAAGATTTCACTATCATTGAGAAAGATACTGTATTAGATGGATTAAATGGTGTCGGAAAATAAAACGTAACAATTACTTCAAAATGAAAGAAAATTAATGATTACGTAATAGGAATGGGTAATAGGAGAGATAAAAGTATTTATTAAAACTAGTACATTGAGAAGTCTGGATTTAACGAGGAATTAAAAAGAGAAGCATACTCTCTCAATCTTTTGTATATGTAAATGCTTTTTTACAAAAGAGAAATTGTGTAATTTTGCTTTTATTAATCTGATATAATATTAGGGTTTTTTAAACACATATAATTATGGTCAGTTTGAAATCCCAGATGTAAGGAAGTTTTTTTAATGAATATTATAATAACAAAAAAAAGTTTCATATAATTTAAATGGAATGAATTGTATTCCACTATGGAACCATGTGCAAAGCACTTAGAATGATTAACATGAATTTAAATTATGTATTGCAGAACAAAAAGTGCAATAAATTTTAATGATGGGTAAAATTTCTCAATCCTATTTGACAAATATAATGTATTAATGGCAATAAAAATTACTTCTATTTTAATTTTTACTATATGCTATAAGATATATTTCTATCTTCAATTGACACCCTTTTTTATATCTTTTTATTATTATCACTCATATAATGAATCAGGACAGACATTGAATATTTAAATATACAAACATTTTAAAATGAAGGTAATTGAAACTCTTTTAAGTATTTCTTGTTATCCTTATGTAACTTTTCAACTCATATCTGTGTAAGTATAATCTTCGAAGTCTTGGTTACTATTTATGTGTCCATCCAACGATAGTACTTTTGTAAAACAGCGTTCTGAGATCTGATAAAATTTGGAAAATGTAAAACCTTCAGAAATATTATATCGGGCGAACAGAGATCACGGCATTAATTGCATAAACAGCGCAAGTTTTTACATTTGGGAGGAAAAATTTAAAAGCTGTTCTCAAAAGTGTCACCGGAGAGGCGAGTGCCATGGTCCGATTTTCTGTGATCTCTAGAAGAGGTAACACTTTATCAACAGTCTATACTACAAATTCTTCTGCTTCTTTCGATACGTATTGTTGACACTGAAAAATTCATCCATAGTAAACTAAAGCAGTTCCTTAAAGGTCACAAGTTTGTGGTGGGCGTGTTATTGCGCTGATTAAAAGCAGAAAGGTCAAACTAAAGCAGCATTAAATTGAAATACAATTTTAACAAGGGTAGTAATTTCATATAATTGACATAAAAATATATTATAACGGGGTCTCGTATGTTTTTCCTTTCAAATAAATTTCTGGCCTACTTTATGGTGTTATTAAAATTCAGAATCTGTACTTATAAATAAACCACGACTTACGTAAATGAACTGATCACACGGGAAATGTACACAACAGGAAGAAGATGCTGTCATATGCTAATAATAAAATTTTCAACACATTATTGCAACAGGTATTGGAAACCAAACCTAAAATGTGTTTAATTGAAGAAATTGTACGGTAGGTTTCTCATACACAAATTACATTTGAATTACAAATTACATTTCTCATTTACAAATTACATTTACATTACTCCCTGGTGAAAGGCTGCTTTGATGCCTCATATAAGATAAAGAAACACTTACCAGCACGTTGCTGACTGTGATAGAGGTCCAACTGTAGCCTACCAAGATTTCGGATTATCCTACTGCAGTATTGCTGCTCTCGTCGGTCGATACCCCTTGACTCTCTACAGAATATGAAACCTATGAGTTCTGTCATGCGGAACTCCGTACTAGATCTCAAAGGTCTGCTATCACTAACAACCCAGAAGACAAATGTGTTAAACGCGTAGCCTTAATGAATCCTACAGCCCCACCACAAGCTCTGAGTCAAGTAATGTGATAGTTTGCGATACAACAAGTGTCTGCATGAATAATTAAACGACGACGTCTCCAGCAGCATGGACTGTCAACTAGGCAAGCATAACAGAAAAGAGCTCCTGCAATTATGAGATCAACAACTAATTTAGACTCAGCAATGGCGTGATGGTGTTTTTTCAGACGAAGCCAGGTTCTGTTTACAGCATCATGCTGGTAGCCTCAGCGTTTAACAGCATCGTCCCGAACGCACATTGCTAGCGTTGAGAAGCACATTGATTGGACATCACCATACTAGTCCATCACTTGGAATGATAATATGATGTGACATTGGATGCGTGTCTTGGTCACTTCTTATTTGCATTGACGGCACTTCGTTACATCACTGGTGCGTTAATGTCCATGGCTTTCTTCAAGACTTGTGAAATGATACATTTCAGCAAGATAATGCACGACAGCATGTTGCTGATTTTCTACGGACCTTCCTTGATACAGAAAATGTTCGGCTGTTGTCCTGGATAGCACGTTCTCCAGCTCTCTCACCAACAGAAAACGTCTGTCAATGGCTGTCTAGCAATTGGATCATCACTGTATGTATGTCCCTAAAGTCAGTGATCTGTAGCATCGTGTTGAAGTTGCATGGACAGCTGTACCTGTACACGAAATCCAATTTCAGTTTGACTCAATGTCCTGACGAATAACAGCTGTTATTGCTGCAAGAGGTGGTTAATCTGATTACTGATTTCTAAATAGCTATGCTCCCAAACTTCTTGAAAATTTAATAATTTATTATTTCTAGTATTATTTCTATATGTCCAATAAATATCATTTTACTATTTGCATTTCTTCCAAATGTAGAAATTTTAATGGCTCCTCGCTAGCGCGTGCGTGCGCACTCGTGTGTGTAAAGTAAGTTTTTACTGAATTTAAAAATGTTTTGTTTTAGTTCCTTTCTATTAACATTTTCTTTCAATCTATGATCTGCACAACTTTTTATTGTTTTTACTTCCTTTTCCTGCCATTATTTATATGTACAGAATTCTTTTTGGAAAATTTCTATCTTACATTTTTTTTAAAAAAAAAATTGTAATGTTTTAATGTTTCATTTGTGTATGTGTAATTATGCATACAAAAATAAATTAGGCTGCTCCGTTTTCTTATCAATTAAATTTTTATCTTCTAAAAATTTTAAGTAAGGTTTCCTTTTGCAATATTTATTATTTTACAATTCTGTTTTACTAATTTCCTTTATTTTTATTAATTAATTCATTTAGACAATTTCTTTATTTTTATTTGATTTACTGATATATAACCTCAATTTTTTTTAAAAAAAACTGAAAACGCATGCACATTTCAACACTACATCAAAATGCTTATCGAGTTTTAGCAATACTTGTCGTTTACGGAGTGACGTTGGCGTGGTGTGGAAGTTAGCGAGTAGGGTGCTGTCCTCGTCACTTCAGAATGTCTAGGCTCGTTACAAATAGTCCAGATTCGACGTCAGTACATTGCCATCGGTAGTAATGAAGTGTTAGAAGTAATTTTTAGAGAGAAAAGAAATTAAAAATTCGAAAGTTATGTAGTGTTCTTCCAAATAATGAATGATATGAATTTAAAAAAAAATAACTCGTTTCACTAATATTTGTGCATATACGAGGAGTAGTGAATGGCAGTGAGTAATTTGAGTCTATTTATAGTACTCCTTCAGAATTAAAAAAAGAATAGTGGTAGTAGTGAGGGATTTTTTTTTTTTTTTTAAACTAACGAAAATTTACTCCTGTAATCGTGTAGAAAGATTAAAATATCGTTATAAAGGCATATATATATATATAACAATATAGAGGACTATTTATGACAGATTTATGATTACGGTATAGGGGATTCAACAGATTCTATGAGTATGTGATCGCATAAATTAAATCAGAATTTGTAATTATATTAGAAAACAGGAATAAACTCTTAAATTCTGAATTAGAGAATAGGAAAAAATTAGGAAATTAAATTATTCACAGCCCTTTATAAGAAAAAAATAAATATTACAAACAAATAAAATTACATTTGTGTACAAAGACTTTTATTCCTTAGAATTTCTTAAAGGCTACATTTAATTTAGAACAGGCACTTATGTTCATTATTCTTATAAATTAGTGTCAATAGTAAAGAAGTCAAATAATTACATAAAGTATTACAATTTACTGTGAACAAATTTTAAAAAATTGCGATCATTAAAAATAGTTTATATGTAGTTAATATAAATGACAAAATATATTTACTTCACGTAGTTATTATTTTGAAGACCACTTTAATTATATAGATATAAGTGTTCGATTAAAGGCATTATTAATTGTTTATTAGAACTATAACATTAAAGACTTAACTTTGTGGGAAAAATTTAATTATTTCGATTACATTGTTCTAAGAAAAAAAGTGAGCAAACTGAGGGTGTTTTACATGGAGGACCTGTTGGTAATAATTTAGGCAATATTTATTTACATAATATTGAACAAAAATTTTCTGATAAAAATAATTTTATTTACAGATACATACATAATTTGTTTTGTTATGTTCTATATCACTGAAGATAAACATAACTTTTTGACATCCATATTTAAACTTAATTTAACTAATAACATTAAACAGGAAGAAGAATATTTAGACATGTAATTCAAAATTATAGATAATGCAGCGTCATTCTAGCTTCTTTGCCAACTATTTTAAATATGTGCATTTTATGTAAATTTTGGTCTGTGTTTTAGGTGCAATATTTTCCTAAATAAGTTTTCGTCAATAAAAGAATAAATGTAATGAAGAGTTTAACTTTAACGTCTATTTGAAAATTTCCGAACAAACATTTGGTTTAGTTTAATCGTGTATTTAGTTCGCCTTATTTGATGAATTTCTTGACGTGGGGATATGTTTATGTAATTTTTTTTTCTTTTATTAGAGCATTTTTCCAGTATCTAAGAATATTTTTGTTATATTAGTTACATTAGTCTTCGATATTTTGCATTCCTTTTGGTTTTCCGTTTTGTATTTTCATAAATGCTTTTATGATGAAATTGATTTTTTTGCTTTTGATTTCTGTTTAAATATATCTTTGGTTATATAATCTTTTTTTTTAAAAAAAAAATGCAATTTGTTTACGGAAATAATTTGGCTGATAATTCCAGAATAGCCAATTCTAACACTCTTAAACTTGTGATACATCGTCAAATATATAATATTCCATCTTTTTACTTTTCTACCAATTTGGGATTCAAACACTTGTCAATATTTTTGTATTTTTTTTTTATAAGTTTGGTGCTATCAATTTGTGTTTTTCATTTAATGTACTTTCTTTTGGAACGTTCTATAGTATATCATGTTTTACTTTATTAGTTAAAAATGAATATTTATTTTTATTCACTTTTGTGTGTATAATGTTTTTTGTTTATTTTTATGGGTAATTTTTACTCAATAGTACAGTAATGGTTTCTTACAAATTGTTTTATTTTTTTAATTATTAAAATTACTCCTAACTTATTTTTCATTACACTAATAGGATATTTATTGGACAAGAGCTCATTGCGATACAGTCGTTTTTTTCCGTATTATTCCAAAATCGACCTCTAAGGATCGAATGGCAAGCGGTTTATTTAGATACATGTTTGCAAGACTGGAGTTTTCTTATGTGACGAATGGTAAACAGGAAGAAGGGATTAATTTCTTCAAAACTTTCTCGCAAAATTGTCAGAAATTCACAGTTCAGTTTCCTTTCTCTTGGAAAGATAGAAAAATTATCCGGGGAAACTGAAATTAATGCAATAATTTAGGTCTGATGTAGTTCCGTTTAAATCTTTTCTGAAAGTGGTGCGTAAACCAAGTACTAAGACTTAGTAATCTAATGGCAATCTCTCAATCAGTTGGAAGCAAACAAGTTGCTCGGACATATCAGAATCTTCTTCTTTAATTAATAGCTTCCTTTACGACACTCGCTTGCAAAATATACTTAGATTTTCATAGAACTCATCAATTAGACAAAGTGAAACTCTGGATGTTGGCTCAAAGTTCTTTGTTGGAACTGACCTGAGAACTTTCACTGATGTTCTATATTAGAGAGAGAAACTGATACTCGATGTATTGGTAAACAATCGTGTATAAACATTTCTTAATATTTTTGAATGATTGCTTCTCTTTTATGCTTGTACAATCGGGAAATGGATCAATCTCTTACGAAATATAATCCCAGTTACCTCAATCGACCAGTAGAACTTTCATATCACCTTTCCATGTTTGATATTAAAGGCATTCAACTCCAGAAATATGAATAGCTAGAGTTTCTGCTTTTTTTCGACATGTATATATACCCTTTAATTATTAACTTCTCTTTAGTTTTAGGACTGCAAAAGGATTTTAAAAAAACAATTTCGATAGCTTAAGCACAATTGTATGTTTTTCTTAATTCTCTTATTCTTAAAAAAATTCATTAATTTCCTAATCCTTAATATTTTTTCCCATCTACCAATATTCTAAATTAATGAACGTCATAAGCGCATCAGAAAACTTTATACCCAAAAAAAACCACCAATGCAACATCTTTTAATCGCTATCTTAAAACGTTCGACTCAAATTAGTACAAATGACCTTTTAAAATTGGAAAGGTAACAAAAGTAAATAAATATTTCACCATAAGTTCCAACTGTTTTATATATATATATATATATATATATATATATATATATATATATATAT
>BMAW01046038.1:444062-455438 GCA_019974015.1 Nephila pilipes
TGAGAGAGAGAGAGAGAGAGAGAGAGAGAGAGAAAGAGGAGAGGCAGAAAAGCAGCGAAAAAACTTTTCACATATTTTATATTTCTGTATTACTTACATATTTTCTGAACTAACTACAATAGAAAACTATCACAAATAAAAAAGAAAAATAATTTACATTTCTAGTCAGTATTCAGATTAATATTTTTTAGATGGTTGTGGTAATTTTACAATAAATCTAATTAGCACATCAATTTTTTTTAAAGTCAGTATGTGACATTTTCATGAAATTTATCTCGTTACATCAGGTAATTGACCCTACAATGTTTATCTCACTAACATCAGTGAAATATTTCAATTTAGAAATAACTTTAATTTTTGGAAAGTATAGGAAAATAACTATTAAAAATTCATCATTAAGTGTGGACATTGTTGCCTTCCCTGCAGAGCAACTACTATGATCAAAAAGACCACTAGCGGACAATGTAAGAAAGCTTTATTAAGTAATGTTACACAGATCGCAATGTTCACAATGACCTTGGCAATGAATTTGGTTCTCTAATATAATCAATTCGCCAAACTTGGCGAAATTTCTTGATCCCTCTGAATGAAGTGAAGTGATGTGATTGTTCATTAACGAAGCACTGAGAAGCAATTCAAGTACTATTGGCGACATACCTCGTGTGAGTCCTAACCATGACCACTAGTCTACCTTGGTCTCAGACAAAAGAAGGCTCTAAGACATTCCGTTAAGGATTTTTGTGTATATGAACCGCAGTATGCATCAAGAGGTGTATGTGTAGAGTATATGTGGTTTATGTAGACTACATATGCTAATGCAATACTGCCGTTTTCAGCGATTGTACGAGTTTTGAGTTAGTGCTTTCGCACATTTTTTTTCCTGCTGAAAGATAAACTAGAGCATTTGTTATAGAATCTCAGAATAAACTTGACTTTGCTTGAAAAGAACCTACTAATTTATTGCGTGGATCTTTCTCGTATTTGAAAGACGATTAACCGCGTAACGATTCCATTTTTCATTATTTTGATGTACTTCTCATTTATTGTATTAATTAATCGTTTGCTTACAATTTTAACGAATTTCATTCTATAAATGTTGTGCTGTTTATAATTCACATTTTTTATAATTTACCATTTACTTTAATTATTTATTGTGTTTTAACTTATTATTTAGGAATATAATAGTTATTTTGAATTACCAACAGCATTTACCCCCCCCCATAAGCTTATTTCTTTAAAAAGTTATTACAGCAAACTAAGAATCAATATTGATAAATCAAACTTTACGTAAGAAATTTAATTAAATCTAATTAATTAAAATTAATTTATCTCTTTTTTTAAAAGAAATAGATTAAATATTCTACGTTTCATTTCATTTAAACTATCACCACTCTTTCACTCGATTTGAGAATACGAGTACATCAAAAATATAGATTTTTCTATATCAAGCGTTATACCAGATCATACATGTTAACGAACCATTTTCTAACAAATATGTTACGTAAATAAATAAAAAAAAGATTTTAAAAAAACCTCATCCAACACTAAAATCCTCTTACGTAAATAATAAAAAAAAAAGAACTCGTCTAAAACACACCATCAATGTGTTTTGCTCTTCGCAATGTAATAAAATTCATAATGTCAATAGCCTAGGGCTATTCTTTCTTGATATAAGAATAAAATATGTTTTATTAAAATTGTGTTACAGTTAAAAGGCATTTTGTAGCATTTCATTCTTGTGTTACAGAAGTATTTCCTGGTGATGTCGAGCGCCATCTGTTGTACGTTATTGAAGTTATTTGCATATTAGAAGAGAAAAATATTTTTAAAAAGCAAACAATATATTTAGGAAATTCAAGCACGCTGAAATAAAATGTGGCTCATTTTTATTGGGAAGTAGAATGAAAATATTACATAAGAAAGAAGTATTTAAACACTACGCAGGCGATGACAAAATGAACAATTCTGCATCTCTACGTTAAACATTTTTCTTAATGAAATTTCACTCCCAATGAAATAAGATTTTATTACTATTAAAAGTTTATATAAATAAATATCGTTTAGAAAAAAATTATTAATTACTATAAAACATGTTTTTTATAACATGTAACTCTATGAGATAAAATCCGTTACTTTTCTTTCCTTTATTTTTTAAAAAAAAACTATACGCTTCTTTTAAAATTATTAAATTGACTGCTGTAAATTAAATCCTTTTATATTTAATAAGTGTAACCAAAAACATTATGTAAATCTTTTTATTATTTGAAACTTCAATGACATTTCTTTCACATGAGTAATACAAATGCATGATATTATTCTCGAAAATTGCTTTCAAGGCGCAAAATAATTACTTTCTCTGGATTACATTTCCTTTAAATATCTATTCATGTGTCATTTTTAAATGCAAATAGCCGGACCTGTTTCCAACGAGTATGCAACGAATGATCTGCATACAAACGTCAAAATGCAGGAGCCCAAAAATTCAGTAATCGGTATCTTGTAAAGTGGAATTTACCTGTTCAAGGACAAATATATTATCCAATGATATTTTGACCTATATAGCAAACACTGTACACTAACATATTATTATAATTTGATATAAAAAAAAAACTTTGCAATCTGAAACAACGAAACTATTCATGGGTGCATTAAAGAACTCGGTCCATCTTGTTTATATTTTGTGTAACATTAAAATAACGTTTTTAAGAACGTTAGGGCTTTTATTTGTATTGCATATATTTATTGATTATTTTGAGTAACTTTAAAATTCATTTTTTTTTTAGGAATTTAGTGTTTTTTGTTTGTTTATTTTATTTTTTTTACAAATACCTCTTGTTTATTTTGCCAAATATTAATAAATAAATTTTTGTACACATAATATATTTTATGTATTTTAAAGTTATATAGGGTGGGCAAAAAAACCGGTATTCAGGTGCTCGCTCCCCTCCAAGAATGGGTCTACAAACAACAAATGTATGCTTTGAACACACATACATATACAGGATTTTATTGGTAAAGGCATTTTCTTACATAACAAGAATATTAATAACTTTCTACAACCAGCATGCTGAAAGAAATGCTATCATAGGAATGAAAGTGAAAAGAAAATCATTTAACGAGATGAGTGAACGGATATTAAATCTCTGATATTTAAATAAAACTAATGTTAAAAATTGCGTTTTTAATTCAACTTCTGTAAAATATGTTTAAATAAAATTTCAGATAGGAATTGTACGCGATCAGAATCCTTTGTTTATAGATTTATGTGTTCTGAATATATAATAACAAGTAAATATTTACTCTACATCTAAATTCTTCTTTAAAGCAGCAAAATTAAACGTTTTACGTACAGTTTTTCCTTGAAAGAATTGTAATACATCTGGGTATGTTTTTGTAATATTATAATAGTAAGGATTTGGTTAATTTCATTTTTACATCATTTTAATTTTAACTTATACACGCTTTATTTAGAGTTTACATGCAATCCATTTTCTTTTTAAATTTAACTTTTATTTTCTCAAATGAGGGAATTAGGGTTTTACATTTTTGATAATTAAAAATAAAAACTTTAGATAAAATTTTAAGGTACAGAAACGCTGGCTTAAGGTTTTCTTCGTCTAACATTTAAAACAGAACTTAAATTTGGCACATCTTTTCAAACTGATGTATCATCTTTATTATCATATATTTTGATTTCATTATCCTTAGGAGAGGAATATATCTTATAATACAGTGGTACGTCGATTTATAAACGTTGGTCTTTACGTTGAAGTACTTGGTTAACGATGAGTTGCTGTAAGAATAATATCTTAGGTAACGACACATGCTTTGTCATACGACGAGCCGTCGATTGTTTCCTTTTGTTTCAGTGCTACCTTGCGACTGTCTAGTGATTTAAATAATCCTTATATCAGTAGGTTATCAATCAACTGTTATCAGAGACAGAATTATCTGGAAAAAATTTCATTTCATACCAATTCTATACTTGTAAGAAATTACGCCTTATACGAGGTGTGGCTATTGAACAACCACACTAACACTGCTGCAGAAAAAGTACGAATGCTCTACACGCCAGAAACTGACAGCTGTTTAGCGTGAAGCCTTCTCTGCAGTGCTTCTCGTTTCTGTAACAAATCCATTTACAAGTAGTCTTCGTTCACATTAGAGGTGGGTTTTTTTGGTTTTTGTTTGTTTGTTTCGCCGCAAAGATGATAAGTGTAACAATAAAGCAACGAATCGTTGTGGCGTTTCATATGAAACTTGGAAAGGCCGCTACTGAAACTCATGTTTTATTCAAAGAAATGTATCGCAATTATTATTTATCGCGTACACGTGTTTTTGAGCGGCTTAAGCGTTTTCAAAATGGCCAAAAAGACATTGAAGATGGATCATCCTCGGGTCATCCTCCCACGTTAAAAACGGATGACAATATCGAAAAAATCGATGATCTGGTTCAGTTTGACCGTCGGTTAAATATTCATATGATTGCTGAGACTGTAGGAATTGGCAAAGAATCCATGCGGCAAATTTTTCTTCCAAGACAATGCGCTAGCTCTTTCCACATTGCCTGTCAAGAGGTTTCTAGCCAATTACAGCATCCCAGTGTTAGACCATTCGCCTTCTTCGCCAAATCTTACACCTATCTGTTTCCAAAGAAGTAATCAGTATTAAAAAGAACAAGATTTGAGTCTGCTTTCACCCGAAAGAGAAATCGGCACGCGTCTTGAAAGAGCTGGCAGAAGAAAACTCTTAGCACTGTTTCGAACAATGGAAGATTCGCATGGAGCGTTGCAAAGATAGAGGAAGGGTGTATATTGAAGGTGATAATAAGTAAATATGTATAACATCAAAATAAAATGTTTTGCACCGTCAGTCTCGTTATTGAATAGTCACATCTTGTCTGGCGATGGTTTTAATAAACTACGATAATCCTGGAACAGATTACGGTCTTGTTAACCGAGGTGCACTCTATTACTTATTACTATCTGAACCAATCATTTTTTGTATTAAATTTGTTTCATTTACTTAATGTTTTCAGTACTGTTGTTATGTTTGACACCGTTTTTCCACTCTGATGGCTGGCGACTCTGTTCCGCACATGCGCGTGCTGAGTCACTCTTATGTATTTATATTATGATTCCCTCTTATATATCACTCATTGTACTTAAATCAATCTTCATATGTAGGAGTACTTCTAGCATACAACACCATATATAAATTTAAGTTAGTTTTGTTAACCTTTATTTTATATAGTCCTTAGTATTATCTAAACGGTTAAAAAAAGGGGGAAATAAAAATTAAGTAGTACTTAATTTTCATGAGACTATATTTATATGTTTTAATAAGATAATTACTTTTTTTTCTCCTCCTTGAATAAGTACAGTTTTACTTCTTAAGTACAAACATTTGTAGAGTTTTAATATGATTTTATATACAAGGATTTAAATTAATTTATATTTTTGCATCAACTATATAACTGAACGTTTATTAATTTTAAATATCAAAATGAAAGATGGCATATTTGAAGATTATCTCTGAATTTTAAAGACGCAGTAAAAAACATGTTAAAACAATATTATCTTAAATTATTATTGGAACAGTATTCCGAGTTAGGATCGTGTTTTGTGGCATTCAAAGTAGACAGGCTGAAATAAAAAGTAGTTCAAACCACGAAACAGAACAAATTCAAAGTCATTCGAATAAAGCAAAAGGCTCATTATGTGTACGGATTGATAATAATATTATTTTGAATATTTTACAAGTTCAGCATATTGCAACAACTATCGCTTTCTTTCACTGTTAGCTGAATTTTTCTTACAAAATATATAGATCCGCATTTCTTAATTCTTTACTTGATGAATCGTTGGTGATGATCACTGAAAGATAACTGAAATTAACGCACACATTTTTACTGCAATACTTTATTCAGTCTTTAGAACATAACTACAATACTTATATATTCCGAAAAAAATCTATTTGTTGCCATTCAATGAACGAATCGATTTAAAATAATAATATAATGTCATTAATTTGCAAAAAGTATTGTATACATTTTATTGAGATGATTAAACATGTGACATCTTATGACGGGTCTATCAGCGACCTTGTCACTGATAGTCCTCTTGGGGAATTAGCACTTATTTGTATCAGAGGACTTCCTCCGAAGAACAGAAAGGAGATATGCAAATTAATTATATTATGTGTATATAAATGTAAAGCGTAGCGGGGCAGAGAGCGGCAATGCTTCAACTGTAATCTTTTTCATCACAGTTCAGATAATTGCCATATGATCCCCAGATGCTTAAAATGCTCAGGCGCCCACGCAACCAGAGACTGTAACATCGAAGGAAAAATTAAAGAAATAAAATGTATTAACTGCAACGAAATTGGACACTCCGCCTCATACGGAGGATGCAAACTCTATCCCAAACCTCCAAAAGGAACAATTACTAAAAGCAACGCACCCAAAACAAATACTGTTCGTGAAGACTACACTTTTGCAAATGCTTTAAAATCAAACCAACAGAGGGCGCCCCAAACGGACGAAAACCCAGATTCATCAAAAAATTCAAGGAAAATCCCACAACATTATGCAAAAAGCCACCAGAAAAATCCTTTCAACAACATTTTTGAAGCCATCGAACAACTCAAAGCTCTTGCCGAAATCTTCTCAATCTTTCCAGGACTGCTTACAAATCTCCATAAAATTCAAAATGCAAAAGGACAAGCAAACAAAAAATTCGCCATCTTAGAAGCGCTTATGGATATCTCTGAAGAATAATGCAGCCAATCGCAGTCGTTTCTCTTCACCCATCGCAAGATCTACTTTTTCCCTCGTGGAACTTCAAATATTTCAAGTACATACTCATTAACTGCTCAACAGATGGCGCCAGCTATGCTGGGCTCATCAATCAGCTCATTTCTCAATAACTTTTCATCTCTACTCTCCAAAATTTTACCTTCTCATCCGCAAGAAATTCCTCTCCACAATGTAAATTTCCATTTTATCCAAAGAACTTAATAAATACCAGATTTGGGCTTGTGGAGCGCTCCGCGCTCCTGGCGCCCATGGAATTTCAACGTCAACGGCAGAGAGCGGATAGACTCCTAGCTGATAGTTTTGTAGATGAACTGTTAATAAAGTGATTGTTTTAGAAATGTCGACCCTTCCTTCCCAACCGTCCGACGATAGGTCATTATATTGGCACCCAACTTACCCAAGCCCCGGGATGGGAGTCTGTTCGAGTTTTGGAGTATTGCCTGAAATATTTTTTTCCGGAAAGAAAAACGTGTTGGAATTTTTGGATAGTATTGATGATGAGATTTGTTATTTCGAGATTCCCGCAAATTTAGCTTGTGCTTACTTAAAAGGTCATCTTATTGGAAAAGCAAGAGACTGGTTTTCGGTTATAGGTTTTTCGTACGTGACTGGAACAGCAACGGACTTTGCACAATTAAAGCAGGCATTAACAAATAGTTTTCCGGTGGTCAGAAATAGGTCGGAATTAGAAGCTGAATTTTACTCGTCGCATCAAGTTAGAAGTCAGGCACCGTCGGATTTTGTTTATAAATTATTGAAGATACAGAAAGTCCTTGATTTTGAAATGAATGAAGAAAAACTGGTAAATCATATCATTATGAGATTATCCCCACAGGTAATGGATTATGTAGAAGTTCGAAACCCCAAGACAAAGATAGAATTGTTACAATTAGTAGAAAAGTATGAGGAACGACATGGGTATAAGGAAACCCCGGGTTCGAGTAATGACGGAATAAAGGAATGGGATTCGAGTAGAAGGTTCCTCGACAGTCGTTTCGAAGGAAACTGGCGGAATAGAAGAGTTGATTATAGGCGGAATGAAGTGCTGTTGACTAATGTGGATTCGAATAATTTTGGATATCGCGGAGGTGCAGGAAATCAGCGGTTCGAGAACAGAATTCGGAAGGATCGAGGTGATCAGGGAGTCTATAGTCACAATGATTTTGCAAATAGAGGATCGAGTGATGATTGGATCAGAGGAGAGCGATCAAACCCTCCTAGTAGAATGGCTACTAAGCGGATAAGTCCTGTGATGAAAAACCCTGATTTTGATAAAAGTTCATTAGTAATTCCAGATTCGGAGATTAAAGGGGTACCACAGATGGAGGAGCAAGTGGAGATCGATCTCTCGCATACGAAGCGAGATATGGCTCTTGATCCACATAACGTAATGCAAAATAGTGATATGCAATGTTAGAATATAGTCAACGGTGTTAATCGTAACCAAAGTTTTCAGCGCCCACAAATAAATTTAAATGCAATTTTTGTAAAATCAGCAGAGACTTACAAATAACTTGAGAGAGAATTTGAAAATGTTATTAAAGATTATCAGAGTCGGCTACGAACTGTGATAAGGAGGTCGGAGAGAGTACAGAAGCGGATGATAGGTTTAGTAAATGATCAACGTATTAATAATGGTTTTCCTTTTGCCTCTAGTAGTAATTCTAGGAATAACTTTAGTCACTGTGTTAGAAAGGGTGCGAACACCAGTTATTATAAAAAGCCGTCTAATCAATATAGTCGAGGGATCCGAGTGAAGCTAGAAGACAGTGTGTGGTAATATAGAAAAATTGTGTGAAGAGACTAGGCGAAATTCTAAGATTCAACAGGATAGATGGGTAAAATATTATAATAAGAGAAGACGGGAAGTTGATGTTAAGGTAAAGGATTTAGTGTTGGTGCAAACACATCCTATGAGATCGGCGAGCAAGAGGATTGTGAGTAAGTTAAAGCATAAATTTGAAGGCCCTTATGAGGTAATGAAGGTTGAGAATAACAATGTGGTTATTTGGAAAGGAGATAGACCGATAACGGTGAATGTAGATCAGGTACAGATTTGTCACCCAGGAGAAAGGGATGAAAGTGTTGTGAAGACAGACGGATTGGATGGTGAAGGGTCTAGGGTAGAAAGTGAGTATAGCAAAGGTCTAGCCAGGGAAATCTCTAAAAAAGAAAAATGGCGAGGAAAGATGATGAGTGAAGGGTCGACTGAATATTCTAATTAACGCAAAAGAGAATATCAGAGAAAAAGGAGGCCAACAGTGAGGTTGAACTTTAGAAAACGCAGTGCGCCTTCTTCATTAGGTCCAGGAACAAGAAAGATGACAAGGAGAGAAGCGGCTGACGAAAGTGGAAGGTCCAGTCCAGGTCCACCTCGAGGAGCGGTAGACAACCACAGACAAGTCCTGCCTGGGAGGTCAAGTCCTTATCAGTTTCGCAGCAGACGACATATCAAGAAAGGGCAAGAAGAGTCCCGGAGGTCAAGTCCATATCCCCTAAGCAACATATTGAGCATCAGCGAGAGGCTAGCGGCAACAGAAAGGACAAGTGCATATCTGACAAAAGCCAGAGGAGTGGAAACAGCCAGTAGCAGTAGAACATTTCGGCAATACAAATGACTCAACAAGGAAGATTGTAAAAATGTTTGTTAAAAATGTTATAAATGTTAGTTATTTAAGTGTATAAAATTTATCAAAGTAATTTCTATAGGGTCGTTGGGACCCTCAAATAAAGAAGAGAACGGAGATATGCAAATTAATTCTATTATGTGTATATAAAGTGTAAAGCGTAGCGGGGCAGAGAACTGATAGACTCCTAGCTGATAGATTTGTAGATGAACTGTTAATAAAGTGATTGTTTTAGAAATGTCGACCTTCCTTCCCAACCGTCCGACGATAGGTCATTATGATCTGTCAAAAATTAATTTGAACTGTTGTTGTGTTACACTTTAACAACTGGACCTAGATTCCGCCACATAACTACTGCAGTGTTGAGGTCTGAGAGATCGCTGAGTAGAAGTAAGATGAAATTAAATTCAATTGACAAATTTCTCCAAACTTTAGCTACATCATATTTTTTTCTATCTCATAAATACAACTAAACTAATTTTTAGAAAAATTTGTCATTATTTCCATGTTTTATTTCCAGAATAAAAAAAGAACGACAGATGTTTTTCCCTGCTGAAAAAAAGCTCGCTTTTCATTACTGAAGACATTTTTCAGAAAAAAAAAAACACCTGAAAATTGGAATTTTTTGAAAGAAAGAAAATTTTAAACTATACAAAAATACATGTTACGTTTAAATTTTCAAAATAATATTTACCCAGTAAACATTAATTAAATTATCGAAAATTAAATTTTGTTGTAATTTTGGAGAAGAATAAAATGGAATATATTAGAAAAAAGAGGTAGTAACTTAATATAAATGTAGAAAAACATTCATATAACAGGAATTCTAGATTACGATTTGATAATTAGATAAATAAATGCCTGTTCAATAATTTAATGTTTTAAGGGTAAACATCAAAAATGTAGAAATTTTCGTCCATCGCAATACAAAATAAGAAATTTTTAGTGTATAAGATCACTCACTAGAAATGTTCTATATGCGCGTGTATGTTTAATCAATCACATTTTCCTGCAGAAAATTGAAATGTATTATATATACTTTAATTTTATGCACCATTTTATTTACAAATTAATGAGCGAGTTTTCTCCTTTTTTTTTTTTTTTTTTTTTTTTTTTTTGAACACACACATAAAGCGAAATACTACACATAGTTATGTGCACAATACGTGAGATATAGCATAATGATTTTTAGAACTGTGTATTTATTTATTTATTTTGCAGCAAAATAACAATTTTTTTTCGAATAGCTCGTCTAAAAAATGTGGATTATTTAAACAAAAAATATCTCAGTTATTTTTGGGATATTAATAAAATGGGAGCCATCATTTACTAAATTATTCATAATTTTTCTGTAAATCATTTTGTACCAGTTTAAAAGTGGATTCGTACTGACATCTACTTTTCAATAACTGATCATTTTATTTTAAAACTTCACTCATGGGGGAAATGGGCACTCCAGTTAGTATTCATATGAAACCCTAAGTGCTCCCGTCTACACGATACCAAGAATTCTTGAGGGTAATGTTAATCCTATGGAGTTTCGCACTTTTCTATTTACATCTAGGGTATTGCTTTTAATTGCATGGAATAAAATGCATTCGAAAGAGAAAATAAAAATAAATATTTCTTTGGTTTTTGAATTTTTTCATAAAAAATTTGGAAAATATTTTCATGAGCCTGGATTTCTTAATTAATGATGAATTACAGGCAGCGTATACTTGAATTTCTGCTAAAAAATTAAAAATTAAAATAATTGAATTAGAAACAACTTTTTTCGACTATTATTTGGAATGAATTTTCGACACATATTGACAAAATATTTGGAGAGCTTCTATTTCCCCAGAGTAAAAATATAGATTTGTTGAAAGGCGTAAAATTATTAGTGTGTGTGTGTGTGTGTGTGTGTGTGTGTGTGTGTGTGTGTGTGTG
>BMAW01046038.1:455538-484470 GCA_019974015.1 Nephila pilipes
ATATATATATATATATATATATGTGTGTGTGTGTGTGTGTGTGTGTGTGTGTGTGTGTGTGTGTGTGTTAGAGTAACTTTCCTTGAATGGAATAGAGACACTGACACAACATTTGAAAACAACCACAGCCAGAAATTTAAAATAGATACGTTTTTACCAGTAATTGACTCTCTAATTTGCAACATACAAACGAGTAGGAAAAAATATGAGGAGCTTTTGAAATGTTTGGATTTTTTTAAAATATTTCTAATTTGGATGAGACAGAAATTAAAGTAGCATGCGAGAAAATATCAAAATTTTACGATACAAACATTAATCGAGATGAAATGAACTTGGAATGTCAACATTTCAATCATATAGGATCATTGACGGTGAAAAACTAAAGAAAAAGTAAAAGAGAAGAAATTGAAAACAGAAAGATTAATAAAAAATATAATTCTACAAATTCAGATGAAAATGAAGAACAGTGTTTGGATGAGGGGACTGAAATTAGGATCAATACATTCTATACATACATATGTAATGAAACCCTATTCACAGTGTTTCCTAATATAGAAATAATAATGAGAATTTTCTTATCAATGATGATTACTAACGCGAATGGTGGGCGTTCATTTTCAAAACTCAATCTGGTCAAAAATTAATTGAGAAATCGTATGACTCAATCACGTATGAATAATTTAAGCTTGATGAGTATTGAAAATGAAACATTTTTAACAATTGATTTTGAAGACTTAAATAACGATTTTGCGAATTTAAAATGTAGAAAACGAATATTCACGCAAAACCTCATTTTACTATGAATTGCTTTTATTGAACTGTACATGTATATACACCAAATTGGATTAAAGGGTCGCAGGTGGGGCCTATTTTTTCATAAGGGCCAGGGCCTCAAGAAGTCTTAAGACGTTCCTGGGTACTTTGTCTACATAAGTAATAATAAATCTGTCCTAGAAGTTAGTAATAGCACCCAGTTCTTAAATCTTTGAAGTAAATATCCTAATTATTATTAATACCTAATTTTTTCTTAATACCAAATTTTAATATTATAATTAATGCAAACTTAACTTTTTAAAAGTTTCTAATGAAAACTATTGTTAATTGTTAATTTAATAATAAAATTATCAATATATGAGAGCTAATTTGTTTCTAAAACTAAAAACCGTTTTCGATATATATATATATATATATATTCTTTTTTTAAAATGTCATTTTGATTGTATCTATACATTTTTGATTGTATGTGTACCACTTTTCACTATACCATTCCGCAATATTTCAATATAATTCTATAACTAATTACATTCATTCACAATGATAGTGTAACAATCTGTGACTCTATTTTGAAAATTGAGTATCAAGTATTCCAGAACAAATAGCATTTAGCGATGCAATCATATTTATCCGAAAGCTTTCCCTCAATCAGTCATCATAAATAAACATTATAACATATATTTAAAACAATGAAAATATTAATGCTACTAAAAAAATAACAAAATTTTTAATTTACATGTTATGCCTAATTCATAACATAATAACGATCACTGCATTGCATCTTGAAGCATATTTAGACCAATATGTGTCACTTTAAATACTCCCGGGTGCAATCGGCATAATTTATTTTGGACATTAACTTCATGTGTGTACTGTATATATTATTTGTTCATAAATCCTTTTTTCCCGTAAGGATTTACAAATTTAAAATGTCCGAATTCAGTGTTTTCTTCGTAAAATATTAGTTTATTAAAATCTTCTTAGTTAAAATCTGACTTCAAGTTACATAGTGTAAAGAAATATTATATGCCATTAAAATACTATTTTAAATTTTCATATATTTCACAAAATTTCTTAAAAAGAAGCAATTTCTTATTAAAGGATTCTTCATAAAGGCGCAATTTTCCGAAGCATTCACTTACTAACCGTAATATATCCTTCGGCCCAGTTAGTGATACATCGGGGGATATAACCAAATATATCTAATGGAACATTAGGAGACAAAGTAATCATCTAAGAAATGTTTACAAGGAATTAAAAAGAATTTTACAACAGTAGGGTTTCTTTTTCACGATGTTCTACGGTTGATCATGCAATAGTTCACAAACGTTAAGACAATCACTAATGGTGGAATGTTTTGTAGCATGACTTATTATAGTAGATAAAAAAAACTTAATACAACTGAAAATAAAAGTATATGTATTCTATATGAATATTTTTCAGTTATAATGAGGGGGGAAAGGGTGTTTTCTTGCTTGTTATTATTTGCTGAAAATCGTACTATTTCATTAAAATAAACTTATTCACTTTTCAGTCTCGAATATCGCTTGATTTAAAAAACTTTGTGCACCCACAATTATATTTATACTTTGTTGGAAACATTTCGTTTCTTGAGAATACCTTAATTGAATTTACTTCAAATTAAACTTTTTATCAAATATTTTATGAGAGAAAATTGTGTACAAGCGCAGTATACTTCAAATTGCAATACTTAACATCATGATTTGTGCTGCCATCTATTGATTAAAGTAAAAGACATTTGCTTAAATATTTGTTCTAAAGTTTTTAAAATATATATTATTAAATTATATATCTCATATTTTGTTTATTTATATACGAAAAAATTAACGTTTCACTTTTTAATAATTATTTATTTCTATCCCATTCATTTAATTCAAAGGAATTTTTGCGTTTGTGTCCAATATAATTCTTGAGCATTATATTTTACTTTACAATTTAAGAAAATACAAAACCGTTATTTTTTAAATATATATATATATATATATATATATATATAGTCTGCCCAAAAATCATCATATACTTATTAAAATAACGATATTTTAGAAATTGTAAATACTTTTTAGAAAGGAAAAGTATGACAACATTGCATTTCATGAGTTAAACAACATTTATAAAAGGAAGCGATAAAAATCTCATTATTTCTTCAGAATAGGCCCAAAAAAATTGTAACTTTGACATCATAAAAATCTACATACAGAGAGTACTTTTGTAAAACTTCTCTCGATTTCACTGTCATTTAGGCAGGAACGAAAACACACCGAACTTCTTTTTGAAAAGTGAATCTTGAGAATGCAATAAACAATTTACGATTCTACTCTTCCAATAAAAACGACTCGAAGAGAGGAACTTCATGTTGATGTTCGCGGAATTTGATAAATAAGTTAAGGAAAATTTAAGAATCTTACCCGGAAAAAAAATAAAAATTGCTGGGGAAAATCATTCTTCTGTCTAAACTATAATTAGAAATTCTGAGAAAAACTAGGCACATTTTTAAGCACCTCATGGCTGACAGACAAAAATTTTGAATGATAGAGATGCTCGAACAGTAATGAGGAACTCGATGTAAGATAGAAAATAGTTCGCTAATGAAATATGTTGCATCGACAACTAATATTAGAGTTAAGGCTCCTGTCTATCAGACATTTTAATTTCATGATCGTTATGTTAATCTTATGGAATTCCTACTACCACTCTCAAACCTTTTCTATTTTATGTATTTGAACGTAAAAAAAAAAAAAAAATGCTTTCGAAAGAGCAAAAAATATTAAAGGTTCTTGGTAAATTACATTTCCTCCTAGACTTTTAAAAATATTTTAATCCTATTTTTTAATGATTCGTTTGCGAGTTTTCTTGTATTTAATAATTCTAAAATATTTTCGAAAATTGGAGAGAAAATGTTATTCCGCAGGAACCTTCATTATTTTTTGCTCTTTTGGATGCACTTTTTACATTCAAATAGATAAATATACAAAGATAGAGGTTTGAGAACGGTTGTAGGAATTCCATAGGATTAACATTACGATCACGAAATGAAAATGGCCGGTCGAATCTTAAAGCGGAAACAGTTTAAAAATACCTTCTGACCTGAAGGATTTCTTGGTAGAATTCTCGCGCAGAAACCATTTGTATCTAGAGGAAATCAAAGGTAAAGGCTCAATTTGACTAATGAATATATCCATAAAAATCTTGATTTTAGAAAACTATTCTTATTACAAAACGAAAATATATATAATGCTTTCGTAAGTGATAGACAAGAAGCGATTTGACGGTGCAGAAACGAAGAATTGGAACTCGTAAATATCCTTCCTTCAATGAAGTATATTAGAGGAGGAGTCGTGATTTGGAGATCAGTGTCGGTTGCTGGTGTTAGGAAATTAATCTTCATTGAAGGTACGATGAATGATTTCATATATTTAGAAGATATTGGCGAATAATGTGAAGTTATCTGTAGTCAGTTGACAACTTGGAAACCAATGAATCTTTCAACATGATAACGATCCAAAACACACAGCAAGGATTGTGAAACATTGGATCATTTACAAAGTACCTGCACATATCCATACCCTTTTCAGCGGACAAATTTGAATTCTATTGAACACATATGGGAGGAACTTGACAGAATTAGAAAATATAGTGTTTGAGATGAAGATTTCGAAAAAATTGCTTTGTCTAATATTACACCAAATACCATACAAAATCTTATTGTGTCAATGTTTACGAGCCTTCATTGATTTACGAGGACAAGTTATACGTTATTAAATGTTTTCATTTTCCTTAATGTGTGTGTGGACTTTTGTGTTATGTGATTTTCATTAAATGAATTGTTTCTCGTTTACCAGTTTGAAGTGTTTCTTCTTTTTACATAAATATGTGTAAACGCAATTTCTTTTTTCAAAATAAAAATATATAACGGTTTTCCAGTTTTAATAACTTCGTAATAAAATGCAAATTTCGAGAGTGAATGTTGTCTTTTATGACTGAATGTATACTTAGGATTATTGATAATTTTGATAATTTATTAAAAGTTTCGTAACTGAAAATATATTATGAGTGCTTTTTTGAAAGAAAAAAAATAACTACAAATTTCAGTTTTTTTTATTTTCTATGTTAATGGTTCTATTTAAATTTTTGAGTAGATGTTTTTCTATACTGAAATTCTAGTTAAAATTTTATGGAAACATAATTTTAAATTTATCTTGCATTGTGATATATATGTATAAAAATACAGAGCAACATTTCTATAACTCAGAAAGTTATAAATATTTTTTTCAGGTAATCCATACTAAATGACATAAATGCCATAATTAAAAATTAAGTTATACATCCAAAACTGTAAGCCTCTAATAGGTAATCCTCCATTTTCATTTCATCTGGTTAAAAAATTACATCTGTGGTTAAAATATTTTTAAACCGACAAAATTAGTGATCTGTTAGTGTACTGTTAATTGACATGTATTTTATAACTGAAATTAAATCTAGTTTTTTTTTTTCTGTTTTACAACAAAGCGTCTGAATGTTTTTCGAAAGAAAGCAAACTTTTTGAGGTTGTGTGCATGTGTGTGTTTGAAATTATTGTAGTTTTCTTGTTGCTTTAAAAATCATTAAAACATCAGAAAAATAAATATAATGCAGAACTTGTCTCTTAATTACAAGTTGTTGTTTAAAAGCACACTTTTTGATACCACGAAGTTTATAGTAAGCTCGAACTTATACCTGAAATCACAAATTATTTCGGCTGCAGCTTCCTTATAAATAAATTTCTTGATATACTTTAATTGTCTGTCTGCAGTGATGTGATGCTTAGCATGTATGATTCCCAGCACTGCTGACACAGATTCGATTCACAATAGCTTGAGTCGTCTGGTCATGAGTCAACTCAACCTTTCATCTTTCCAGAGTCGATAAATGAATTCAATTTGGAAAATAACTAGGGGTGCAGCGTTGAGCTAGTCACTCAGCCTGGACAATAGCCAGTAATATTTGCCCCAGGTACAAAGGAAACAGAAACAGAGGACACTCCCTGATGGACCTTACCCGGGCAGACTTTAACTTTACATGTCTACAGAATTTCATGCAAGTATTTCGGTTTTTATTTCTTAAGAATGATTTCGTACTTAAGGTATTCTTTCGAAACCGAGATATATATTGTCTCTAAAAGTCGTTCGCGTATTTCTAGAGGTCGTCATTTCGTAAATAAAGGTCATATTAGTCTTAGTTCAATCTTATTTATTACTGATATTCTGTAGACGGGCTTGCTTAGAAAAACATAGAAAACTTTTGATACAATTTTACGAATCACATTTAGTTATCTGAGTTTGATTAAGTATTATCATACTTGTTTTTTTTCTCCAAGGTTTCATTTTCTCAAGCGCACATATCAATTTTGACATAATCTTGTAAGAAAGATAGAAAGTGTCGGATCTGTTTAAAATAGTTAAGAACAAAAATGTAAAAATTGTCGTGCTGGCGAAGTATGTAATATTCTGACTATGGTTTGAGACAAGAACATCATAAGGAAGGTCTTTAAGGACTCAAAGACGCTGCCTTTCTTCCGCTTCAACCCCACTTCTCATAATAATGGTATGTTAAGTGTCTAATCACTTTAAATTGGTTGCGTTTCTAACCGGAATGCCTGTTATTTTATTTCTAATCTAATAGAAATCGACTTAAAAGCCTTTTGTTTGTAACCTTAAGACGCGTATTCATTTTTTCTATGCATTCTAATGAAATCAATAGAAGATTTTATTGTTAGAATAGTATCTCTTAAAATTAAAATGAATTCACTTAACTTAGTGCTAACCAATAACTAGTCAATTCGCGTTTTCATGCTCAAACGTTGTTAACCGTAAACAAGTTTATTCTCGTTTTCATTACCAAATGCTGTTTACTGATCGCTAGTTAATTCGTGTCTTCATGATGACCGCGGTAGCCTTGTGTACATGTTCGCAGACTCATGGACGACGGTTTTCGTCGAATCCTAACCACGATGCCACTAAAGACCCGGCTATGTGGCCGGGGCTGATGCACAGTAAATCTAGTCGAGATCTCAAGTGACCCCGTTGGCATGCTTTCGAAGTTAGGAGAGCAAGAGTCACCTCGTCATCTGACCGAGGTTCAAAATTACGAGGTCAGTCATCAATAGCCATCGTGTATCTCGAAGTTAATAAAACCAATCAATCAATCGATCGAATGTGTTTTCATGCCCAAACGTTGTACATCGATAGCGAATTAATTCGTGTTTGCTTTTGCATTTGTATTTGCGCAGCAGTCTCTTTCGAAAAATTGTAAAGTAGTCTGAAAAAAAGGAACGCACATTCTTTCTGATCAATTGTGGTTTGTTCAGTGCATTCGAAATTTACCGTAACTACAAGTCACAAAATAAACAAAGATACGATAAATTTATACTAGAAGTTGTCAAGGAATTGTAGATTGCAATAAACGCAGCTGACATTTTTTCTCGTATTTTTCAAAGGGCTCCTTACACTGATTCATCTTTTAGGCTTTCATGATAACTAAAAGACCACGTTTTTGAAAAAAATAATCACTAACGTTAGAAGAATCCAACAAGAACATGTAGAGTACGCTCTTCAAAAGGAAAGTGCATCGAAACGAGATATAATTACCAAACCTATAGTGTACAATTACACATAGGGGATTGCTATATAGTATATCGTATTAAAAAAATAGTAAAAGTTACTTAAAAGATATGTTGAAAATTTCATTTCAATTCATTCAATGTAAATAAATTTTAGTTTATTGAAGTTTATTTAGATTGTTCACTTCCACATTCAGTTATGAAATAATAGCTGGTGACATGAGATAGCATCTGTGTAAAAGTGCCAATCAACAATAAGTTAAGTGTTCAAATTCAAAAAAAAGCTGCAAACCGGCTTACCAAGTAATTATGATAAAATTGTAGTCTTTGAAAGAATTAAAACTGAAAAGTGTATGTATGTGTGTGTGGCACGTGTTTGTTTGTACGCCTGAACGAATAGTCCATCTAAAAACTTCTCTCTTACATGAAAAATCTGTTTTTAATTTTAATCTGCTTTTAATTTATATAATCAGTACTGAAGATACATAATGCCAATTAGCATTATTTTTATTATTATTTTATAAGAGAGAGCAAGATTTTGAACAATTTTTGAGTTAATTTCTAACAAATCCTCTAAATTATTAATCATAATTGAAAGAATAATGATGATCTAATTAATTTTTTCTTATTATTTCAAAAGAAAATTTATATTGAATTCAGTAAAATACTTCGATTCTTATTACGTTTGCGTATATATATATTTTATGCCAGATTAATATAAATATCAATTTAGCTTACAAGGAATTAGAATTTAGAAAACGGATTTAGCATTTATTTTACATACTATGTACGAAATAATTTATATTATATTCGTAATGATTTTTCATGCTTGATAAAATGAAAAATTAAAACTACAGAATTAGTTTTCTTTAAAAAGAATTTTATTTCTAATTTTATTTTATTTTATTTTTCTATTGTGACAAATTGCTTCAAAATAATAAGTTAAATAATTGATTGGTAAAAGTAAATAATTCGTAAATCCAGAATGGAATTTGTCTGCAAAAATTAAAAAAATAATTATTCTAAGCCAAATTCTAACTCTACCAATTGCTTGTAGATGGCGCCCTCTTATGTAGTTTGCTTTAGAAATCTGAAATTGAACACTTTCAAGCTTTAATATAATTGACATAATTATGATAGCTTGATAACTGAATATAAATAGGCAGTGGCGTACACAAGGGTGGGTGTGAGGTTAATTTATCTAAAAGGTGTCTAGATTAATTGACTTTCGCACTTAAATGTTTTTTTGAGCCGAGTTTGAGTGGCTTTGCTACATTTGATATAAAATTTTCATAAATTTTGGATGATAAATTGATTTGTTGCATAAAGGGTAAGAAATTCCTTAACAATAAATTAAGTAAAATAAATTCAATAAATTTTCAATGTAAGGAGAATTGAAATTTACTGGAACTTATTTTTTTTTTTTTTTATTCATTTTTTTACATAAAACCTTCTCATTTACATGGATTACTTATAAGTCTTCATTATTTGAATTTGAAATGTACTTTTAAAATTTGAGACAAATTTCATAGATAACGTTATTTGTTGCATTATATCAATCTTACAATGTTATAAAACTGCTAAGAATGATCTTGATGTGAGCAGCAATTTAAAACCAAGTTTTGGCATTAATGAACAGCGGCCCACCTTCTATCAGAAAATTTGTGATATCCACACAGCACTCAATAACATATTTCATTTGTGTTCATGATCATCCGCACCTCTTTGAATTGAAAAAGAATGTTTTATCAGAATGTAAAGATTCAGAAATGTATGGATTTCTGAATTGGTGACCACTAATACAAGATGGGCCTCATAAAACTAAAAGTCCATTTAAACAAGAATAACAGATAATTGTTACTCTATTTGAATAATATAAGCAGTTATGCGATACTAAAAAATAAACTCCTAATCAGGGACGTCTTAAGGCATGGGCCAACTGGGCCAGGGCCCAGGGCCTCTCCTTTGAGGGGGCCTCGTCTCGTTCTCTACTCGACCTGAATAAGATCATGATCAGAATAATTTCAATCGTCAAATGTTATTCGTGGACATGACTGGTTGAAGACAGTTACTTCTATATTAAATATTTCTATTCATAATTTTTTGCTGAAAATCAAGGAAAATATTATTTTTATTTCTATAGAGAGATATGTCCAATCTATTGATAAAAATACTGCTGTGGGAAGGACAGTCACAGACACTCTGTCCTGGGATCTTTTATTTATTTGCACACAGGAGTTAAACATCGCTCACGAATAGACAAGAGATACACTTAGCCCCCCCCCCCCCCAACAGAAGTGACAAAAACACATTCCCTGTTTTATGACAGGGGTAAGGGCTAATAAAAAAGAGGGTTGAAATGACACCTGAAGGGAATCACACTTTTTCGAAGAAATGAGGGCTTACAGTTCTAAATCGGCAATTCCTTCCTTTAAATTTAATTTGTTTGAAACAGCAAAAGGTAATTATGTTTTCTTTTTTGAATTGTATTTCTTCGAGATTTAAAATAATATTTATATCGCGTCAAAAAAGTAAAATAATTTGCAAATAAAAATTTGTTTTTTTAGAGAGAGAATTATAAAAATAATATCTAGTTTTAAAAAATTCTGCTCTTTTTTTTTTTGTAAATTTTCTCTCTCCCCCTCTGAACAATAAGAAATAATCTTTTAACTGTTTATAAAATTGTACATAAATATATCAATAAACTCTTTAGAATACTTTTATATTGATTAATATGAATAAGTGCGCGCTCCCTTCATTTTGAATGCATTATGGTCTTCCAAAAGAGTTTCCAATGTGTATTGTAATTCAGAGAAATATTTTTATTTGCTTCTAATACTGAAAGTGTTCTTTTACTCGTTTAAAAATTCAAATGACTGTCCTTTTTATTATTATAGAAACCCAAATAAAAAAGAACATTTATAAAATGAAGATATTACATTTGTACATATTTTTGTAATGTTGTATAAATGTAAAGAAACAATCATATAATAGGAATCCTGCAGTACGATTTGATAATTAGATAAATAAATGCCTGTACAATAATTTAATGTTTTAAGTGTAAACAAAAAATGCAGAAATTCTTATCCAACACAGTACAAAAAAAGAGATTGTTAATGTATAAGACCCTCACAAGAAATTTTCTATTTGCGTGTGTATGTTTAATCAGATTTTTCTGTAGGAAATTGAAATTATATATACTTTAATTGTAGCTCTTATACTTTAAAACTTATAATGTATTTATACCTTATCATATACTTTAAAACTTA
The DNA here is from genome assembly GCA_019974015.1 of Nephila pilipes. NCBI lineage: Eukaryota > Metazoa > Arthropoda > Arachnida > Araneae > Nephilidae > Nephila > Nephila pilipes. The sequence continues at coordinate 466,198 of BMAW01046038.1, forward strand.
TAATGTATTTATACCTTATCATTTATCAATACTTTATTACTTACTAATACTTTATCACATATTAGTATAAAATATTTTTAATGAAAATTATTTACATGAATATAATTCTCCTCGTTAATAATTTATGTAACAATGTTCTTTAATTTTCTTTTAATTTTAATCTTCTTTTTATCATAATTCTTTGTTTCGTTTGATAAGCATAACAATATGGATAAAAATATTTTGTATAGTTACAAACATATATTCTACAGATTTAACGTGTATCAGTGCTTCTACATGATGGGTCTTAGGTGTTACGAGGATTCGAACTCACGATACGGCAGAAGAAATAGTGGCCACAAGTTTGAAACTATAACCACTTGACTTTCGATTTAAACTTAAAATATAACAATAATTCAGAATAATGTAACATTTTTTTTTGCCTCAATAAAATAGAAAAGAACAAAAAAGACTTTATGCAAAATATTTATATACCTTTTTTCTTTATAGTAAACAATTTTTAAAAAATACATGATGCATTGAAGTTTAAATTTTGCAATTTGAGTATTCTTATTAAATTTTTTAAAAAAATAAGGTTTTGAGGCAATTTCATATTGACATATATCACCGCAAATTGTTTTGAGTCGGTTTCCGCATTGATTAAAATTTATATTTTTATAATAATTACTGTACAAAATTCGGAATGTTTGTTTTTTCGTACTCATTAAAAATATTTAATTAACACTGCAGACCTTTAATAAATGAAATGATTTGATTTAAAAAATGAAGATGTCAAAACTGATGGTCCTTAAAAAAGAAAGTAGACCACATATTGAAACAGCGAGAAAAGCAGTTTCTTTGTAAAACTTGTGCGTGACGGGTAGTTTTTAAGTACTTGAACGATAGGGAAGGGCAATGAAAGAGAGGGCACAGAAACGGTGTTACAATTTTTTTCCGTAAAGTGAACATTAAACTGGACCCTTCCAATTGTGAAGGACAGAGTAGAAGCATTTTATCTTTAATTTTGAACAAAAATAGCAGGGTATTGAGGGGTATTTGCAAATCATCAACACAAATCAACATAAAATCATCAGAAAATGGAATAAAATAAACTCAAACCTAGAAAAATAAAACCATAAAAAAGTGTTTATTTCAAAGTCAAGAAAATAATAAAAATTAAGAAAAAGAAACCATCTAATTTATGTTTTTAAGAAAAAACTGTTTATGGCTGTACATAGTGGCTGTTATAAAATTCTTACCATCAAGAGGACTGCCTTTTGGAGGGGAAAACGAGACTATAGGTTGAGTGAATAACAAAAATTATTTAAGAACTTTAGAACTTCTAAGTAAGTTTGATCAATTTTTCAAAGAACATATTAAAAAGTATGGCAATTCTGGAAAAGATAATCTTTCTTATATACCTGCTACAATTTGTGATGAATTCATTGAAGTTATGGCGTCAAAAATCTTGGAAGCTATCATCACTGAAATACAGAAAGCTAAATATTATTCTATTTGCATTGATTCTACCCAAGATGTGACTCATGCTGACCAAATAACTTTTATTTTAAGGTATGTCCAAAATGGTACACCCATTGAGAGATTTTTGCAATTTATTAATATTAATGGACATACTGCAAAATATCTGGTGGATGGTGTGGTTTCATTTTTGGAAAATAACAGCATTTCCCTGAGTAACCGTAAAGGTCAGTCATACGACAATGCCTTGAATATGTCGGGAAAATATTCAGGATTGCAAGCCCGACTTCAAGGGGGAAAAATACACTATATATGTACCATGTGCAGGATATTCTTTGAATTTAATTGGCGTTCAAGCAGTAGAATGTAACTGTAATGTAACAATTTACATTCACGTTGATTGTGAAAGGTGTAAAATTATTAAAATCGTTAATGATATATATATATATATATATATATATATATATATATATATATATATATATATATATAAACCAAAAGGTATTCTTTTGACTATTATGAGTCAAAAGTAAAGGAAGTATCCTTTATAAAGGAGTATCAAAGTGTTGACAAGTATGTAAGACAATGCAGTGCTAGGGTAACTTGCCTTGAAGGAAATAGAGATGGTCACAACATTTGAAAACAGCTACAGCCAGAAAATTGAAATAGAAACCTTTTCACCAATAATTGACTCTCTAATCTGCAATATACAAATGCGTAGTAAAAAATATTAGGATTAAAATCTCAGTATTTTGAAATGTTTGTATTTTTTGAAAATATTTCTAATTTGGATGAGACAGAAATTAAAAAAGCGTGCTAGAAAATATCAAAATTTTACGATAAAGACATTAATGGAGAGGAACTGAACTTGGAATGTCAACATTTCAAGTCATATATGATCATTGATGGTGAAAAACCGAAGAAAAAGCAAAGAGAACACATGGAAAAAAGAAAGATTAATGAAAAATATGTTACTACAAATGCAGATGAAGATTAAGAACAGTTGTTGGATGAGGGAACTGGAATTGGGATGAACATACTCTATACATACATGTATGATGAAAGACAATTCACAATGTTTCCCAACATTGAAATAATAATGGGAATTTTCTTATCAATGATAATTACTCACGCGAAGGAGAGCGTTAATTTTCAAAACTCAAATTGGTCAAAAATGAATTGAGAAATCGTATGGCTCAATCACGTTTGAATAATTTAAGCCTGATGAGTATTGAAAATGAAATATTATTAACAATTGATTTTGAAGATTTGAATAAAATGATTTTGCGAATTTAAAAATGTATAGAAAACAAATATTCACATAAAACTTCATTTTACTATGGATTGCTTTTATTGAACTGTAGATGTATACGCATCAAATTAGATTAAAGGGTCGCAGGTGGGGCCTATTTTTTCATAAGGGCCCAGGGCCTCAAGAAGTCTTAAGACGTCACTGCTCCTAATGTTATTCACAAAAACTGTTGGAAGTGCCGTTCCTGAACATCAACGCAGTTGCGCGCAGCATAATATAATCAAAATTACTCGACTTAACTCTTTCGATGAAACAGTAGCATAATGTTCTTCTTAAACTCGTCTATGGAGTGGGGATTATTCTTCTAACTTTTCTTTTTTATTGGGTTCCAAAGATAAAATTTACATGATGATAAATCGGGAAAGTGTGGCAGCCTCAGTCCTATAGAAGCTGTTCTTTCATCTCCTAAAACACCGTGAACAGCTTCAAGTGAGATCCTCGAAGCGAAATTATTTTCTTTTGAAATTTATTGCAATGACTTCAATTGGGTCCTTCTTCAAACAGAACTTTTACGTTTTCAATTATATTCACATCATTTGGTAAATTTCATTCATTCTTTAATAGTCAGGAAGGACCATGCCACCAAAGAGAACAGTTTTATCTGTGTGGAATTCAGTCCTCTAGAACCTATAACAATAGGATTTTCTTTTGGTGATACATATCGCCATATTTGTGGAACAGTAACGTTTAAGATTTCTATGGTTCCATTAACAACGTATATTGTTTCCATTCACATGGGTGATTTGAGAAATAAAACTATTTTCAAGCAGTTGAGAAATAAAACTATTTTCAAAACAGTCCATGCAAAAATCTTAATTTCATAATTGACAAACACATGATGAAGCATTTGAAACACTTTCGAAAATAACAATACACTATTAAGTTCTAAATGTGATATGGAAGTTGGTTTAATTGGAGCAAATTTTTTTTTTTTTTTTTGAAATCATAAGGGAAGATTTTTTTGAATCATCTTTCATTGTCTCGACAGAAAAAAGTACTGCTGCGTACGCTGATTGAGAAGCATCTAAGAATCAGTGACTCCAAATTTTGTTCCCAGTACTTAACTATCTAAATTTTTTAAGCAGGTTTTATATTTTGAAGTTATGTTGAAAAATGTTCCATTCCGTTTGAAGATATGTCGATAGTGGAGTATCCCAGTCCAACTTAAGCAACTGTAATTTCTGTTAAAATATTTTAACCACGAGATGATAAAAATCTTATTGGATCTAATACCGTACAATAATATGATAAAATGTTCCCTTTTGTATCAACAGCATTCATATTTGTCGACAGATTGAAAGAAAGAATATCCAAAGCTGAATCTCCCAATGAAATTCCATCACTCGTTGGGACTTGATGATGACTCATCCAACGATCTCGTAAAAATATGCTTCAAAATTTCAGGAGAATTTGATCTCCATTTTCTAAGATTAAACCCATGACACTGCATTAGCTGAGATAATTTGTTACATTTCTCTGTACCATCATTAACGTCATTAGCACCCGATATTAAATCAGTCATTTATAATCAATTTAGATAAACAAGGGTTTTCATCTTTAACAATTCTCTTCAATACTTTGCTAGATAAAAATGTAATGGATACCAGGCCATAAGTTATCGTATTTAATTTGTATTCCAAAATTTCCAAATTCGAATTTTTTTTATCCCAAATGTATGTTGATATTTTGGATTTTCATACTGACATGCACGGAAATTCAGCAAAATTGAGCAAAAGTTTCTTTTCCCAATCCCTAGCATAGAATTTCATGACGATGCATTTTAATCTTAGGCATCAAAAATGCGTGGTCGAGATATTTTGCTTCAAAGCTAAATGGCGTAGAAAAAAATAACTCATATTTTCTTCATTAGACTCAAGGTATCATGTGACCATTTATTCATACTCATACATAAAAGTTCCATACTCTTTTGCCAAATCTTCAACCTTTTTAAACCGGCATATTATCGACCATAAGTGTGGTATTGATTGTCCTTATTATTACGTAAGCAATCTTTAGACTTTAAAATGGAAGTTTAACTTCAAATCCATCCGACCCTAAAATTTAACGATTAGCTTTAAAATGATTTTCACAAATTTATTCCTTTGCGCCATTTCGGAATGCTCTAAGTATTCAAATTCGCCTCTAAGCCATTACTTATTTCCTAATTAATTTCCCCTGAAACAGTTCACCCGTAACCTGTACTTTGAGCAACTGATTCATTTCCTTTACCAGTAATTAATCCAAGTCGTCACAACTGAAAAAGTAGTCTACCTCAAGAATTATTTGAATATTTCCCTGGATGATAAATTATTGGGAATATTAGCTGTATACCACTCAAATAGCTCAAATTTTTTGCATCCAAGGATTCCGACGGAAAAAAAATGTTAACCCTTTAAAAATATGTATGCACATAATTTTGGGGGTTATTACGCTTGCGCGATATTTTAACTTTTTTTAAATGATAAATCACAGAGAACTCATTTGAACAAAGAAATCTTGCTACTTTTTTTTTTTTTACCAATCTGAGGATATTATCTTTTCATAGATATTTAGAAATAATTTCTGGTAAATTAAAATCCCCAAAATATTAATTCGCCTTTGGATATTTTTTGCATGAGCTTTTTCCCCCCATACTTCTTACGTGTTTTCTTCTAAATCTGAGTATCAGTTATGACTGATGGTATAGTTTGAAAGAGATGAATGAATGACAACTAAGTTTTTCGTTAATTTAGAAGGATATGAAAGGATCCTTGTTAAAATGGTGCTTAAAAGTTGTTTTAATTACATCCATCTATGAATGCCGAAATATGATGAGAGCATGCGAATATCTGAAAAGAAAGAATTAACTGATGGATATGAATAACTTTGCAGATAGGAGGGTGAAAATCTTCATGGTACTTTTAAACAATTTCTTTGGGGCATTAACGTTATTCCGTCAAAACTCGCCATTTGGCGATTTTTAAAATTTGGCGATGATGGGACAAAAAGAAAATCGAATTTTCGCCTAATATTTCTTATTAAGAATTTTATTACATTAAATATGAACTGAGTTTATATTTTTCTTATAATTTATTTACATAACAGGTTTTTCAAGAAAACTTCTGACATTTAGTTTATTCCTGTTAAAAAAATTTTTTTAATTAGACATCATTATAATACAATTATAATAATTATAGATATTATATGTTGTGTGAAATTCTTAAAAAAGTTTTATTTCATAAAGATTTTGGTATCATTAATAGTAATAATTATGATAATCACAATATGTATGTGTTAATGACCTGTTTTCTTTTACAAATGCAAAATACATTAATGTTTTCATGCATATCTGCTCATGGATATTCAGTGATGATGAAAATGCAAATCTAATAGCAAGAGTTGTAACTTTTTAGAGTCGTAAGACATTAAATTATCTAAACTGTTCTGTGTTGTTACTTCTTGGAACAGCAATTTTGTTGCTAAAAGACGTTAGTAGCTGTTCTCCAATTTTGCCAATTCTTTAAACCATGGTTTTTTTAAAGCTGTTAGGAGATTTCATTTCTTTTTACTCATAATTAAAAAATATAAGCAAATTTAAATCCATTTTTATGGAAAAATATTAGATTTAAAACAGCAAAGTTAGTTTCCTTTTTTTCTTTTTTTTTCAAATGTAAGATAAAATTATTTTTTAAACATTTTTGTTTGCTATAGTTTTGCAGAATTCTATGTATGTTGAGAATAGTATTAACTATTTCTAACTGTAGGTTATGGTATTTTTTTTATTGTTTTTCAATCATCATCTCAAAAATCAAAACTTGGAATTTTGTATGCCAAATAATATTTTTAGTTCTGTTTTTAACTCTGAAATGACATATATTTTTAGTAATGTGGAACAGCCGTTAGCGGTTATTTTGACCACATTAAGAAATCGAGAGTAAATTTTTGTTTTTTTAATGTAAATACCATTATAAAAAATTTAATAGAAGTTATTTAAAATAATTGAAAACACCTGTAATATTTGTAATCATAAGACTTTGTATTGCATAAAATAAATTACCTCTGCTTTCGAAAACAAAAAACTGTGTTCTTATCGAGCACTCATTGTTTTTAACATACGACTTGCAACAAAAGAGTTTGATGCACTGTTGTTGTGACATTTTCCACAAATCAGCTTAAGGCTCCCGTCTACCGGCCATTTTGATTTCGACAGCCTTATGTTGATCCTGTAGAATTTCGACTTCTGTTCTCAAATCTTTACCGTTTGATCGATTTGAATGCAATAAAGTGCATCTGAAAGAGCAAAAAATAATGAAGGTTTCTACGGAATAACTTTTTTCCTCCGATTTTTAAAAACTGAAAAATTCACAAATGAATCATTCAAAAAAAAAGGTACAAATATTTTTAAAAATCAGGATAAAAATGTGATTCCGCAGAAACCTTTATTATTTTTTGCTCTTTCAAATGCACTTTATCGGATTCAATTCGAACAAATGGTAAAGATTTGAGAACAGAAGTCGAAACTCCATAGGATTAATATTAAGCTGAGGAAATCAAAATGGCCGGTAGACGGGAGCCTTAACAATGAGGAACACATTTATTTGATTTCATTTCGGAATCACGAGCATCGACTGCATTAATTACTCGTGGTTTTAGAAGAGTAAGAAGCCGTTTCTTCGGCAATCTCGGTTTGTTAATAAAGTTCAAAATAAAGGATCTTCGAGGAATTTGGGAAGAATTGCATGCTCTAAATAAAATCCACGAATTTATAATTGTAGCATCTGAGACATTGTAAAAATGTAATCAGACTCCTTAAAGTAATCTACTTCAAGGAACCTGTTGCATTATATACAATAGACTCATTTGATCGAGTACATCTACGCCTCGCTTAGTAAAGTTAAAAAAACTTACGGTTTCTGACAGAGTTTTGGAATTATATATCAGCTAAGTAAATAATTTTATACAAAGGGATTCAAGACACCATACCTTTTGTTTCGTTTACATCGGTAAACAGTAATAGTGTTTTGGACGTTCACTAGAACTTTGGATAAAAGTCGGTTGGGAGTTGTATCTTTGCAAATCTGTTGGAGTTGTATCTTTGCAAATCTGTTGGAGTTGTATCTTTGTTGTAAGTTCCCATTAGCTGTTGTGATATTTTTTCCTAAAAAATAGATGCATTAGTGTCATAACGTCATGTTCACCAAGCTCTATACTCTTCTATCCACCCCCTCTCTCTCTTCATCCTTTTCTAAATACATAAAACTATTCAAGAAATATTTCATCTAAATGCGTGTGTTCCCAGACAGCCAAAATTTTAATTCAAATTTACAAGCTTCTTTTCTATGTATCGTTTAAATTTAAAACTTGTATTACATGGCAATGCTGTTAGTTGATTGATATAGTTTCAGCAGTTACATGCATAACTGGGGAATTTCAACAAGAGGTGATCAATATCATGGGGGCAAGAGCTACTTTGTCATTATTTGGACGAATCAAACGAGTTGATTTATCATGAAATTGTAATAATCGTATTATTCGTTTGAAGATTTTTCAACATCGTTTCACTAAATACTGGACCTGCCCCACCCCTCAGTTTACATCAAAGCCATTCAAATCTAACGATGAACAGCACATTGCTCCTCTCGCGTAAGCTTGTGAGCAAAGGCATTTAATTCTTCCAAGGAAATTCCCCATGAATCCAATTTTGATTGATAGTGAGCCTCTTTGTTAATCTCAGAAATTCTCCATTAAATTCCATCTGAAACATGAAGATCTGAAGAGTTAACATTATGTTGCGTGGAATTTTCATCATCCATTTCTTTTTCTTTTAAGTAGGCCAAACTTTTTTCAAGAATTTCGCTTTCAGAAGAAATATAGATATTTGAACTATTATTTTCCTCTATCCTGGACAACCTGTGGTCCATGGGATGTAAGTGCACCACCCGGTGTCAACTTGTGGCCCACGAACCAAGGTCATCTGTACAAAAATTTAAATTTTTATTCTACATAAACGTACCAAAGAAATTTCAACCATAAGTCGTCGCTTACTGTGGGGAAATCTCAGAAAATTTCTTCAACTATCGTCACAAATTTTCTTCTCTATTCTTGATTCAGAAGCAATTACAAAGTTGAGTTCATTTTAAAAAGCACGTGGGGTGTCTAACGTGAGTGAGCGATACACATTAGTATAATTAACCATAAAACCTGCTGACGGGAGTTGGTGTGCAATACTAAACATGGGGGGAGGGGATGCGACGCACGAATCACACGAAATAGCAGCAGACGAAATAGCAGCAGTCTGTCTGAAGCAAGCTTAATATATTTGATCCAACAGGGTATGGATCTAGGCAGACGGACTGCTCAGTGTCTTTTGAACACTAATAATTTAGAACTAGCATTCTGTTGTAACTGCAGAAAAGTTTATATAAGCTTATAATTCATACAAATACATTTAATTCAATAAAATATAAATTCTCTAAATTTATTGTCGAATGCTCTGGAGTTTTCTAGTAGGACTTTAGAAAACTAGTCGATTCCCACGATTCAAGAGGGGAAAGTCGTAGCAAATTTTAAAGTGATAATTTGAACTGGCGTTAAAAGAGAAAAATAAAAATCGATAAATAAATCGAAACACTACACACACACACAACTTATATATTTAAATAAATGTGGGAGTGTGAATATGTGTGTGCTCTCTTTTTTGTGTTGCGAACATGTGAGCATGTTGCAACGCTCTCTTATAAAGGAATAGATGGCTAGACAGAAATGTCACCAGTTAACAAAAGTGAGTTCAGTCAATGACCCCTTCACCTTGGCTACCATTTCGCGACTTGACTACTTGGGAAAAAGATGAGAAATACTCGAAGTTGCTGGAACCTGAGAGATAAATCGAACGGGAAGAAAGTTTCGAACTTTTCTTGACTTTTTCCATGTGACGTCACGCCTGGAATGAAAAAATATCAATACGCCAAAAGCTACAATCGAGGGAAATCAGTCTGTAACCTGAGTCAGTTTATTTGTGCAGTCTGCTTTCCAGATCGATCGGGGAATCGTAGCCTAGTGAATCTGCTGGAGATTCAACCTGAATCTGACTGTCGAACTCTGTTTTTGGAGTCTCTGTTTCGGAGATCGATCGGGGGATCGACTGAAAGCTGTCTGCCCTAGGAGTAGAGCATGCTGGGTGAATTTGAGAAGAAATGTGTATTTGCCGGAAATTTTCAGATCTTGCCATGGAAGTGCAGAATATTACTGCAAAGGCTGTTCGCAGTGAGGGACAATAAGCTGGTGAGCTGAACATTGCTGAAATAACTATGACTGTCCATAAAATTGAGCTTTGTTTCTATTCCTGTGTCACTAAACCATGCAGATGCTGTGTATTTGTTGTACGGTTATTGTCCAAGCTTTGCTACCTGTGTGTTGAACTAAAGACTTACAAAAAAAGCGTCATTTGTTGCTACCCTCCGAGTTGGACTTGATTTTCACTCCCACACATACTTCCAGAGAGAAAAAAAAGTTTGGCATTTATATGTATGTATATATATATATATATATATATATATATATACGTGGGGGTGCGTGTGTGTGTAAGATTATAACTAGCCCTTATCACCTGATGGCGCTGCTGTCAAACTCAACCAGCTGAGTCACTTACTTTCTTCACCCAGTGAGTGCTTCCAGAATAGCGACGAGGAAAGGTAAGCTATGCAACTGCGCAAAGGCGGTAAAGAACTTTTAGCCCAGAAGTAAGGGGAGGTGGTTTAGTTAATACTGAACATTCATCCTATTACTGGGAGAAACCATGCTGTATTTTTATGTTGATGTCATTTTGTCCATCGTCGTTTTGTTCTACCTGCGTGTAAATATGTTCGTATGTGATTGTTAAATGAGTGTGCGTCTAACCTTGCCTAATCATATAAAGAAGGTCAACTCCTTTAACCACCATATATTAATATATATATATATATATATATATGTGTGTGTGTGTGTATGTGTGTGTGTGTGTATGTATATATATATGTATGTATATATATATATATATATATATATATATATATATATATATATATATATATATGCGTGTGTATGTAGCAAAATTACGAGAGAGAGAGAGAGATTATAGCTTTACGGCTGTAGATACAATTCCACAGTTTGATGAACATTACAAGAGTACAGAAGAATATGAGATTGGTATGCATTTTTGAAAACGTGGCGCTGGGTCTGCCAGCAGGGCTGAAACAAAACAGAGAACAGAAAAGGTTTTTACATTTTCAGGTTTCTGGAGGTGAACAGCACATTATGCTGGATATTTTGGGCTGTAGGATGCCTTGATAACATGTCAGCTTCATCAGTAGCTGTCCCTCTTAAGTATTTATCTTCATAATCAAACGCTTAATTTTAAAGACCTTCTAAATAATCGTCCCCTTAATTTTTTTTACATTTTTTTTAACCAAACAAGAGCAGCATGGTCTGTAAGAACTATTAATTTTTTCCATGTAAATAATAATATAATTTATCAAGGGCGTCTACTATAGCCAAACATTGGATTTTGAATCCAGTGGAGTTTCCCCCCGTAGACTTGAATTCCGGCTAGATTCAATGTATTAAATAAAAAAGTTTGTTCTAACATTAATGAAACATTCCGAATTCATTACCGAAATGAACAGTGGTTTTTTCTAACTCCTTAGAAGAAACCTATGAGCACCTAAAACACATTTTTAACATGTGTGAAGCAGAAAATATTAAATTAAAATTATCCTTACACCTAGAACGGTGAGATCATATCACACAACAAATTGTCCTTGGAAAATCCTTACTAGACTCTGTCTATAGCGGATTATTTCCGATAGCTTTACAACTGCGGGAAAGCGGATTAAACAAATTTTATGAGCGCGTGATCTAATAAATAAAAGGATAAATTAGAATGAGATCAGTAAATAAAAATGAACTCTTCTTTTGTATTAGAGGGAATGGGAAAGATTAGAAAAGAAAATTATAAATTATTTTTAAGAGAAATTATATGTTATTAATATATGTAATATATATACATAATGCAATGGAATAAAATGCGTTCTCAAAAGTGGCTCACCAAGTGTATTGGGATGGATAGATCTGATTTTTCTCATCGTCACTGCAATTTTCATCACTACTGAAAAAAGCGTTGGATCCTCATCAATATTCAGTCTTTTTGAACTAGTTATAGAAGAACTGTTGCCAGATATGTGCAACTGTCAGTGCTTGAAACAATGTTTCTGGCTCGCGTTCACCTACAATGGCTCTGAAAACAAACGCATGTGCGAGTGAAATTTAAAAAAAAAAAAAAAGAAAAAAGGAAAAAAATATATATCGAGGGGAGAGGGAAAAAGAGGGTACTTTAAAAGCAAATGCTACACATCGCTATAGAGGTCTTTTAAACCACTTTGGTCGTTCTAGGTAGAACATTAAATTATACGATTGTTATTCCTTTTTAGGGGAAAAAATTAAATGTACTTTTTAAAAAATCCCTTAAAGCTTTAATAAAAGCCATGAAATTCCATTGAACTGGCATCAGTTTTTTAAGAATAATCTCTTCTCAAAGTGGCTTTGTTGTCAAAATTACTACTTTGGTATTTCTGGAGTAAAACAATTGTGATTACATCTGGTGCTTTGTATTACATAACGCTGCTTTTAAGAGTATATTATGGAATTTAATGAAAGGGAAACAGTGTCTTGAAAAGCGCCAGCATAATTACATCCTAACTATGTGACATTTATAAGCTTTCTTTTGATGAATGTAAAAATATTTGTCCATGAAAGTCATTCTTAGGATAACGTGTCACATTTATAAATTTGTTAGATATTTCTATTGAAAAACAAATAATGCTCTAATCAAAAGTAATAAATTCGGAGGAATGTGAGGAATTTCTCGTTTCTTTCTTGATCATGAAACATTACATTTATACATGTATGCATTAACATTATACTTATTTACACTGTATACGCACTCTTAAGTATTTATTTCAATCTTAGTTAGCTCAAAATATATTAGTACGTTAGCATACTTTGAATGTCATATCCAATTCTCAACACTTACATTTATATAATTGTGATCTTAATTATTTGAAATTTTTTGAAATAAAAATGCTACAGATGTATGTTAAGATTATAGTATAACAATTTCATGAAAATGGGAATTGTTTGCCTGATTTTTCCAGAAAAAAATCCATTAGTGTATGAGAGTATTTTAATGGAGATATTAAATATGATGAAATAACTATAATTTTCAAATAAATTAAAAAATGTTTGAATGTTCCAATTTTGGATTTTATAGAATCTAAAGAAAGCTATCTTTTTTTGTAAAATCAATGAAATCAAATGCCTTTTTCTAAAATGCAGACCTAAACTAAGAGCGATTTGAGGGGAAGGGAAACGGTTAGCACGTATACTATTATTATTTAATTCAATTTTAACCGAAATATACAAATAAAAGTTTGGCAGCATATTATTTTGAATAACAAAATGTACTGTCTTCAAAATACGATTTTGACGTAAATCAAAGTAAAACATTTTACGATCATTTAAACCTTTGTATGAATTTTTGGATGATACATTAATTCTCGCATTTATCTATGAGCGATTTCTCTTATCTGCAAAGCGAAATAATATTTTTGCCAACAAGATAAATATTATTTAAAATGCTCCATAGAGGGCACTACTTTTAATCTTTTGAAATAATAAAAGAAGATTAGAAATTAGACTGATAATTTTCATCTTCTTATTAATCATTATAATCTTGAAATATTTTAGGAGAAAAACTCAAGATCAATTACAAGGAAAGCAAAATCGAGACATGTAAACGCTAAAGTGTTTATAACAAAATTTTAAAAAATGAATACTTCATAATAAAATGTGTATGTTTCCAACTATCTTATTTAAAAGCATTGTAGTGTCTGTCTTTCATTGTTAAACTCTACAAACATCTTAAATCTAATTAAACTGCCAATAAATTCACAAATCCAGTTGAAGAGACGTCGGGAATAAAGACAACACAGTTTATTTAACCATCTGTGCAAAGCATGTAAGGTCGCTCTCTCTAGAATCCCTGTTAATTGATTTTAATCTTAGCTTACAATTAAACAATAATATCTTACCAACTCACTCCCACCGATTGAGACACTTCTGGGTTTTATCAGTTGTGACTTCTGTTTTTCTAATCAGGAATCACCTTCAGCCTCAATTCCACTACCAAAGATTAATTACAATAATTTACTCCAGTTTATAAATATATATCTGCTTGTGATTAACAACTGTCTCCCTTTCTCATTCCTTTCAATTCCATTTCACTTATACATCACTATATATATATAATTCAATTCATAGCACCTCTAATCTTCATCTAATGTAAATAATTAAGTTTCATTTTGTTGGCTAGGAGTAGCAATTTCATGCAATTGAAATTACAGAAAGTCCCCGATGTTAGGTGGAAAAAAAAAACCGCAAATATCCCAATGTCACAGCATTTAATTTCATATGTACTCGCTTGTTAACTCAATTCTGTATTTTCTTTCAATTTTCATAAAATTCCGCAGTAAATTTAAGATTAAATTCGATTTCCGTGTTTATTAAATTCTCCCCGTTTTATATGTACGAGTATTTAACATCCACACGCCCATTTTAACTCATTTCTCATTCATTTTATATATCTATTGTGAATATGTATATATTTGAAAATCTTATGAAATATTAAATCTGGTAGGATATTCTACAGATGGAAACCAGAATTCCAAATCTTTACTCTGATTCCGCAATAGGAGTAAGGTTATTTGAATGTCAAGATAATTTAAATCGAAAACTGGTGGGGAAACTCCAAAAATCTTGCTTTCAGTTTTGTTAGCTTTCCAAAAAGATTTTTTAACCGCCAATACATTGGTCATTATACACTGCTAGTATTTTTATGAAAAATTACAAAATAGCTAAGCAAAATTTATCATAACATACCAATTTTGCTTAGTTATTATCGTAAATGCTTCACAGCAAGCGTTTTTGATCGATTATTAATTAACATCGCACTTAGAAGCAACTCAAGGGACATTGGTAGAATGCCCAAAGGGACCGAACTCAACCAAAGGGTCTATCCTCCCCCCCCTTCTGGGAGACAATCACCCGTCACTCAATATTTATTGATAAAAAGGGGGGGAATACAACAGTAAAGGGTGAGATATAACAGTACATGTTGGAGCAAAGCACGAAAGATGTTATATAATTTCGGAATTGAAAAGAAAATGAAAGCTAGCAATGTATTTATAGAATATGACGTCATAGTCGTAGTACTTCCAATTTTTCATTTTTCTTTCTCTTTTTATGATGTATATCAATTTGTATTCCATTGACGTCAAAGTTGGAAGAACGGATGCTGAAGACTATGACTCACAACCACACTCAGTCTGACGGCCGCAGCGTTGGTAGAGGTAATGACAACAATAAAGAATATTGAAAAATTCAGAAATGAAGCACTGACAAAAAATATACTTATATTCAAGGTATACAGTTTAAGCACACAATAAGAAAAATTGAAGATTTAAAGATGTAATCAAATATTAAAACAATTATGAAATTTGTTGGGAAATCTTACGATCAGTAAGAATACAGGATTTAAGCTTGAAATGTAAATTAGGATTTTTAAGCACAGACTTCAGCCAAAATGGATCACGTTATTTGAAATCTCGATCAGTGTTGAGGGCGACACCTGAGCTAGCACTTTCCTTTCTAAGCTTCCGCGCCATTCCATTGGAAATCTGGAATCCCCACAGCTTTAATGTGCATCACACGGCGAGTCTTTAGTGGCCGCAGGTCTCAAATTAAGGTCAAGTGAACACGACAAAACAACTCCATGAATACAAGTTTCGAATTCATGAATAGTTAGTGCAAATTAGCAGATCCGTTTCCATACCATAAAGTTCTAGAACGATATTTAGAGAATTCGAAAGACAAATATCATGGATTTCCGTTTCTTTCGGATGCCATATAAAACACGAATTGTATAAAAATTGGTGATTCCTCTTCAATAGAGAGCTGCAATTATTTTTCCGATTCTTATACAGGAAAAAGATTCTTGTCTGCTTGACAGTTATACACATAAATAGTTTATTTTCTTCTCAAGGCAAACTTGCAGAGTTTGTTCATTCATAACAGATTTGAAACTCATATCAGAGAAAATAACTTTATCTCTCCCATTCAATACGGATTCACTAAGAAAATTTCCTCAACTCATCCTCTCTTAAGTATTAGTGAATGAATTACGTCAGGTTTTCAAAGAAATCTTTCTACGTGTGCTATTTTTTTTAGAAATTCAAAAAGCTTTTGATAGAGTGTAAATTGGTGACCTCACCTTCAAACTTACAGCAAACTTCTTCTCTCCCCTCATTCACGCCTTTTATCTTTATTTTTGAGATAGAGCGTGTATTATCAGAATAAACAAAACAATATCTTGAAAAATAAAAGGAGATATTCCTCAAGAAAGTTTGTTATTTGTATATTTTCATTAATGATAAATACCAATACAATTTGACTAACCTTAATATGTTCGCAGAAGATACAGCTGTACTCGCAAGGCTTAAAATCTCAAAACCATCACTTTTTGCACTTAATAAATACAAGGAACTTTTAGAAAACTACTTTGATAAATGAAAAATTAAAATTAATGTTGACAAATCCAATAGTTCATTTTGCTAAAAAGAAAAAAGATATATGCACCTATAAAAAATATATAACACTTGTATTCCATCGTCAAATTCTTCTAAATATTTAGGCCTGATTCTAGAATTAGCTTGAAGGAACACATTTATAGTGCGCACATAAAATATGCCCTCTAATTTTCTGGGATTCTAAAATAAAACCAGAAAACAAAGCGTCTTCATTATGCGTGCAATTCTTACTCTGGGGGTCATATGTAGGGCTGCTTCGTTAAATCGAATATTAATATTCTAGAAGTTTCTCAAAGCTCTATTCTTGGAAGGATCTCAAAAGCAAAATAATATTTCAGAAACTCTGAGTTCAGAAAAGTTCTTAAAATTGCTACTTTTCGTAAATACATCCGAAAACTCTCCAGTAAATTATTTTAGTCTCTTCCAAAAACAAAAAAATTAATCTACTTACCTTACAAAAATATCACAAATTATTGCATTCTCTCTCTCTCTCTCTCTCTACTTTCTTAAACTCCATTGCTATTCGTCAGCCGATTAGCTTTGTACAGTAAGAATATCTACCTCACTTTATGATTTTTCACTGCATATAATGAGCAGCAAATGGCATCCCTCCTGTCCAGTTCCAGAACCTCAATAGAATAACGTGTCCTCGCAACCCCAACTTCCATCTTAAGAAACACTTCGAAATCTCCGAAGCGACCAGTTCAACAAACGACCAGTTCCTCTACCTCCTGTTCAACAATTGGGATTCGAGCATTCGCTTTTTCTCCCAACTAGAACTTCTATCAGAATGACTCAGTACCATCTTTTTAAATCAATCTCCACAGTACTCCAAATCCAAGCTCGTGTAGTCTAGGCATTCGTAGAACTGTCATTGTCAAAAATAATGATCTTATACTGATTGTTATTCTAATACGTAAAATATTTTGCTATACTTTCAAGAGTTATCTTGAAAATATCATAAGCAGTGATCTCTTTATAGAGCTTCTACAAATTATTAATATTATTAAAAAAGCATTTTTAAACTTATTAAGTTTATATTATTATCAATAGTAATATTGTCAAATTTCTGCATTTATATGTATAAGTAAAATTAGCCTCATATCCTCCAAGCATAATTATTTTCCAACTATGAAAAACATTCATAATTCCATTTTCAAATGCCTTTCCCTCTTGCGTAAGCGATCCTAAATTCAATTTTAATTAACAATTCTTACGGCCAGGTAAATCTTCCTACCGGTTAATCATAACAATTAGGAGCCTCTTTAATTGAAACTTTATATAAATATATCCTACCAGCTAATTAAAATAATACTTCGGTTACTGCTCATTTAACTGAAAAAATTTTGTACTTAAGTAGTATCACAATGAGGAAACATTCAATCGCTGAATTACAAACTTGCTTATGTTCACAGGAGGGAGAGGCAGATACATCGGGGACAGTACCGGGCGAGACCCGTCCACTCAATCTGGGTAACAAATTAGTTTTTTCCCTATTTGTTTCTGTATAAAGTTTAATTAAGGGTTATGTGGATAATATGGTAACAGTTGGAGGAATCTTTAGGTCTTTTACAAGGAATTTGAGTGAAAGTAGGGGAATATCCCTATTTGTACAGAGAGTGAAAATGGCAAATTGTGACATATTTAGATTAAAAGGAATGGGACCACTCAAAATAACGAGGAAGGCATTATATGGTAGTTAAATATTAAATAAATTCGGAAAATAACTTAATTTAAAGGAAACCATTACATATATATGTGTGTGTGTGTGTGTGTGTGTGTGTGTGTCTGTGAGTCAAAGTCCTTGTAAAAGACCTAAAGATTCCTCCAACTGTTACCATATTATCC
>BMAW01046038.1:494470-641524 GCA_019974015.1 Nephila pilipes
ACCAGCTGCATTCGCCCTTGGAAAGTCAAACAATTCCTGTATGATTCCATTCTCTCTTATGAATTTGATAAAAATTTTGTGGCGAGCTGTTTCTCAAAAAGCGAAACAAAAAAAAAAAAAAGGTTTTATGGAATACTGTTCGTGTTTTGATTTTAAAAAAAATTGTGACACGTGTTTGATAAGAAAAATCATGCTAATCGTTTGGAACTTAAAAAAGAATCAATAAATACTTCAATATTTCGAGCTTAATTGTTTCATCATTAGCAGTTAACATAGAAGTGCTTTAAAACTATTATTATTATTAAAAAAATAAAAGCTTCCTGATAAATTTATGTTAGAAGTACTAGAAAGTACTAATTCAATTTTCCAAAAATATTCTTGATATTAATATTGAAATTTCAGACTCGATTCAAATAACTGATTGTAATTTTAATGCGCTAAAAAAAATTGGGGTGCTTTTTTTTTTTTTTTTTTTTTTTTTGTAAACTAATGAGTCCTTGACATATATTTCTGCAAATTTCACGTTTGCTGTTTCAAAATTCAGTGTTTGGTTATGTGACTAGTCGTAAAGTAAATCAAGTCAGTGAAACTAAGGATCTTTGTAAGTAAATTCAGGAAGATAATATCAAAGAAATTTTGGGAGATAGAAAGTGTCGAATGAGAAATAACTAAAAATAATAAACACGCAATTTGTGAGAAATACTTTGCTTGCACACATCGAAGAAATAAGAAGGGTAGTGTATCGTTACAAAATTCCTTAAAGAGGAATCTTTCGTGTTAAAAGAAATTCATTGGACTGTCACGCCGAAAAGGTTTTTTGTAAAATATTTGGCGGAGTGACATATTTTGAGTTTTTAATATTAATAAAAAAAAAAAAAAAAAAAAAAAAACTCAAAGGACATTTCTCTCAGAAAAAATAATCCTCTGTGGACTCGTTTATATAAAGACGCTGAATATTTAAAGTTATACTAAGTCTTCATGAATGATAATTTAAGACTTGGCTACATGAGAGATGTGGTGAAAGAAATAAAATCCAATGTGGTATATTATGCCACACATAATGGGTTTTTAAGGCCTCAGAACACAAGTACAAATTTATGCGTTGCATTTCACTGTTCAACATTTGTCACTAATGATACTTCGCTACTGAACTTTTTCATACAATGCTGATGTCATCTAGGATGATTTATTTTCGATAATGACAGGGTTCGGCAATTATATGTAAGCTTTGACAGCCAACGTGAATGTTGCTCATAGATCCGAGTCAACACAAACTTCAAAGAATTTTGTACATTTATTTGCTTAATGAGTCACCTAAAACTTATGAGTTAGTAACGGTTATTTACGGAATAGTGAGTTCTCCCTCTGCGGTAATGAGGACTTAGAAAAAATTGTCCATCGATGAGTAGAGTTATTTCCCGATTGAATTGCCTGTCTTACGTGACAACTTTACATGGACGAGTTGCAGCATGAAATTACAGCTATTATAAAAAGAAAATCTGAAATTCATCTTCATAAATGGTGCACATATCATCCAGAGCACTCTCCAAGTGTTGATGTAAATAATTATTTCTCAAATACGAAAGTAACCAAATCATTAGGGGTGTCGAAGAAACCAATGTATGACTAGTTTTCTTTTCGAGTCAAAATAGAGCTTTTTACTTCGTACTCAAAAAGGAGTGTGCTATCTTCCATATGAAGATTATTTGGTCCCTTAGAACTAATTAATTCTTTTGTAGTTAGATCTAAAATATTCAATGCAGAAACTTTGGCGCTTAAAAATTGATTGCATTGACCTACTTCCAACTGCAGAGTATCAAGACAGGCATAACTTATTGGTTATGTTCAAGAGTATCAATAACATAGATTTTGAAAGATCTATTGTGATTGAAAACGTTGCCAAGATAGAATCCAAGGATTTTGCAACGTCTCAGAATGATGCTTTCAAGTCGTGATTTATTATAAGTCTAGGAGTTTGACAGATGGAACTACGGTTAGACTGATGATCAGCAAATCGAGTGTTGTATCAATGAAAAGCTTTATAATCCCAAGGTTGGGATTATTTTCTGCAGGTTTACTATAAAAGTTAGTCAAAAGAGTTCTTGAAGCAATTAAACTGGGAGCAACAATTTTCTTATAGAGTAATTTCATAACAGGTGATTTCTTGGATCCAAAAGCTATTCAAAGGATTTACAAACACTCATGGAGAATAAAGTTGGTACAATTCAAGAGAGTGCTTCCGTAAACCTTTAGGGTCAAGAAAAAACGTCAGTGGGAAGAATTTGAAAACAGTTTTTCTGTTTTCAACTTAACTGTAGATATTTTTATCCAAGAAATACTTAATTTGAGTAATAGTTATTTAAGTCTTCTTCGTATTTTGAATTATATTCTCAGACAAATACACACATAATCTCTCATATAGTGCATCTAGATACTTGGAGTAGATGAATTAAACCATGCAGAAATAGGTTTAATTAAAATGGCTCAAAAGAGAGCTATTTTCGTCTCAGATTAAGTGTCTTAACCAACAAGGAAGTGTTTTTTCAATGAGTTAGTTAAAATCGTTAAATCCTTTCATAGATTTTGATGGAGTCATGAGAGGTAAAAGACGCGAGGATAACTCAGGTTAAAATATTGCTAAGAAGCATCATGCTATTATGTCTAAAAACCATAGGTCGACTTAACTTATTGATTATATTCATATAAAGTATATATATTTCCACGAAAGTGCATCAGCATTACTTATGTAACAGAAAAAATTTAGCCTTTGAGTGTTAGATCGACCTTCCGAAAAGTTATTCACCAATGTGTCATTTGTTTTAAAGTCAATTCAGTTATCTCATCTTAAATAATGGATGATCTGCCAAAAGACAGAGTAAGGCCAAATTTTCACAAGGCTATTTTTAAAAATATTTATGTTTATATTTTGTTTCTAAAGCAGAGTATATTTAGAAATAGTACCAAATCTAAGTCCGAAGACTTTCATAGTCACATTAAAAATATTTATTGCCCACCGCGGATATTTGATAATGTCAATTGTATTTTGATAATGTTAAAATTTTTCAAAGTACGAATAAGGAAATTAAAAAACTTCATCAAATGGTTCATAATTCAAAAAAAAAAAAAAAAAAAAAAAAAAAAAATGGCTGGTTTTTTAATTACCGAAAAAATAGACTGGAAATTACTCTCACCTAGATCTCGCAATTATAATGAATGTTGGGTAGCCGCAGTGAAATATATTAAATATTTTTTTAAAAAAGATATTAGCGGTGCTAATTTAAATTATCAAGAATTTTTGGCAATAATTACCCACATTGAAGGAATCTTGAATTCAAGACCCCTCAGTTCTTTGTTAGCAAGTGAAGATGATTTTTAAGTTTTAACCTGCATTCCTTTTTTGCTGAGACGTATATAATTGCTATTCCTGAACATAATTTTTCTTATGTAAATAATAATAGAATAACAAATTTGGCAAGGGTTGATAAAATTATTATACTTAATGTGGAAAAAGTAGCATCGTAATTATTTAAATAAGCTTCAGCAACGAAATAAGTAGAGATTTGAAAAGAATAATGCTCAAATTGTGATTGTCTTATTAGTAAAAAAAAAATTGGCAATGCACAAATGGCTACCAAGAATACTTGTTAAAGTGTCGTTTTGAAAGGATAAAAATTCATGTTATTTAAATAAAAACTCAATTTGCTATGTTTAGGAGATCTGTCCTTATGTTAATTATATATATATATATATATATATATATATATATATATATATATATATATATATTTGATACATTCGAATATTATGAGAATAAATTTTTATATATAGGCGCATCACTATTATAACTATTCTTTAACTTTATATGCATTGTCGTTTTCTGAATACTATTAATACCGTTTTTCATTTAATATTTTTTTTCTCCTTCTATATAAATATATTTTCTATTTTGTTTTTAATTTTGGATCTTTATTTTAACCTTTTTTTAAAAAATTAAATGTGTTCATTTTCTTTCTCAATTTTATTACACCATTATTTTTAGATGGTTTATATATATATATATATATATATATATATATATATATATATATATATATATATATATATAGTGGAATTTACTGTACAATTTTTGTGTCGACATCGATTAACTGAAAAAGAAAAAAAAACTATACAAGTTACTCTTTCAGTTTCTGAGAGAGAAATATAACGTTTTACTTTTTTTTCAAAGACTTTATTGGAATGTGGTTTGCTGATAAGAAAATATTAATCGACGTAATTAGCAAAATTTGCAACTCTTTGTTCGAAACTGAATTCCACGATTATTAAGAATATAGATTTTTACAAAATTTCATTTCTGTCGCTGTTTTGGAATACATAAATATCTTCCATTTACTGAAACTTTTTTCATATAAACTGTAGATTTATCCACACAGTTCATTATTCTATTCTACAATTGTTTATATAATGAAAGGAATCTCGCACCAATGACATTTTAAATGTGGCTAATTTCTCTCTAGAGAAATTGAAATTTAGGCAATTTCGCATCTGAGATGAATTTCACCGTGTTCATTTACGGAATAAAAGATTTAATTTATCGAATAATTTTACTCTGCCGGCCACTGGCTGTGATGACTGAACTTTATTATTATAATTACAAGAATTAATTTTTTTAATGAAACGGTTAAATCCTACTCTAAATCGACTATTTATGCTAGTAACTAATAATTATGACTTTTAATAATTCCCGTTGCTTATATATATCCATAACTCATATTCTATATACGTACTTAGACAAATAATAGTATTTTATTTTTATTTGTATTAATTATTTGAATTTCATACCAAATAAAAAAAATCTAGATACAAAATGAGAAAAAATTTCGAAGAATTTTCACTAGTTACATATAAAATATAAAAGGCATTTGCACATACATTTACTTATAAAAAATTAAAGGCATTATTCTTGGTAATTGCTAGATATTTTTTTTTATTTCCGAGGTTTTTTTTTAGAAATATATTTAGTTTAGTTCAGTTACTAGGCATACATCGTTAAAACACTTTTAAGAGATTGTTCTACTTATTTACTTAGCATAGTAATTCAAATACAAACTTCAAAATTTTTTGTTAATTACGTCTCTATTTGAAATAAAGAAATATTTTTTCATTAATTAGTGATAAATATTTAGTTTTTTTTTTTTTTTTTTTTTTTTTTTTTTGTAAATTATTCTACGAGTAAAATTATAATTATGATACCTGTTTCTGTTCAGCTATGATATCTATTCTCTTATCTGTACATTTAAATTCAGTTTCTGTTGTGAGTCTAGTTTTCGAATATCACGGACTTCAGACATTTCCGTTTTGCGTAGAAACAACTATTGTGAGATGTTGTCTCATTAAAAAGCTTTCAATGGCTCTTTAACAACCTGAAATGAAGAGCTTTTGTCGATTCTAAGCAAATCTGATTACATTCTTACTTGATTTCGTAACTTAAATGTTTTCTTTGAATAAACGAGTTCATTTATCGTTAGCAGAACCTTGTTGGTAAAATTTACAATTTTCTGCTAATTTTTGATGCATTGACTCCAAAACTTTGAATTCGTAAGGTTTTATATTTGAAAAAATATATGAATTAAAAGATTCTTCCAAAATCCTGATGTTTCAAGAGATATGGGTCCATTTTTTTTAACTTTAAGTTTGAACTTAAAACTAGCAGTATAGTTTTTTTTTATATACGATTATAATTAGATGAAAAGAAGGTAAATTCTTAATTTGTTCTTTTACTACTCAGTTTCAATCGTTCAAGTGTATCAACTGGGTTTAACAGTCTTAACGTTTTCGGCTCAGAAATTCATTTTACTTTTATACAACTCTAAGTGATAATATTTTTTTAAGTATTTTTTTTAATTTTGTAAGCAATTAAAAATATCCGTAAAATATTGAATAAATTTTAAGGGATTAAATTAAAGCTCTTATAAAATCATATACTTTTGCAAAGAATTACACTGGTCTCCAAAAGTCAAACTCCAACTTTCATTTGACGTTCACCATTAAAATAATGAAATTAAAAGTAAGCAATGTGGCTATTACGAATGGCAGCACTTCGCCTACCAATCAGAAGCTGCTGATGTCAGATGATGACGTTCTAATTTTTTTTTTCTTTCTTTTTATATCTTGTAACTGTCGTGAATGTAGTGTTGTTGCGTTTGGTGTGTAATAAATGTCTTATTTCGAGACACGTCATGTTTTATTCAGGATACATTTAATTAATCTGTCGAGATCCGACATCAGGTAGATGTCAGCCCTACTTTAATATTGTGAACTGTTCAGTTACAGAGCGTAACTCTACGCAATTTCTGTCACCCAACGTGTGGCACGATTTCGGCAGGTGGTTGATTACTTTGAAACTGAAATGGATGTGACACAGCTAAAAACACAACGAAAATCGTTTCACACAACGTTTAATGTGCGAGGAAAATTGAAGCTGAGCTTACAAAAGGAATTACGGATGTCAAGCAACTTTCGATTTTGAAATCGCAGTTTGGTGACAAATTTAGGCGCTTGGAAACATGCCAAAGAGATTACGGACCTTATTTTGAAAGGTGGTGATGCCGAAAATGCTTACAAAGATTATTCCCAGTCAGCTCAAATCTATCGAGATCAATAATATGATCTGAAAACTAAGCTTGAAAACATAATGAATAAACCGACAGTCTTGACGGAAACAAAAGTTCTTTAGATGAGAACTTTTAAATTACCGAAAATTGAGCTAAAAGGATTCAATGGTGATGCAAAAGCGTATTTGGCATTTTGGAACTAATTTTTAAAAATTCACGAAGATGGAAGTTTTTCCGACGACAATAAATTCCAGTATTTATTTTAGGCGGTAGAGCCGAATACGAAAGCGGCGAGTGTAATTGAAAGCTTTCCGGCCACCCCATCCAATTATCCGAAAGTGATCGAGCAAATCAAAGAACGATTCGGAAGAGAAGAACGCAATCGCCGGATGAAGGAAAACAGATTTAGTAAGGCTGTACGACGATTTAGAAGGAAAGCTCAGGTCTCCGGAAAGTTTAGAAAAGACGCAAAAGAAATAAGGAGATTTTCTCACACCACTTGTTGAACTAGTCTTCCCGAAGAAATTTTAATTGAATGGGAAAGAAATCGCAAAACTTAAAAGGAAATTAATGGTGAAGAACGTTCGTCAGGAAATCTGATGTTCTTTTTGAAATAAAAGTGCAGAGTGAGGAGATGATTGCACTCGCCCATGCCAGGTTTGTAGCGAATCCTTCCTCAAAGAAACAAGATCGGGAAGATAAAATTTGCGATAGACCAATTGGTGCTTCATTGGTAAACACAAACATCAGGAGTAATACAAATAAGCGAAATTTACAGTGTGTTTTTTAAATTAAGAAACATCCTTCCAAGGACTGTTAAGAAGCTAGAAGAATGTCTTTGAATGTGAAGAAAAAATGTTTGTTGAAGAATAAAGTCTGTTTTTCATGTTTCTCTGTCACGCACTATTCCAAGTTCTGTGGAGTAAAAAGTTCTTGCTTATATTATGCCAAGCCACACTATTATATGATGTGTGATCATCGTAATGAAAGTGGTAAACCTGATATTATTGAAACTAATTCATCGTCTAATAGTTGATTTAAGCATAACGTTTTTCTAATGACTTTAATTGTAAAAGTAGAGATGAATAACAGAATAGAAATATTCGGAGCTCTCATCGATAGAGGTTCTTAGAATTCTTATATCTCTTAGCATGCAACCGAGAGACTGGGTGTTCAATCAAATAACGAAATAAAAAATGCAGTATATATGTTATTTCGGGGGAGAGAAACGCAGAGTCAGATACGCAATGTTTACAAAGTATTTATTAGTTCTTTAGATTATTCATTCCCTTTGCCCACCAAGGTTTTTTCGCAAGAAAAGATTTGTGTCAAAAACTAGTAGTTCATCCCTTATAAGTGAATTGAATGAAAAAGGGATTATTTTGTCAGATTTGGAAACAGATGATTAAGAAATAAATTCGTTGCTAGGAGTGGATGTTGCTGGAATTTTGTTTTTGGATAAATCGATCAAATTGAATCGGGTTTATTGTTGAAGACTCGTCTGTGATTCATTTTGACGGGGAAACAGGAAATATCTAGAATATGTTATACCAGATGTGATTCTATTTTGAATGTTATTTCTTTCTCGTCTATTAATGAGTTTTGGGATCTCGAAAACATTGGAACTCGTATCTCTACAATGGTTTTATAATTGATCATAAGTACCGTAGAGCTTTATGAAGCCAACTATACTATGTTTTTACAGAAGTACACAAATATATAACCACCAGAGGAAATTGCATGACTTATACATTTTACGTCAAATTATTCTGTGCGTGTTGATCTTCAAATTGCTAATACTTACATATTTCTGGTAATCGGTGGCGAAGCTTGAAGGGATAGAGGGGGTCGAGAATCCAAGCAATACAGATGTGAGGGACGAAGAAAGTGGTCAAGTTGACTAATCATGACTGCAGTATCAGGCCATGGTCATTAGATTAAATAACTGTATTTTCATCGAGACTACATAGCTACTTATGCAGAATTTCAAGGCAATTGAACTTATGGAAGTAGTTCAAAATGAAGTCGTTTAATTTTACCTAAAGAAATGTACTTACATTAATGTGAAATTAAAAATAAAAGCTTGCGAATTATTTTTTTCTTTGGACAACTCATAGATAGGATGATGAGCAGGTAACATTTACAAAGGGTATACAAATGAAAAGGTAAGAAACGTCGTAACAAGGTAACCGTTAACATATTTGTCTTTGCCACTATGGGAGAACATTGCGAGACATCTAGGGATGCGAATGAGTCAGATGTGGATCAAAGTATGCGCAGGCGCCCGCATGCGAAGGAGAGAGCAGAGACTCTTATAAAGACGCCGTCCAATTGACGAGGCACTGCGTGTGAGGACAAGATGGTGTTCACATTGCAAAATTCTACGATTGAGGAGCAGCGATGTGTTATTCAATTTCTGACAGGGGAAGGTGTTAAACCTGTTGCTGTTCATCTCAGGATGATCCGGGGAAGACTGTGTGTCCGAGAAATCAGTGAGAAAATGGAGGGCCTGTTCTCATGCAGGTCATGAGAGCTTGGTTGATGATCCAAAACCAGGTCAGGCAAACACTGTCATCAAGGCTGGTCTCATCGACAAGGTGGACGACCAAGTGAGAAGTGATCGAATGGCCAGTGTTGGAACAGTGTGGACAATTGTCCACGACAAGTGGCGTTTTTGGAAGGTGTATACGTTGTGGGTTCGGAAGCAGCTCATTGACCAGCAAAAGGAAACGAGTATGGGGCGAGAACTTCAACATTTAATTCTGTATCATGAAGACCCCGTTTTCCTGGAGCGGATCGTCACAGATGAGAGCTGGTGCCCTCACTACGAGCCAGTGAAAAAGCGGGACAGCATGCAGTGGTAGCATACCGAAAAAGTTTAAAACCATGGCGTCAGCAGGCAAGCTGTTGCTCACCGTCTTTTTCGACATCCGAAGTCCATTACTTGCTGAATCTCTCGAGCGCGAAAGAACCATTAACTTCCATGTGTACCCTGAGACACTCCGAATCCTACACAGGTCCATCAAGAATAAAAGACCGTTGCTGTTCAAGGAGGATTGTGTCCGGGTATAACAGAATAGTCCCACTGTAGGTCCTGCATGTCGTAAGAAGCGACTAAAATGGATATTTAGCGTTTGGTAGT
Organism: Nephila pilipes; assembly: GCA_019974015.1. Classification (NCBI taxonomy): domain Eukaryota; kingdom Metazoa; phylum Arthropoda; class Arachnida; order Araneae; family Nephilidae; genus Nephila; species Nephila pilipes. The sequence continues at coordinate 504,224 of BMAW01046038.1, forward strand.
ATAGCCAACACCCTGCCCCTAGGGATTATATCACGGGACCTCAGGGAATTGTCTTCTTTAGGTAAGTATGGGCATCATGAATCCCGAGCACTCGGTGATCTTTTTCTTTCCCATGGGGTTTACTGTCTTTGGTAAACACGGATGACGCACCCCGGATTACCCTAGCGATCCTTCTCTACTTTCGACCCTTCTTCTTGTCAATCAATGCTGTCTTCTTTTTTTCAATTTTTTCACGTCCAGAGCACAGTTGAATCTTTTTTTGGCGCAGCATGGCCACATTTGGCTCTTGATCCAATAACCTACACAATTACTCACTCACTCACGTTTCCAGGATCACACACGGGGAACTGGCCAAGTTCAAGTGGGAGCAGCTTGATCAACCACTCTACAGCCCGGACATGTCGCCTTACGATTTCCATGTGTTTGGTCCCATGAAATACCATCTGCAAGGGAAGTGCTTCAATTCGGACGACGAACTCAAGAACGCTGTAAAAGACTGGTTCTCGTCACTGCCACAAAATTCTGGAAACAGGGAATTCTTCGGTTCGTTAATCTATCTGATCGTTGTGCTCAGGCCTTTGATGTATACTTATGGTAAATAAAGTCTTCATTTATACCCATAGTAATGTTTCATACCTTTTTATTTGGACAACCCTTGAAGAAATTACAATTTTTTTTATTATTTAGAAAAGCGATGCAGTGTTGATATTATTTATTTTATACTCTGACAAGTGTGATACGTAATTTAATTTTTCGGTTATTGCAAAGTCAAGTCTATTAAAACAAGTTGGAATTAAAACAAGCTGATGCTACTAGAAGTTTTAATGGGTATCATAGTGGGGTCCAAAGACTGTGATCAATTTGAATCTAAACATTTAGCATCAAGAAAACCTGTTACGACCTCATTATGAAATCGTTTTCTAGCTCTTTAGATCAGAAGTAGAAGCAACACTATGGCGCCTCAGCTCATTTCAAATCATGGTGTTGCAACTGGGACGACAATATCTGCTTCTAACATTGCCGTAAAAATTTGCGCTTCAAGAAACAGTTGCCACAATAAAACGAAATTTTTACAGACGTAAAAACAGCGTTGATGTAAGCAAGTGCTTATAAAATCAAAGCAAAATTATCATTTACTGAAGGAAAAATTACAAATGAATGGAGGTTTTAGTACCCTGTTGGGCCACCTTTAGCATGAATGCGTGATGTGATATGGTTGGGCATTGAGATATGCAAGTCCCGTATAATGTTCTTTGACATATCGTTCCACAGTTGCTGTAAACACGCCTTTATTTCGACCAAACTCGTAGGCTGTCCAACTTGTCGTCCTAAATTATTCCAGACATGCTCGATCAGTGACAAATCTGAGAATCGAGCAGGCCAGGGAAAGGTGGAAATGTAGCTGAGGTAAATAAAGTCAGAACGGCTTAGGTAGCTGACCAACGGATTTCTATGATTCTTCCTCTCTTGAATTCTGACAGGTGTTTATGTTGTCTCCGATGACGACGTAATGTATCTCTAGTTAAAAAGTGTCTTGCAACAGATTAAATACACGCAAGCAAGCTCTTCTTACCTGATTTATAACCCACGGAGAACGAATTTCAACGCCCTCTGGTAGCATTACGCAATGCAGCATTTCCAATCATTTACATATCTGCCTGACACACACATTCATGCCAAGTTTCGTAACAATCCCATTCTCAGTTCTTAGTGCGCAAATTTTTATGGCATTGAGTATATCATATATGTTATATACATAAATAAAATTAATCAGCATTCTTTTCATTCATAAGCAAACCTAAATTACCAACATCTTCAACCTCTATATGAAACGTCTTATAAAAATTCGTCTGATATATATTAAGTATTTATGTAAAACATTAGTGCAGTAGATTATTATAAGAATCTATAGCAACTCCAAAAAAAAATAATTTTCCTATTTTCGAATTAATATTTGAAATAAAACTGTAAGATTTGTAATTATTTTTATTTTTCTATTCTGTAAGTGTTTTGATTCTGTTCCTATCGTATTTTTATAAGTTATTTTATTCTGTTCTACTTTTTCAGGAAAGTTCACTTTTATTTCCGTGAGTTGTTCATTTCCATATACTTTAGTAAAAGGTTGAATTATTTTTTTTTCTATTTTAGCTGTTTTGGTATACTTCGGCTTTATTGGATGCAGTCAAAGGAGAGAGTGCTACCCGTATTTTAAATATCCTTGCTTTCTAAAAAGGAATATCTCCAACCATCATTGTGCCTCCTGTTTAACTAGGAGTATCGACCTTAGATTTTGAATAATTACTATCTTCGCTAATTATTTAATTGCAACTTGTATACCTTACCCTTTTCTATTAAGTTGTTAAATTAATCTAATTATCTCAAGCTCGAGTTTATTTTTATTGAACCTCTTAAGATGAAAGTCTGTGGTTTTTTAGTTAGTAGAATAGTTGTTTTGGCTCTCAATTTAGCTCGTGTGAGTTTGACTTTCTAAGAAATTCAGTTCGTGGCTTTATTTGGAGAGCAAAAGGTATCAGATACTACTAATGCAACATTGATGAAAGATAAATATTGAGAAGGTGGAATAAGAGTTTTAACTGAAGTCCCATTAGATGATCACAATGACCTGCATGTACTCGATCTGTTGTGAAATATTAGGAAGAGATCCTTCATCTGTATTTCCCCCTAATTACTGGTTTTATTTGTGATGAATTAGTCCTAATGGATGATAAAGCCCTATCTTACTAAATGAAGATTTTTGATGAATAAATTAAAGATGAAGAATTCGAGCGAATGGATGAGCCAGTTTGATCTTCACCCCTTAATCCTATAGAGCATATTTAGAATCATCTAATTAATCAAGTGATTGCTTTTAGTTTTCCTCTCAGGTGATTATATGTGTCGGAAAAATGTTTACTTCATGTAGGATCGTTGATTCCTATTTAAGTGTCCGATAACTTAATTGACAGAGTGGACCATTGACGTACCCGAAGCATTAGAAATAAGACCAGTCTCACTCCTTATTAAAAACCAATTTATTATTTTTTTTTTTCAGAAAAATTGGGCATTTATTTTTTTATCCGGCTCTGGACTTATGCAAGAAATTCATTTCCTATTTTTTTAATCACATGATTGATGCAAAAATTGTATAAAATTCATTAAATATCTGTTGAAAGAACGATACTTTCAAATTTCATGTATTTGTGTTGTTTTCAAATTAGCTTACGAATATTGCTTGTTTCTAAACTTTTAGAGTCCATTATACTGGTATTTGGTGCATTTAAAATTGTCAGTTGTAGAAAGAGTATTATTGATAATTTCTTCATTTTATCATTACGATATATAATTTCTTCATTTTTTAAAATGATTACAATAAATTGAATTCAAAGTAACAAATAATTCTCAAAAATTGTTCACATTTTAGGATAAATCTTATGTTAAAAAAATTGAGTGTTATTATATGAACTGTAAATTATTTTTAACTCAAATTTTTGAAAGGCATATCTAATAATTTGCAAATTGTATTTTGTCAAAAAATAATATTTCCTATTGCGGGCAACAATAAATTCCATTGTCGCCAATTTTTTAAAATGTATGAACCAAATTTAGTGACCTTAAAATAAGTTGTTATTCATAGTTCATACAATGTAGAGCAAAATTATAACAGTAATAAAAGTTTTAAGATCTTGCACAAAATTTAAATAATTAAAAAGAAGAATAATTTAAAAAAACTTTAGTGTTATAACTAAAAAAACAGCTTTTAGGATGGATGAACCAAATGAACATTAAATATGATTTTAATTTTATATTGAACATTGTTTAATGTAACTATTACGTAAGGATTTAAAATTCCTTATTTTACGCATTTTTCTTATACGCATAATCTTACATTGTAGCCAAACTCTTAACAAAGTGTCACATTTTCTGGAGCTTTATAGATTCTTAGATAACCCTAAGAAAAGTCACATAAGGTTATAGTGTTACATTAATATTTTCAGCCTTTATTAATATGCTTCTGCTATTGCTATTTAAGATATTTAATCAGTATGTTTGAAAAAGATAAATATAGAACAATTGTTCTTATCTTCTATTAGACCACGGTCAGACAAATGTTTTTATATAATAGATTCGAAGTCCAGTTCCAGTTTGTAATTCAGTATTAAAAATATTGTTCTGATGTCTATGATTGGTTAACTGAAGCGAAAATATTGCGCTCTGAATGATTCTGAAATTAAATTATCAATACAAGAGTGATGCTTTTAACAAAATATGGTATCTAAAAATTATTTTATTTCTCAGTGATAAAATCGTGGAAAATATGTTAGTTAGAGTTTTTCTCATACAATTGTACCAAAGAAATTTAGCGCCATGATATGTGATAATACTCGAAATATGTAATGAAACAACATTCCGGTTAATTTCGATATAAGTAAGAAATTTTTCACTTAAATGTTTAAATTGTAATAAAGTATTTACAATTATAGTAACGTTAACTGTGTTCTGCATAGTGTAAACTATAATAATATCCACTACAGTAATGTAATGTTTATATAAACTACAAAATAACAATAAAAAGAAATTATTATATGTAATACGATTCGTGATGTTTAAAAATGACACATAGTTGTAACGCCAGTAAATTTAAAAAGCACGTACTAGGATAAAAAAAAATTGTTGCGTGTATTAATATTCCGATGAATGACATCATCTCATCGCAACTGTGTGAGTTCGTAATGCCACAACTTTAATTAAAGTTGCAAAAAATAGCAATAGTACCATAATATCTGTCTCGGTATCACTAAAAGTTGCTGCGAAAGGGTTCCTAAAACTTTTTGTAGTTTTGTAGATTTTATAAATTGTGATCGCGGCAGCCTTGCGGTCATGGTCTAGAAATGGAAGCCAGTGTTGTTTTCTTCGAGCCGTTGAATTCGTGTCCTGATGTAGCAAAAGACCCACTATACAGCGTGGCTGAAGCACGTTAAATATGTCGAGTCTCTAATTTTTCCTGTAGGCGTGGCGTGGAAGTTTGGATATGGAAGTGTCTGCCCAAATGTCGCCCAAGTCGATTCAAATTTAAGAGGTTTGTCACAGATAACCCAACGTGTTGCTTCTTTGTGCTACGTTAATAAAAAAAATCAATCATTCATTCATTCGTACTAATCTTGTAATTTAAACGACATCATTCCTTGAAATATATTATTACAGTATAAGAAAACGAGCTTCACTTTACGAGGCTTCAATCAGAATAAATAAATAACAGCAATGTAAGCGAAAAATAGGGACTTCTTAATAACTGCGAAGATTTTTTTAATTTAAGCCCGATTTCTTTGTTTTCTGTGAGAGTCGTTTGTATTTTTAATAAATATTTCCGTAAAGAGCAAATTAAGTAATATTTTTTCCTTTAGTAACACTTTCACATTAATCTTATTTCAAGTATCAATTAACGTCAAACGAAACTCTTCTTCCGAAAAAAAATGTTTCGCCAAAAATGTTTAAAGAGAACTGATTTTTTTTTTATTTGAAATCTCTTAACCTTTCTGTTTAATTGATATGCGCGACTTCAGTTTCTACTTAACTCAGGAATTAAAAGGTTAAAGTAAAAAAAAAAAAATGTTATTTATGTGTGTGTTTCTCAAAGATCAGGGCAGCGTCTATTTCAATAAAGCAGAATGTAAATATTTGAGTGATTTTTTGAATAATCCTTTAAATATTTATTTTGGTAAGGTTAGCTTTTTTTTACGTACTTATTTATTCATTATTCCCATTACTTTTCCTCAAATACAAGGTCAGTTCATTCTAAACTTTGTAATTATTTTACGTTTCTCTTTCAGCAGTTCAAAATGTAAAGATGGAGATTTTACTATTGAGAGATAACAGAGATGTGATGTTTATTGTTATTCTTAAAAGAAAACAGTGTGTTTTGACAAAATTAATTTCTGAAAGTTTATGTATGAGGTTAACCCTAAAAGAAAGTCATAATCGTCGTTTGAAAAAATAGTACGTTGCGCATGTGCCAAGAGATAGCTCAGAGTGGTCGGAAAGGACGGGTATTGTCAGATCATGCACACATGTCAGTTGACTTCATGACGGCGTGGAAGCAACGCAGTCGCTACCAATCGGATCATAGAAGCCCCCAGACATAATCAACGAACAGTTGTGTAATTTTTAGCCGCGGGAAATGAAAATCTATCCAAGATATACGAAATATGTATGCGCCAGAGTGTCTGTCCACACTTCAGTGCTTCGATGGTGGTGTGAGTTTCGTAAAGGTTTTGGTTTTATTAGCGTCGCACTAGAAGCAACACGAGAGTTATTGGCGACAGACCTCAAAATTTTGAACAAATGACGATTACGACACCTGAACTGCCACCCCTCTCCTAACTTCCGCATCACGCCAACAGGAGGAGTTTGAGCCTTGACAGATTTAACGTGCATTAGCCCGGCTACACGCAGGTCTTTAATGGCATCAAGACTCGATCCCACAACTCCACGCAAAACGCCGTCCGTGACCATGATCACTAGGCTTCCGCTGCCACGCTTCGTAAAGGACATACCAGTGTGGTTAGCCGCCTCAACCAATCCAAGCTCGCGAGGTCATCACCTAAGAAATAACTGCTTTGAAAGGGGACAATCTGGTGAGACAGAATCAGTGAATCTCAACTTTAAAAAGGGTGAGAGCACTGTCAATCAGCAAAGGAATCGTTTACACACCTCTCTATGAAAGCTAATGCAACCTGCTAATGATCCCCGAAAGACAAACTGAAAACAGTAATCAAGACTCGTCAACGCTGTCTTTCATCCAAAGGGATCATTTTATTGTCTGGTAACACTGTCACGTTAGGTTTTCAACGATTTTCTCTTAACTAACCCCAGAGAATATTCATAAAATCAATTGCATATTAAAGAAATCCTCGACCTAATCAAATGAAACGTGATCCAGGAAAATTTGATAAACTTAAAAAAATTTAATGAATTGAACTGGTGAAATCTATACATATAATTAAGTGAATTAAAATTGAATATAGAGAGATTAGAAAGTGTTAGAAATAATAAATTGGAAGTTAGCTGCTAGAGATAGATTTTAATAGCAAGAAGGCGTTGTTGATGCGTGTGGACTTGCATCCATAGCTGACGGATTGCTTAGAAGAACCTTTTAGAGTGAGCGAACGTTAGAATACCCCCTCGAGCCTCTAAATTCACTCTGACTTGGACAATTGAGTGAGCGATTGAATTGATATTTATTCCAAGTTAGGTAGTAGTCGCATTGAGGGTTAATGACTAAGAGAGAGAGGGAGAACATGTAGTGTATTCATAAATTGGTAGAAATATAAGGTTTTGGCTTACATTTGATTGTTTCATCTTATGAGAGTGAATTTCTATTACTTCGACTTCAATGTAAGAAGTACAAAAGCTTTAAAAAATGTCCTTTGAAATAAATAACAGGGAAGTGCGATAATACATACCCATTCTTGTAAAGATTTATTTCCAGGAATTTGATGAGAAGTCTTCGAATATTTACCACCTAGCTCGGACTTCTCACCATACGACTACCGTGCATTTAGTGTATTCAAGAATGCACCGAAAGGATGGCAATTCGCAAACGTCAATCAGTTCGGATCACCGTTGAAGAATAGTTCTTCAGACAACTAGGGAGATTCTTCATACAGAGTGTTCAACATCTCATGAACCGTTGGGATTCCTGAACCAATATACGAAACAACTATGTATAGACATTATGTTCCTTACAAATTATTCCTTGTTCTGTATACATAACATATTGTACTGCTATAAAATCATTCATAAAACCAACAGAAGTCCCACTTATTTTGGTGATCCTTATAAGATCAATACTATTACGACATAAGTTTTCTCATGACGATTAATAAATACTTATCTTTAAGATAAGTCTTAGATGGCATTTCAGATTGTCTTCTGCAGCTCATCGTATAGCTTCTGAAACTGACAGTTAATCATACGAAGTGGGTATGTAAACTGTACTAAACTTCAATGAAATCTGTCAAAAATACATATTAATGGAAATGCTCAAACTGAAAACATTTGATTTTATCTCAAATTTAACGTGAATTAAAGATTTTTAGCATAATATTTACATGAGTTAAGCAAAACTTTTCGATATGTTTCCTTACATAAGCCTGCAAATAAAGAAAAAAAAATACTTTAAATGTGTTGAGGTGAAGGCTCATAATTATTTTGAGAGAATATGTAGATGGATTCTGTAAGGGCTTTTCTTCATTATTTAACTCCACGGCCATCTTAAAATCCATTTAAATAGCCAAGAGAAAGGCCACACAGTTTATTATCTGTCTAAGAACATACAAGATCTCGATTTCTCTCAAATGTCTCTTCTTCAATTAATCTAAGTTTATATTAAATAACAAAATCTTTTCCCCCCAAAATATATGTTATTTCAATCCACCAAAACTGAATGATAAAAGAGCGCAATGCTAAAACACGTTGTTACAAACCAGCCTTAGATCATTAGCGGAGCACTTTCCGGGTAGAAAGTTTATAAATTTCTCATTATTACTCAGTAAAGTAGCAAACTGTAATTTACATGGGTAAAATGATTCGACGAATTTTAAAAAATTCTAAATTGTGTGATTGATCTTTAAGTGAACAGTATTTGGGTTCTGATTTTAATAAATAATTAAAATATACCAGTTAAATATTAATTAACTAAAATATACCAGCTATAAATTGATTTTGAGTGAATGCAAGACAGATTATGAGGAATTATGGTTTTGAATTAAAAATCGATTTTCTTAATATTTATAAGAAAAATTCGAATTTGTAAAACTAATTTGAACTAGTTTATAATATTTTTATAATATAATTGAAATGTTGAAGTAAATACAATTGATGAAAATTAATGAATAGAACTGATTTCAAAGCCTTGAGTATGTTTCTGAATAGGATATTTAAAAACAATTAAATAACAGATGCACATAACTTCGCTTGTTTATTTAAAATATATTAATACGTGAATCGAAATCGCCATTTAATGAATAATCTCTCAGACGGATTTGCCTTTCTGGAGAGATTTCTCAACACCTATATGAATCGGGATCTATAGCTATCAAAAAATATGTAGCTTAATAAATTTTATTTCCTTTTTTTTATTTATTCACTTTTCTTATTCAAAATGGCATGAAAAATACTGTAATTGCTTACAATCGTAAGCCGATAAAAATCTTCATAATTGTTTTACCAGAAGGAGTTGAAATAGTAATTTTACCTTCATTTAGTTATTTGTACTTATTTTGTCCTTAATATTTAGCTTAAGAAAGAGAATAATTTTTTTAAAAAAATTACAGAATAATTTAGCCTATTACAGTAATGTATATTACATCTACTATCTCAGGTACTGTTTTCCCAACTGTGTTTGGAGACTTTGTTTCCTAATGTGCGCAAAATAAGGTATTTTATTTCAGTTCATGTGAGTAGATGGACAATATAACTCTATGTTAAAAATATAAACAGTATTTTTAGTGTTATGTGTGTATTTCTATACAGTGTGTATCTGGGTCATGTCAAACCCGAATAGCTGATTAAACTTTATAGCATATCATGGTGTGACTTGCAATAAAAATTAATTAGTTATTCAATTCCGGAATAAGACTTTTGAGAGTTCAATAATGTTTACAAACCGTCATCACTGGAAACAACTCTGTGAATGAGATAAGTAGCCTTTTATTTACTTTTGTATAAGAATTTATAAAGCTGTGTTATTTTGTGAAACTATAAGTAAGAAATTTTAGAATAAGTTATTTTTATATGTTTTATACCCTTGTATTTTACTTCAGTTTTAAACTTTTTAAATTTCCCTTCTTCAATTACTGTCGATTACAACAACTTATTTTCCCAGTTAACAGTCATTTTCATTTTACTTTATGTAGTATTCAGAATCATCCGAGACTTCCCAATAACTCTCAAAAAGGAAGAGTCGCGTAATTCTAATTAGTTCTCCAACCGCCGAGAAACCATTTCTTTCTATTCTTTCAAATCTCTTTCACTATATGATCGAAATATGCGATATTAGCATATAGTAATGCACCTCGACAATTGTTTTTAAAAAATGGTCAGGAAAATATCATTTATTTGCTCAAAATTAGACATGAATATGATTATTCATTATTATTGTCCATTGATAAGTATTTTTTCATAAAATGTTCATTAATTGATTCAATGTTCATCAATAAGAACTAATAAACTTTTATACGAACTACTAACTATCAAACTTAGATAAAAGGAGTCACAAACAGTAACACTCGTACAACATCACAGCAATTAAATTGTGAGGAGAAATATTAAAAAGGAAATGCAAATTTTACTTTAAATTATTTATCATCAGCATTTCCTTCCCTTGTATATTACTATTCCTTATTATGTAGCAAAATTTACCTTTGAATCAGTGATAACTCAGCTACTTTATTGAGTTCTTTGGCACTTTAAAAAACTTATATATATATATATATATATATATATATATATATATATATATATATTCATTTTAACCTTTCGATGTGTGTGGGCTTAATCGGTTGCATATTGGAAACTTTTTTAAAACCAAATTACAGCAATTTTTATCGCTGCTCCGCAATTAAAATTTATAGTTGGTGTATAAAAAGGAAGAAACATAGTTTTAAGTTTCAGGGTTTCTCCAGGTTGACATTTTTAGCCCCTCTATTCCTTCTCTAAATATGAAATAGTACTATTCACCACCTCTATGTTTGCTCAATTACTGCACCCTCTCAGTTCTAATTATAAAAATAACAGGACATATTGCTCAAGAGTATATTTAGACGGTAGAATAGTAAAGTGTGTGTGAAGGAGTTCTCCTTTCTTTCCCCAAGCAGTCGAGCTCCTGTTCCGTTGAGTACGTGTATGACTTTAAGAGGTGGGTTTAGACCACATTTTAGAGTATCCTATTATGTTGAAGAGATTTTTCTTGAGATAAGTAAAAATTCCAGGATTTGAATAAATATATCACAGCCGGCTTACGGAATATGAATGTATCTCCTCTTAATAAACCTTTCTAACAAGAATACCGGTTGTTAATCTTTAATACTATGGAATTCGTTTGCATGGGATATTCATTTTAGTAGTCTCCGTATTCAAATTCGATAATGCTAAAATGAGAAATGATTGTATGATTTAAAAAGCAAGTTTTATTTGATATCAATAAAAATTATAATAAAGTAATATGTTCTAATAGCAAAGTTTTGACGAATATATGATTATGCTTCTGCTAACAATACCGATGATTTTTGTTTTCAGTGCTGGTAATACTTTGGTTGCGAGTTTTAAGTAGTTTTTAAAAATAACTTAACATCATAAATAACTTAATAAAATTTGTTTTGATCAAAAACATTTTGAGTCTCGAAAAGATATATAGTTATATATTCTCCAGATCCCCGCTATTAGTTTGAATTTGCACGATTATGGATTAATCGTGTGAATTCCAACCAAATTATTCCCTATATAATCAATTTGTTATTAATGTTCCCCTTAGTAAATAAAATAAAATGCTTATTTTGATGGAATCTAAATCACACTAGACTACCGAAATAATTAAGTGCTCTAAGGATATACAATCCTTATATGTTTAAAGGCACAAACACACATGGCATAATATAGTTAATATACTATCAAGCGAGTCTGATCAGGAATATACGTGCGAGTCCATCAAGCAAATAAACCGTAAAATATTTGCAGAATTAATTATGGTTGTCAGAAAAAAGTAAAACGATATTTGTGATGTATTTATTTGATTTAATTAAAAACTTTTGTTTTATGTTTCAATTTTACTATAAATACGTCTGTTCGACACAATCTTGAAATTTGCTTGCTTTTAAAATTTTAGCATTTCATTCTTATTTTTAATTGTATTCGCAGTCATTTTTTGAATTCGCATCCAGTATTCATTTGTTATTCGTTGATTTATGAACTAATTTAATCACATTTATATCCTTTTTCTAAGAATAATTTTTTTTTTCATGTGAAAGATAATTTTTCTATACTGATTTTTCTCGAAAGTAAAAAATGTTCCATTTCCTTAAGAAATAATGGTATACGTGCTTAATTACTTGATTTAAAAAAAATTTTAGAACAAGATAAAAATTACTACAACATTTTATCATATTTTAGCTTGTTTGAATTGTTTGTTGTTTTGAGAAAAATTGTTTGAGAATGAGCAATACCATTTCATATATTAAACAATGTTTTGAAACTAAAAATATCCATTTCTAATAATCTTTTTCTTTCTGCATCAAAAGTCGAGATTGAATGATTTTGCTTCTTCGCGCATTAAAAATCGTTTAAGAACTCGCGAGCCTTTTTTAATCTTACATAAATTAATGATATCGCAGGATGTGTGAATTCTTTTCATTTTTCATCGCGAAAGCCAAAAACGGCTAGTACACAATCACTCTTCTTGTTTCGTAAGACCTCGATATGTCTTGAAATATTTTTTTATTAATCGGGATGAAGATAAATTGTGGAATTAGTTCCTTTGATAAGTTAAGCCTGATACATGTCTTAATTTTATGTCTTTTTATCTTTTTTTTAAAACAAAGAGACAAGATAAAAAAAAAAAGAAAGAAGTTTTAATGTATTATTAGTCATTACGAAAGGAATGAAATTTGTATAAATAAAGTGCTAATATTCAAAAAGATTTTGCACATATTTTTTTCTTAACTTCTTTATACACTCTATGATATATTATTTCAAATCATTGACTAAAATAATAAGTTAAGCTTTATTCATGTTATACGTTCTATAATACTTGCAAATACATGTTAAAAGCATTATTATAAGAGAAAACTCAACATTTTTTTTCTAATGTTACAAAATGAATGAAATTTGAATAAATAAAGTGCTAATCATCGACTTTCTAATATTCAAAAAAACTTAACACGTATTTTTTTGCCGAACTTCTTTAGCCTTTTTGTATCATTATTTTTTTAACTGTTGACTAAAATAACCGTGTTGGGAATTCCAATTACTTATGTTGACAAATCAATATGTGAATAACAAAATTAAAATGTGTTCCATAGACTTTTGAGTTTAATGTGGGAATTGTAAGGCTGTTCTACCGCAGCGCCACCTACAACGCGGATTAGAATGTGAAAGTGCGAGGTGTAAGCCCGCAGAAATGCGTGGCCGTCTTTTTATTTTTCATCATTCAATAAACCATTTTTCTTTTTTAAATGAGCTTGGTTCTTTGCAACACACCGATGCCAGCTTTAACATGGAGGCTCTGCAAACGAATCAGAATTTAAAAGTGAATTAAAATTTTAAAAAACGAACTCACTACGCGAACAGGCTTACGGATTTGCTGCAGCCAAATAAACATGGACACTCCCCTTCTACATTAAGTACAGACGGTACTTATGATCGAGAATTTGAGCATTTCTAAGTACAGTACTTACATTGCTAACGCAAGCTATAAAATATCTGATGTGTCATTGCGAATGTTCCAATATCTGCGATAAATCAATGCTAAAAGAGTAATAACGAACAGTTATTACACGCCTTCGTTTTGTTGTGACTGCCCTAGTGTTTTGGATATACCTGTGCTAAAAAGAGGGTTAAGTACCCTCCTCTCTTACCTTTTAATTTATATATGAAATTCGGTTTTATTCAGTGACTGAGCTACCCGAACCATATAAAGATGATCACCCTTAATAATATACCTGCTGTGTCAAACTTTCTTATAAGAGGAAATATTAAAACAATAAAGTTGTTAAACAGTACATTATTTAATGATGAATTTGATCGTAATATAAGAAAAAAAAATGAGAATTTTTTTCCTCATCTCCGGCTGATTTCGAGATTGAAGATCGCAAGAAATTAAAATTCGATTACTCTTCTATATGACTTAGTATGTGTTTTAAATCTGCTAGGTCTTGATACTAACGGTAATAATGACGAACTACCCAATAGACTCTTTTAATCTTTATCGAATTTAAAGGAATTGCAGGCTTTGAACTTAAAATAGCTAAGCAGTGATTCTGAAATTTCTAATGACGAAATAGCAAAAAAAAATTCTACTTCTTCCTTTGCCCGTTGTACATTGGTTCCGGCATTAAAACATAACTAACATGTCTGTTGATACTTTCGACCCTTCCCTATATTTTGTTTTGAAACATCTCCGAAACTCTCAACGGAAGTTTACTGGTACTGATACATATGATATAAAGTGTTTTATACCAGACTGTGAAGAATCGTTTCTTTTTTCCTCCATCGTTGAATGAACAGCAAACAAAGTTTTTTGTATACGCAACATAATCTCGTTTAAAAATGATTGATAGAATTCCGCCATCACTTAAACGCTGCTGAAATTAATAACGGTGAAGTAGATATAAATTATTTCCAAATGAATTTGTTTTTCAATAGTTTATGACCATTAAGGAAACTCGCAAGTAAATCATGTGAAATATCGATGATTGTTTGAATATTGTATACATGATTACTCATCAAATAAAGCTATTTTATACGGTTCTAAATCTATTTCAGAATTTAAAGAGAAACTTAGTATTTATGAAAAAAGTAAGTGATAGAAATAAAAATCCCTTGCCACAAAGATTTATTATCTTTTCTTGGTCTTGCTGAATATCTCAAACTGTGGACTAATGACGCTATTACCTGAAGAACTAATTCAATAACATTTTCATTTTTGTGCGTGAACTCTACAGAGATACCCCCCCCCAAAAAAAAAAAAAAAATACTGTTTGTTTCTAAGAGTGAATTTCATTTTTTTAACATTACTTGTGAATTAATTTTTCTTTTCATTTTTTTAGATATTGGGAAGTAGCTAATTTTTTTAATTTTCACAATAGTTAATACTCAACCATTTATTAATCGCATTTTAAGTGAATACGTTCGTACTTCAATATTGTTCTTATTTTTTCTAGATGCAGAACTTAATATGTATACATTACTGGCTCTCCTGAGGACAGGGGATATTATCGGACTGCCGATTGAGGGAATTGTTCCAAGCGCCACCTACAATGATGATTAGAATTTGAGAGCTCGAGGTGTAAGCCTGCAGAAATGATGGTCCGTCTTTTTCTTTCTTTTTTTTTTTTTCATTTCTTAATAAACTATTTTTGGTTGGGTTTTACTATTAAACTATTTTTTAAATCAAACTAGTTTGGTTCTTTTCAACATACCAATGCCAACTTCCACATTAATTCGAATTTCTGCGATAAGTAAAAAAAGAGATAATTGGTCAAAGATAATTTGCTTTATCACATACCTTTCTGTTAAGAAGAATATAAGATTAATACAAAGAACACAAATTTAATAAACGTGTGAAAAGGGCTATGTAGTTTACGAATAAACATCTAAAGTTCTTTATGATGAAATATGTTGGTGTTTAGGGGAAGGAACTGAAAATAAACTGCTGTTTGTAGAAAATGCAACACTATGAAGGAATCATCAGAATCAAATGAAATTCGCAGCAAATGTCAATTATAGGATATTATGCAAATTAATAAAGTTTCAGAGCCATCGCGCGTGCGCGGCGCGCGCAGCGCCCTCTGAATTGATGCTGAAAGCGTATAAATAAAGTGCTGTAGCGGGACGTTGAAAAAAGTCTATGATTATTTGTTAGTGGCAAACGTTTAGTGAGACCTGAGTATGCCTCCACGACGGAAGAATAAGAAATTCAAGCAACTTACGGAGTTTGAACGAGGGAGGATAATCGGCTTTCGAGAAGGAGGATTTTCCTATCGCGCAATAGCAGCTCGTATGCAGCGGAACAGTTCCACAGTGATGCGAGTTTGGAAGCAGTGGACCGACGAGCACCGAACAACTCGAAAAACAGGCACTGGACGACAGAAGGTGACGTCAGAGCGCGATGATCGACACCTGCTCCGCATGACGGTGAATGATCGCACAGCTTCCTCCAGGCAGCTGGCAGCACGTTGGTTTACTGCTACAGGTGTACAATTGTCGGCTTCGTCAATTCGTCGTCGTCTGCTGCGCCGTGGATTGCGTGCAAGGGTGCCTTTATACAGGATTCCCCTCACGGCGAATCATCGACGGCTGCGTCGGCAGTGGGCTCTTGAGCACAGAGACAGGCGAGCTGATTGGCACCAAGTTGTCTTTTCAGATGAATCACGCTTCAATTTGTGGACCCATGATGGCCGTGTTCGTGTTAGACGTTATGCCGGTCAACGCTGCCTTCCTGAGTGTATTATTGAACGACATAGTGGTCGAACACCCGGAGTTATGGTCTGGGGTGCGATTTCGTATCATGAACGATCCAATTTGATACGAATTGAGGGTAATCTCAATAGCAACAGGTACGTCCGTGAAGTGCTACAGCCCGAAGTCGTTCCTTTCCTTCAAGGCATCCCTGGAGCTATCTTTCAGCAGGATAATGCACGCCCACATGTTGCGCGGACTGTTCGAGACTTCTGTTCAGCACAACGCATGCAACTTCTTCCTTGGCCTGCTTATTCACCGGATATGTCGCCTATTGAGCACGTGTGGGATATGGTTGGTCGGCGTCTCGCTCGTGATCCGCGTCCTGCAGTTTCCAAAGACGAACTTTGGTTGCGCATACAAGCGATACGGAATTCTCTTCCTCAAGCAGATATTCAACATCTGTTTGACTCCATGCCACGTCGTATAGCAGCACTTATTGCAGCGCATGGTGGCTGCACCAAATACTGATTTCGGACGCTTAATTTGTTTCTTTTGTTTTGAAAATTTCATCATTTATTTGTATCAGTACAAGTCGTTTCTGCATTAAATTTCATTTGATTCTGATGATTCTTTCATGGTGTTGCATTTTCTACAAACAGCAGTATATATATATAACGAATTACCGTAATTGCAATTTTTCAATTCGAGTCCGTTGTAAAAGTACCTTAACCAAGTAAATATTTCTTTACAAATTAGTTGATGAGCTTTGCATGTGTAAACGGTTATATTTTGAAAAAAACAGTTCCAGGTGATATGAGAGCGATGCTTGGCTAATTATAGTAAAATAAAATTAGAATAGATCTAACACAAATTTTACAATTGTGAAATAGTATAATATTGAATTTTAACACTAATACTTTATTTTATTACCAAAGGAAAAAATAAATTTCTACTTAGTATTTTTAACAGTTAATATATTTTTCCACTCTTCCATTTGGTTGCTGATTTTATTCTATAAGTGCAAATATTGAGAGATTTGCTCCAACTTTTATACTGATCTATATATATATATGCATTGTTTGAAGTTATGTTTAACAATTGTTTGTTAAATATCGGAGTTAACTCTTCGATAGAAAGGGCTCGTATAAATTAAATAAAGAATTCAGTTTATCAATATTGTTTTATTATAGTGAACAGTCACAAAGTCATCTTATAAGATGATTCACGTAAATAATATTTAATGATTAGTCCAGGTTTTTTAGTCATTTTTCGAACTAAATATAACAAATGATTCTCAAATATCTTTATATGGTTAAGAATTGATTACTTTTTCACAATGAAGCTCTTTATATCAAACACTGGAATAACTGAGATTTCTTTATGCTCTAGTTAATTAAGATATGGTTTCCTTGGAAAGAGGAGCCGTTATCGGCTGCCTCAATATTGCGGTGAATGATAGAGCTAAAACGTTGTCTATAAAAACCAGATGGAATGGTTTACTGAGTAGTTGAATATGAAGAAACACACCACTGGTTTGCATAGACAACGCTTTGGGTGACGTTATCCACCATAATATTACGACCGCAATATAACGGCACCGATTTTTTAAGAAATTGTAGTTTTCTTAACATATTTTCATGTAAACAAATGAATAGTTCCTTTTTAATGATCCCATACTTTTATCATATTACCTAAAGCATTGAAAAGTATTTATAATTCTCTCTCTCATTTAAAGTTATTAATTAATTTATTTAGAACACTTGTTAGTATTAGCCACAGAATTTTCAAAATGTGAAACATTTGTGAATCTGAAACAATCAGTTAAAATATATTTCACTTTTTCCATGTCTGTTTTTCTTTTATTGATTTATAAAATTCCTTTTCTCTTAATAAATTAGTGAGATCTAGTAAGCTTGCAAATTGAGGCATGTTTTGAAATATTGGCCCAATTTAGATATCACAATTAGAGATGCAGCACATTCAATGGAACATTGCGTCAACGATTTCGAGTAATTTGGAAGTTAAGTAGTCAATGTATTAGGACTCTCGTCTACCAGCCATTTTGAATTTGTGAATGTAAAGTCAATCCTATGGAATTTTTTTTTCACTTCCTTCTTAAATTCTTGACTAATGCTTATTTGAAAGCAATAAAGTACAACAGAAAAATAAAACACAGTGAAAGTTTTTTTTTTTTTTTTTTTTAAATTTTATTTTTTTTTTAAATTATTTAAAAATTTTTTTTTTTTATTAAAAAAATAAAAAAAAAAAATAAAAAAAAGTTAAATTTTTTTTTTTTTTTTTTTTCAAATTTAGTTTTGTCTTTCAGATATTTCAAGCTTTTTTTTATTTTGTTGAAGCTATATTTAAGTCGGAATTAAAATGTAATTCCTTAGATATCTGACTAACAATAACAAATATTGCGTAGTTCTAAAGCAGTGCTTTTCAAAATTATTACAATTTTTCCTCCTTTTTTAATTTTACTATCTAATTTTATTAAAAATAATATATAAACTTTCTGTGATTCATAGAAATATTTTGATTAGTATTTATTAAAAATAAACAGATTAAAATGTACAAAAAAAATCCTGACTTAAATAATTTTTTCCAAAAAATGTTTACAGTAAAAGAAACGCACGGTCACATCATAATAAAATTTATTTATTCCCAATTTTTGTTCAACATATGCTGAAATATGAAAGAATGAATTCATATAAGTTGCTAATTTACAAAATGAGCATAAAATTGAAAGAAACATTCTTTTTTATATCGGTATAATGAACTTGTCTTTTTAATTCACAAATATTATTTTACTTAAATGATGTTTTGAAACAAAAAAGCATTCAATAGAAAGAAAATAACAGTATAAGAATTTTGTGAAAGTTACAATTTTAATACACCAAAATGACATAAATCAGTTTGAAAGAACTTACAAACTCTTACAAAACCATTATTTATAAGAATATTGAACACGTAGAGATCAAGCGGCTATTGTTTTGACAAAAAGTTTTCTCTAAAGGCACTGGTAACAGCTTTCTCTCACGCAACACTATCGATTTACAATGAACAAAAAGCCAGGAAATATTTCTTGACTTGAGCCAGAATTCTCTTTTTTGAGATTCTAACTCTAATAGAAATACTTTCCCTCCTCGTTTGAGAAATATCTTAATGAACACACTTTCATTTCATTCTCTTATTTACATCTGATACATTTATAACACCAAAAATTGATAAAATTTCGCTCAATGGTTTTTATTTTCTTTGCAACATTAATTCAATATTAAAATTAAATGCCGTTTCATTTGCACGTAGTTATGTCCATTAAAATTAACTCAGAACACACCATTATTATTTAAGAGGCTTATCAATTTACATTTAAATTGATAAAAGATGTTAATGAGTTTTTTTTACTGTAATAATTAAAACCTTTAAACCCCAATCGATCATTTTCAAGTAACTGCAACAAGATAAATGAAGAAAACGAATTGATGCAGTTTAATGTTTTTTGTAGGTTTCTTAATAAATGCTTATTTTATTAATAAAGTAAGGAATTTTAATTTGAATATTGTATGATAAAATAATATTTTCAACCACATAAAAGTTATTGTTGAAAAATGCATTGTGTGCACAATTAAATTATAATCGTTTTACATGATAATTTTATAGTTGCCATATCGAAAATTGCAGTTAGGAATGTAGTATCAAATTTCACATATTTATAAATATTAAAATTTAATCTCAGACAATTTTTTTTTATTTTAAGTAGTCTAGCCTTTAAAACAAATCATATATTTAATAAATTCAATATTTTTTTTCCTTATGTTAAGGCTATCTTTGCTTATTATTAGAAAACAGTAGCTAAACTCGGAATATTTTTCGGATTGTAATATGTCATAATTGCAACATATATTTTTTCAATTGTTAAGCAAAAAATACACGTGTATCATATTACATATTTAAAAATGAGAAACATGTAATATCCATTTAATTTTTCGTTTTAATATTTAAAAAAAATCATTTGATATCAATATAAAGGAGGCTAAATTTGGAACATATTACCTGAAAAAGGAAAAAAAAATGATTAAAATAAACAGAATTGAGAAGTAAATTAAAATTTTCTGCTTTTCTATGTTATCAAAGTATTAATAATATATTAACGTTGGAATGTTTCTCTGTTTAAAAATGCTATATTTTCCGAATTAGGGTTTTGTTCTTCAATTTTCTTTGATCGCGTCTTTAATTTCTTTACAACGAAAATTTAACTGTCTATGACCAGTTAGATTTAATATATTAAAACTAGTCAATAAAATATTATTTACGTGTTTTCCTTCAATTCTACTGTATCTGACCATGAAACGAAAACATAAACCTTAAATTTAAGAACTCAACACATTAAAACAATTTTATCATTATATTCGATTATTAACTTGCAGTAATAAAATAACTCCCATTAAATGAATATGGACGTATTTACAACATAAGCAACGTTTTGTTATTTTGTAAAAATAAGTTATTTAAATAGAGAAATACGAATAATTCTCACTTGAATCGAATAAAAATATAATATGCAACAATTAGTCGCATCTATATTAAATGCTTCTGGAAGCGTTGTTATCTTACGACTTGTTTCGCGATGTTATGCAACCTTTGATTTGAGTATCGTGTTTTATACAAGCAAAGTCGCAATAAGTATAACACAGAACACCACACATAATACATATCACTATAAAAAATTAAAATAAGTCTAAATGCACATGATGTTAATAGCATATTAATAATGTAAAAAAAATTATGATAAATGCATGAGAATGATGATAAGGCATGTAACTATGCTTATTTAAGACATCTTATACATCGAGTAATTAAAGTATATAAAACATCTAGAATCTAGATTCGTTCTAGAACTTTCATAAAATTACGAACGTATATTTTTGTTTCGGTAGCTTTAATTGTTATGCATGTGAACATTCAATACCTATACAAAATTCTAATACTTAAAACCCATGGTGAAAAAGTGTATTATAATAAAATCTACAATATTTAGTGGCAATTTTTCAAAATGACATTTGTAAACATGAAATGGTAAACAAATTATACATATATAATTCAAACTATGTCAAATAAATCTTAAATTTAATCAGGAACTCGGTATTTATTTGCATTAAACAGCAAAGATGTCCATCGAAAACTTTGTAAGCAAATTCTATAAGCATTTTCGACTAAATTGCAGCTATTATCTGTTAATATTAATCAAGATCAAAATCTCATTTATTGCAATATAAAATTTTTAAAACCTAATCTTTGACAAAACAAACTTCTTCGAGATATGCGAAAACTTTGAAATAAAATGAGTTTACGTAATCTTTTGTACGCAGATATTAGGTTAAATGCAGATTTTTGTTACGAATTTCCGCATTTTTAATCGAAACGGAAAACTTCTTATAAGATCGATTACGAATTCAAGTTAACATTTTTTATGAAATTAAACTGTTATATTTCTGCTGTTTTGAAAAATTAATATAGATATAAGTTAGTATTTTCATTTAAAATTTCATATTATCCAAAGTTTTTTAACATTTGGAACAAATATATCAGTAATTAGTAGATATTTAATTTAATCAGTGACTATGTACAATGCGTCATAGAATCCTGATTTCAATGGAGTGAATTAAATTAAGATATCCGAGTACATTCGCCTTCATTTCTTTAATGTAAGTCATAAAATGATTTTTTTTTTTTTTTGAAATTTTCTCAAATATCTTGATTGAAAACTCTATAGATATCTGATTTTAAAAGTTATCTAAAAATATGAGAATAAGTAGTTTTTTTTAGTTAAAATGCTGAAAAATTAGCTGTTTTTCAAAAATCATTTGCATTAAAAAGAAAGATGTTATGATAATCATATAATTTCTATCAAAAAGAATGGTTATGGTGTTAAGAAACGTGCCAAGTACAAAAACATAAAATAAATTCAAAAACATGCTTTAAAAAACGAACAAAAATGTAAATGCATAAGATGAGATGTATATCTACAAAGATTATCACTGCATTCTCCATATTAAGAAATGATAATGAAAAAATACACGTATTCTTACACTGATATATTATTGTTCTGTATATTATTATAACATCATTCACAAGATATAGTGGAAGACTGTAAATCTATTTTCTGTACACTAAATTATGTGCTTTATTGAACAAAATTGTAGAACTATGTTATATAGAATAATACATTTACGACACGAAAGACAGAAGTCACAGAGAATATCATCTAAAATATTTACAAATAACATAAAGATTTACAGTAGTTATAAAAATAATATGTATGATATGAATATTGCATATCAAATTCATGCTGAAAAAGAACACCTATTCTTAACTCTTGTAATGACTGAAATTTCATCTAGATGATTTTACATTTCGTTTTTATTTCACTTCATAAAATCATCTGTAATATGAATTATATATAATATATAATCATGTAAAATAAATTATAAATTCAAGAATAATTAAATTAGTCTTTAAAGCAGATTTTAATTTAAATATGAGTTAAATATATAATTGACGGTTTATTATTCTATTTTATAGTATTCAATGTAAGCTTATTGAATAAAATGAATAGCATGTCAAGTTTGTTATTTATTTTTTTAAATTTGAATAACAAATATTTATAGCTCGAGGAATAACAAGTATTTAAAGGTCTTTTTCTTATTAAAATTTTTCAACTAATATAACTAATCCAGCTTTAATTAAAGGAAATTCCTTTTTTTTGTTTTTATTTATTTATATTTTAAAAATTTCTAGAATGAAATTTTTCTGAATTATTCTTTATTAAATAATTCGAACCTGAATTTCCTTTGAAGCTGTTCTTAGTGTATTTCCGTATTTTCAAAAAATTATTTTTATACTTCATTTAAAATTTTTATTTCTTAAATGTTTGTTATAATACTTTTTTTTTCAAATGTTTAGCCGAAAACTTTTTTATTTCTTTTAATTGGAATTTGAAATTTTAGTCTAAAATTCAAAATAATTTCTGAAATTATACTTATTTGTGATTATTCCAACATTTTTAAAATTATTTTTCTTTAAATTATAATTAACATTTAAAAAGCACTTTTAAATTATTTAATTTAGACCATTTTATTATTGCTGTACAATTGTTAAAAGTATTTTTTCTGGATTCAATAGCTATTGCTATGAATAAAGATTTAAATAATTTTTCATGCATATTAATGATAAAAATAATCTTTTAAATAAAGTTTCAAAATTCTTAAATTTTTTTTCAATGATACGATATACATTTAATATTATAAAAATAGAAAATATATATTAAATTGTATAATATAATATTTCAATAAGGACATTTATAATTAATTTAAATTATTGAATCGATAAATAGCAAACAATGCACAAAATTGTTTAGTTTAAAATATGAAAACAAATTAAGTAAGACATGCTTTTGCAAAATTATTTTAAATGAAAACTATTATTTATGTTATTTACATATTACAAATCATGTGAAACATTTTCTAAAACAGCCACAACCTCACTATTTAAATATCTATTAAAAAGACTTGGTACACTTTAAAAAAAACTTAAGACTAAACACGCGCTCTCGAAAAGCGCATTTCTTTTTCAATTACGATGTAAAATGTATACCTTGTGAATGAATACCACTTACTTTACAACAATATACATCACATACTTCAGTCATAAATTTGTATTAAAAATTCCTTAAAAATTTATGTTAAAAAACAATTTATAATTGAGTCTCTAATCTGCTTGTGCGTCATACCCAATACTGATTCTTTCTTAGAACAGGGTTGCAAGCAGGTCCAAATCTTAATTCTGAACCTTCGTAATTACTCCAGTCCTCACCCTCACTGGGATCCCTTAAGAGATAGGGGCCCTTAAGGGCCGTCTCATTAATTTCATCTTCATGAGGGATAGGGGTCACTTTACAAGTGGGGAGAGGGCCATTGATTTCTGTCCACTCACCATTCTCTAATATATACGGCGGGGGTGGAAGCGAGGGTTCTGCATCTAAGCATCTACCCCGTTTCTTCAACGTCCTATTTTTAGAAGTCCCACTGCCCCCAATGCAGCCAAGGTGACCTGTACTACCCGAGGGGGAAGTAGGAGGGGGCGGCGGGGGTGGAATATCGTCCGACAGGGATATGCTGCCATTGGAATGATTGTTATCAGATATGTCCAAATCTGATTGAGCGGTGTGGGATCCAGCTACTGTTTTGCTCTTACCGTGACGCTGGCCGAAATAAGACTCTTTTGTCCTTTCTTTATTTCTTTCATTTCTGATAGAACGGCACTTGACAGCAATAATAATCACAAGGCATACGATGACTACACCCAATGTGATGCCTGCTATCAGAAGATGATCGTTACTGATACTTGGTTGTTGTAGCTCGCCATTTGAGGTTTCTGGTACAGTAGTGACAGCACGAGTGATGTCTGGTTTGACAGGTGGAGGCTGAGGTTTCATACCAGGTGTTACGATTTCTATTGGTATCGATGAAGAGAGGGTTGTATCAGACGGTTGAACGGTAAAAATGAATTTCCCTTTTGCTGGTTGGACGCGGGGAGCCGTCAAAATGTATTCAAAACTATCAACTACACTTCCTTTTAAGTCCATGCTTTTTCCTTCGTATGCAACTTTTTTGTTTATTATATCCTCATGTGTAAACTCGAAGCTCTTAGGGAAACTTCTTTTGGAATATTTGTTTGGATTAATTTTCTTCAAAACACCCAATTTAGGAAATTTGACAACTGAATATTTAGGATTGCTTTTTGTTTGATGAGCAAGTTTTGAAGCATTCAAAACATCTATTGTAATTAGGGTGACGCCAGAAGAACTGGTGACGAGAATCTTCTGCAGAACCAAAGGAGTAACGGTAATGTTTACTATTTGGTCTTTTATGATATTTTTCCCGCTTTGGATATTGACTACAAAATAATCATCAGAAGCCTTGAGATCTGATTGCATATAAAACACTAAACCGTTATCAACATCAGTTTGTCGGAAGAACCTTAGAACATCATCATTCACAAAAATGTGTCCATATAAAGGCAGAGATGTTATGTTATACCAAATTTCTTCGTTGTCTGCATTAGTTTCAGCACCTAGGTTTTTACTGCTAAGGAAAACAGCAGTAGAACCTTGTTGGACTTCGATGGCACTTATATTTTTCAAATGCAATTTAATAGGAACTATGGCGATATCCAGAACTGCATAATCTGCTTTGTGTTTTCCATCACTGACTTTAAAGGAAAATGAGCTTCGATTCTCACTGGTTCCATCATGAACATACTGCACCAAATAATTGTTGATATCTTCCTGAGTAAAATTATTAATAGATATGTTGCGCATGATTAGTTTACCTGTAGGTGGAGATTTAATTGTCTCGTAAACGATGTCCTTTGGTACTTCATCTGCATCGGACACATTTAGAATATTTGGTCCTAAAGTTGTCGACTGTCCTTGAACAATTTTTAACTCAGCGGTTTTTGTCAGTAAGACGAAAGGGTTGTCATTGACGGGATAAACCACAATGTTTACAGTCCCATTGAAAAGCAAAATATCAGGATACCCTTTGTCGTCTAGAAGGTAAAATCCAATACTGAAACTGTCACTGAAAGTGTCAGAATCGTCGTGGTAATAACGCACCCTTTTCTTTCGAATATCTTCTCTATTAAATGACAATTTACTAATGTAAGATGAATTACCGTTGTCTGTTTCTATCCAACCATTAACAGGATTTGAATGTAATATTATTTTTAATTTTTTCGCAAATTCACTTTTACCTTTACCTTGCCATAAACTAAACAACCGTGACATATCAACGTGTTCTTGCCCAATTACTGCCATGCCACCTTCTTTTACTTCCAGTGGATGTAGAACCACTAATTGATCAAAATTTCCAGAACCAAAATTTCCAACAGATATTTCTATATGAAACTCTATATCTTTAAGTGTCTCTGCATTTTGTGTTTCTATATTAAATCTAATCATATCTGAAGATTTCAAACCTATCATTGGCTTATTATGTTCATATAAAACGAGATTTCTATTTACTTGTTCTTGAGTGAATTTTGAAACTGGCATTAAAGAACCATCCGGATTCTCTACCAACAATCTTCCCAATTCAGGGCCATGAGTGACGGAAAAATCTATAACTCTCGTAAGATCATGATCATTCGTCGTCACAAACAAATGATCTTTCGTTATAGATTGTTGCATGCGAGGGAGAATACTCAGTTTTTCATTTGTTGCTAGTATAATTCGTAGAATGCGAGCCGTGATAGTAAACACATGGGGTGAATCAAAATTGGTACCATCATTGATTTGTAGCTTGAATCCGCCAGCTTTATCACCTACAGAATTAAAATATAATTGATAAATAATCAAATCTATATAATCATGAATATAATCATTGTTTCATATCTTTATTGATATTTTCGAATTAATTTTTGTGCTTACATTTTTAATATGTATTACATAAACTGTACACCCTTTTTTTATAGTTGTGCTCGTTTTTCGATTAATCTTTTCATAAAATGAAGAAATATATTTATGATTACTTTGGAAGAAAATTAATTGTGTAACTATTTTTAAAAATGCAGATTTTCACTAATATTGCTTATAATGTTTGCAGTAGATTTAAAAATGTCATTAAGTTGATATAACGTCTTACTTACGTTCCAAGCGTTATCATTTTTTGTACATTATAAGTTTAGAGCAATACCAACAATTTTCTAAAATGAAAAGATTTCTCATTAATATTAAATCCATTCCTTTCTATAAATCAAATATATTCTATTTTCAATTTTCTATTTCCCATAGAGTTAATTTATTTATGCTCCTTATCATTAAAAGTGATTACATATATTCAATATATATATAATATTTTTTTTTTATTTTTTACGTGGAATTTGCAACTAATAAATGAAAATGAATACATTATTTTAAAAAATACTATTTCATAACTTATAAAAGTAAATATCATGAAAAAGCAAGTAGGCAAATTATCCATAACATAAAATAACAATTTATAGGTGAACTATAAATGAATAAAATAATGAGCACTAAATTTTCACACTTAGAATATCAATCGTGATCTCTCACACTCAGCTAAGATAAATAAAAGTATACATTTAATTGTTCTGATTGGTAACACAATCATTTCCCTATATTTCATAGAAATTATTGCTGTTATTAAACCTTTATAAATATTTGATTCTTAAAACCAAAAAAATTGAAAAAATAAACAAAAAGTTCTTTTTTTAAAGTTATACAGGAATTCGTTCCAAAAAATTCTAAACCTAATTTTTTCTTAAATTAACATGAAATTAAAATTTAAACCAACATACCTGTATGTACAAAAACTATCATTCCTCTGTCAATCTGATCCTGGGTAAAACTCAAAATTGGAGTCTTCGTATCATTTTTCAAGCTGATGTAACCATTACTGGGAGAAGAAATAACATAATTTATTTCCGAAGGATCTGAATCTTCATCTATAGCTGCAAGATGCTTATTTGTTATAACTGTAACATCACCTTCCCACACATCAAGGCCTGTATTATTAACTATGTGCGGCGTTTCGTCGTTTACAGGTTCTACTATAACATGGACAGTACTTGGCGAGCTTTCTTTATTTAACGCAGTTGCGTTGGCGACTATGGTAAACCAGTCACGTGTCGTTTCAGAGCCATCATGAACATAATGAATAAATCCGCTCTTTAGATGTAAAATACTGAACCTTGTAACTCTGGATCTGGTATTTTTTATGTAAGAAATATAGCCATGCTTTGGTTTCTCAATAACTAAATATTCAGTAATCCAATCTTCATAGTAAGGATTCGTCACACTGATATCACTTATTTTTATGGGAACTTCACTTCCCTCAACTACTGTGATATTGCTTGTTTTCAAGAATATAATTTTGGATATTATTTTAAAGTAAAATGTTAAATCCATTAGGGAAGTGATGCCATTCGTAACTTCAAAGGTGAAATAGTCTTCGGATACATTTTGTTCTGTGTGAAAATAATGCAACTTTCGTTCATTGATGGCGTATTGTGTAAATGCTTTTGCAGGTGATGTTTTCGAAACAGATTTCCAATCTTCGTATTCACTGACGTCACCTATGACCAAGAAACCGAATTTTGGGGGTATAATTACTCTATAAGTCACATTATTCGTATTTATGTTTGGTTGAGTAATATTTAATACAGATGAATCTATAGTTGCTACTTTTTCTTCATCCACAAATAAAGTCTTGTTGGTTATAACTTTTAAAGGTTCCCAATATATGTCAGGATAAATGTGAAATTCAAAAGCTCCATCAACAGTGATGTCTTCCAGAAATGCAGAGAAGCTGAATGAATCTTGAAAACTCACACTGTTATCATTTTCGTACTCAACGTTCTCCAAGTGTAAATCTCTCTGAGTAAATTCATTTGCAAGTTTTCCATTTAGAAGAATCTCCCCATATTTCGGTGATGAAGTTATTTTATACGTTATGTCGTATGAATCTGCATCTAAATTAGTTTCAACCGTTAAATTTGAAGCGGTAAGAAGACCATTTTCTCCTCTCTTAACGACTAATCCTGTATTTCGAGTAATATTGACGTACGATTTCGAAGCTTGAATTTCTAAAATTCCAGTAGCATAGAACTTCCCATCCGTGATTCTTAAAACCGCTTTGCCATACGGAAGACCACTGTGACGAAACTTTATTTTTCCTGTATCTAAATCTACTTGAGTGAATTGGTACACTTGAGTTGACATGTCATCGATATGAAATAACGCCCCATTTGGAATTTCACGACGAGTGTACTGAATATCTGCGGGCGTGGAATCAATATCTGGATCCACATATTTCAGATCAAACCCTGTAAGTTTTCTTTCACCGTCTAGAACAACATGGAACACTTTGTCTACTTCTCTGATTGGAGGGTTGTCATTTTTCATGATAACATGTATGTGAACTGTACCATAATATACAAAACTGTCAGTGTTGCTATCTTCAACCGACGCTATGAAATGAAACATGTCCCGTTCATTTTCTGAGTCTCCATGCACATAAACTAGTCTACTTTGCATTATTTCACTTGATGTTACAACGCTAATAGAATCTTCTTCGATTTCATTATGATCCATACTTAGTTTTCTTAAGATTCCATGTTTCGGAGGAGTTGTAATATTGTAAATTATTTCTGCCTTAGAAGGAATTTCTATGTGAAGCTCACTTGGTCCTATTTTAGAGGATCCTCCTTCTAATACTGTCACTTTTTCATTTATAATGATAGCTTCGACATCACCCGGTTCATGTTTTATTTTAAATTCTATGTCCTTGGAAATCACGCTGCCAGAATTAGAAACTGTAAAAATAAACATATCTTGCACGCTAGAATAACTTCTTCGATGAAGCTTATATTTCAATTTTTTTGAATCTATATCATGTTGAGTGAAAGTTGAACCAATTTCTAATTTTTTATGCCTTGAATCTGAATCACCGGTTCGAAAAAGTATAAGATTTCCATATATCGGAAGGGATTTCAATGTGTATGTAATGTGGTCAGATGGAGTGGCAATAGGATATGTTTCGAATTTTAATTCTGTTTCACTAATAATACTCTCTATTTTTCTGTTCAACTGGAGATCAGAATTACAGATTTGCTTGAGATTAATTGCAATAAATGTTATGCGAAAATCATAAATGGTTGGAAATTTTATATCTCCTGAAGAAACAGTAAATTTAAATTCGTCAAAAGTAGGACGATCATTATTATGAACATACCTCAATTTATCCTTTCTGAGCTGTCTTTGAGTAAAATGATTGACTGTGTACCATCGATTATTGTTTCTTAATCTCTGTAGGCTACCATATGCGGGTAGTTTGACTATATCGAATCTGATTTCTAGATTTTGATCAGGAGCATTGTCTATGACTGTTAAATTATCAGAAGAAATAAAAGCATAAGAATCATAAGGCAGAGTTACTCCTGTGTTATTCACTAAAGTAATTTCTAAATCAAAAGGAGCTATTCGAAAAGTCGACGTTGATTGATCCGACTGAATACCGTCTGAAACACGTATAGTAACACGAACATTACCAGCACCTCTATTACTGTAAGCTATAAGATTATCGTTGATGTCTGCTTGAGTAAATGTATCTGTTATTTTCCCTGGAATTTTAGCATTTTCAAAAAATGCTTCACTTTCAGGAGAACCTAAATTCAGTATTGTATAAACAATATCATGTGGTTGACTGTCAGGGTCTTCAGTATCCAATAGGTCTGTTGTTATAGTTTTCTTGGAATATTTTGCAATTCTAAATATTTTACCAGCTAAAAGTTTTAATTTTGGTGGATCATTCACAGGTAATATTTGGATATGAAATACAAATCGGTGTTTTTCTTCCAGATATGATGGAAGTCTAAACGTCCTTGCGCGAAACTCAAGTTCAAACACAACTGAATCTGTTTTAGTTTCAGATCCATCGTGTGAATATCGGACTTTATCAGTACTGAGATCTAGAAGTGTGAATACGCTATCAGCAGTCCTTCGCCATATCTCTATTTCTAAAGAACCATGTTTCGGTTCTTCTACTATATGGAAAAGAACTCCCGATTCTCTAATTCCATATTTTTGATATTCTAAAATAACTTTAATATTGTTCGCTGTTATTAAATCACTTCCACCTTCAGATATTACAAGAGGTTGGAGATTTAATATTTCTAAGTCTATGGGTTTGGAAGACTTTGTATATAGTTTATATCCCGAGGAAAAATTTGCTCTAACACAGTTGTCAAGTTCACAAATGCATCTAAAGCTATCAACTCCATCTTGGTAGCATTCTGCTTCTGGTACACAAGGTTCTTGTAAGCACATATATTCCCACGTACAATCCGGTTGGATCCCATGCGTCACTTCAGCTTCTCTAAACCCTACTAGCTGGTTATTTATCTTAATATTTTTAATGCACCCTTTCAGTGAAGATTCTGCTCCTTCTATGAGGATGGACTGAAGTCCATCTTGTAAGGCACGAGCCTGTTTATTCAATTCGATTCCACCAACATAAAACAAACCAGCAAGATCAAAAAAGCGATTGTCTCCCAAACCTGGTCGTAAATTCTTAGCATGGCCATCCACGACTATTTCAATGTAAGACTGACTGAACTGTACATCAATATGATGCCAAATGCCATCACTTACTACAACGTCTGATAATAAGACAACCGCGCCATTCCCTTCATTTACTGAAACAGCGGTTTTGCCTTCAAGTATCTCTAAGGAAATGAAATCGGACTTTAAAGGCACTCCAGCATTGTAGAACAAGACTGCGGTGGAGGTTTGGGTCTTGACATCAAGAGAGATGGATCCACCATTTCTGGCATTCCATGGTGGAAGAGCAAGAAAGGAACCTGTAAAATTACAGTTAAACTTACTTGTTGCGTAATAATAAATAAATATTTTTATTTGTTAATGAAATTTTAAAAGAAAATTGTTGCGAATATAAATGAAAATTTCCAAACACAGCTCAAACTGCTTGAATTGTTTTTAGTTTCTTTGGGCAAAAACAATGACGATCAATTAATAATAATAATTAAATAATAGTTGCTTGATAATAAATAAATATTTTTATTACTGAATGAAATTTTAAAAGAAAATTGTTGCGAGTATAAATAAAAACTTCTAAACACAGCACAAACTGCTTGAATTATACTTAGTTCCATTGGGCAAAAACAAAGACGATCATTTAACAACGTTTTTTTGGGACCGTAACTCTCTCATAAACTCATGAAATCTATTTATTTCAAGACTATTAATTTGCTATAAATAATCAGATGAAATGGATAAAATTTCGTGTCAAAATTAAGGATGAAAGCAAGTTTATTCGGAGAATTAGATTAGTATTAGATTTTCCGACTTCTAATTTGTTAATAATTATTTGCAAAGCTCTCTAGCGATTTGAAAAATTTTTATTCTCAAACCTAGGGAAGAAATAAAGGAATTAAAATCAAAAATAAATTACGAAATAAATATAATAATAGAACTTCGTCTAATGTCTTTTACTTACTGAAGTAGTTTTATTATTTGTTAAATTCACTATTTAAGTGATAATACTGCAGCTCAGAGAGCACAAGACGCGTAAAACGCTTGTAGCATGTAAGATAACACA
Source organism: Nephila pilipes (assembly GCA_019974015.1). NCBI lineage: Eukaryota > Metazoa > Arthropoda > Arachnida > Araneae > Nephilidae > Nephila > Nephila pilipes. Next base: position 536,599 of record BMAW01046038.1, read on the forward strand.
TTTATAGCTATATAATAGTATTTCATAATATGCTTGAATCATTTAAGATGGCTGCTGTAACCGGATTGATCATAATAGAGAGCTTGTGACCGACAGTATTTCACTCGAGTCACGTTTTCGAGTCTAGATTATACCATACTTTGTTTACCATGCTTACAATTTTTTAGTATTCAAAATACGAATTTTTAGTATTATGCAATTATATTTCATTTGATTCTTAAGAAAAAGCATATTCTAAACTAAAACAGTCAGGTTAAGCCTTATAATTCTTATGGTAATAACGATTATTCAAAGTTTTTGTAATTTTGATAAAATTAGCTTGTAAAACTTTAAAACCATTTTTATTACTGTTTTCCAACTTTATATTAAAAAATTATAACAATTACTAATATATTCCTTCTATCTGTTGTTACTTTTCAGCGACCCAATCAAAATTCAACCTGTGATGAGCTTCCAACACTATTCATAAGACCAGCAAAAACGCTCTGCGCCTAGCCGTAAACCTAACAAACAAGTACGGCGAGTCAATTTCACGACTCTCATTAAACTCCCCTCCCTCTAAATACTGTTCTCAGACAGGAAGACCTGTCTTTAACTAAAGTGCAACCAAAATTTCACTTTAAATTTGTTCAAGCATTTGCAATTGTTCATTGTAAAACCTAAACACCGCTATATTTTCCAACTACTGGGCAAACGCAGAAACCAACGAAATGCTAGCTCAAAGTCCATTCCGAAAGGAGGTCAGAGTCCAACCGGACGAAGAATTCCCGCAAACTCTTCGTCCCATTCTCTCTGCTATTTTCAGAACAGCATTAAATATATGAAGAAATAACGCAAATCCTTTTTCCTTCCTTTACTAACTGATTGATGTATGACTGCTACAAATCTTTTGCCCAGTGAATAAGAGAAATTCTGTCATTTCTGTTATTTTCAAGGCAGCTTCGTTATTTGCGTTGACTTATTCCCACTGAAGCAATTTTGATGCTAGTTAGATCTGAATACCCGCCCCCCCAGCCAGACATAAAAATAAGTAACTTATTTTCGCTAAACTAAGATGAAGAATGAATTTAATCTTAAATAGGAACCACGTAATTTTAGGCAGTAGGCTTATTAAACTACTTCATATAAATTTGTCAATGAAAGTTTCCGTAAATTAAACATTACTTTTAGTATATGAGCTTAATTGCGATAGGAACTGATCTGACTTAACTGTACATGACTTATTGCATGTACAGTTTACTGTACATGAGCTAATTGCGATAGGAATTTATTAAATAAGTTACGTAAAACGACTTTATACTTCGAATTCGATCGATACTTATATTAATATGGACAATTTATGTATTTTAGTTCAAATCGGAATATTTAGATTAAATGTCACCTAAGCATCAAATATTATTACTTTTTAAACTGTTGATTGTTTTAGGAAAGTAAACAGAATGATTTTGTGCTTGGTTTTTGCTTTTTCTATATTTCGTATTCAAGAAATGCATTCACTTTTGCAAACAAGGAGAACTAAATATTAAATTTTGAGAGTCATCTCATGGTATGTTTACCACTCTATATTGAATTTTTAGAGATAATTCAGAAATATTCATAATTTTTTGGAAACAAACTCGAAAGGAGAAGTTTTCGGTAGAAATATACTACAGGAAAAATAAATGAAGTGTGTTGGACATTTGCACAAATCATCACTCATATATTATTAAAAATGTGATGGCATGTAACGCTGCTGCAACATATCAGTTTTGAATTAGTTTTCATATGAGAAATTTTTTTCCGTATATGAATCATAAAATTGTATCCTTCATTGTTCAAAGAATATCGGAAACATATATGATACACTTAATATACTTAGAATATGTTTTTCACTGAAAACTTTTTAATCGTAAGTGATACAACTGTAATGATAATTATTATAATAAGTTTGACTTTCACGGAAAGAGATGAAACTTTATATCACGATAACCTCCAATACGATTTCCGACTTTAAGGTTCCCAAATATCAGCCATTTTGGTTTCATGGACGTAAGGTTAATCCTATGGAATTTCTACTACCAAGCTCAAAGCTATACTATTTTATTTATTTGAATTTTAAAAAAGTTCATCTTCAGCAGCAAATAAATAATGAAGGTTTTTGCTAATTTACATTTTCTCCCCATTTTTGAAAATATCTTCGAATATTTTTTAAAGACCGGAAAACTCCAAAACGAATAATTAAAATAAAGGTAAAAATATTTTTATAAGAATCTGGGAGGAACTGTAATTCCGCAGCAAACTTCAATATTTTTTGCTCTTTCGATAACATTTGTATTCAAATACACAAAATTTAAAAGATTAGAGGTCGATAGAAGGAATTCCTTAGGATTAATATAACGTTCCCGAAATCAAAATGGTCGGAAAACGGGATCTTTACTTGTAAAATAATTTAAATATTCTTAATTGTTTTGATGTGAATATGACAATACTTTATCTGATTAGAATAAAAGTGTCTCATAACAGTAAAGATTATATTTTGGATACTCATTAAATTAGAAGTAATATACTCTCGATTTATTTTTTGCATTGCACACGCTTTCGACATTTTCACTGTTACCACGGCAACGTTTAACTATTCATTTTCAATCCTTTGACTCATTTATATAACATATTATACGTAAGTAGAGTTAACAGAAAGCTGATCATATTGTTCCTGATTGAATTCATTTGCATCTCATTTACCTTTATCGATGAAGCTGATAGGTTGGTTAGACAATGCTTCGAATTCATCACTGCAATTCCATGTCACGTAGAAAACATTGTGCTCTTCTGATGATGAGGAAGCTGCAGCTGTCTTCAGGATGTCATGGCCGTTGAATATGACATCGTCCACACAACCGCGGAAATTGGGGATATTGCCGAGAAATAATTCGCTGAAACCTCCCACACCACCAATAAAAACTCCGTATTTGACGTTCAACTCGAAGAAACGACCTGGGATGTCAAGATAAGTTGTGTGGAGCCCATCAATTACCAAAGTCAGTTCGGCGTCGGTTCGATGTAGTTCAAGCTCGTGCCACAAGAGATCATTCAGATTGAGTCCAGGGGTAGAAGAGAGAACAGCTTCGCCTGCTCCAAGATTAATACGAACCTGAAATGAGAAGAACGGTTTAAAATATTCCGTTCCAATTATTTCTTCAACCATTCATCTCAAAGACAGTTTTACTACTCACTAAGACATGATACGCAAAAGTTGGATTTAAGAATTTAATAGTTAATAGTGTATAAGTGAAAAATTATAAGAAATTTTTCAAGAATTTAATTGTGTTGATTATCAGAGAATTATATATATTTTAAAATAAGACCAGTTAGAATTTGTAACAAATAATATAATTATTGAAATTCTGTATACTTTTCGATTCCATTAATTAAATTTTTAATTAACAAATGTAAATTCATTAATTATAGTTAAAATTAAATTATACTAATGAAATTTTAAAGCTATCATAGTATGATATATTTATAGTAAGTGTTTTATTTAATTTAAAAAAATGAGAGTTTTACCTTCGTTAGTTATAAAATATCTTAAAAATATTAATTTTTACATACAATATGCGATTTTTATATCGATTTCATAAAACGATAGAGAGATTTAACATAAACTGAGAGAAATAGCGTAGTAATTAGTTCCGGTTTATTTCACAAAAATGAAAAGTTTTATAAACATCTTTAGTGATATTTGAAATTTTTGCTTTATTTCTTCTATCTTAGCTACATCATTGCATACTAAAATCTTCTTCAAAACAGCAATTAATTTTCCTATATCTTCGTTACTTTACAAGGAACCCTAAAAAAAGAAATTTCTTGCAACAAAAAAAAAACTATTCTAACTAAATAATTTTGTACGGTACACAAACACATTTTCACGAAACATTTTTTGCAAAATTGTAAAATGTTTTCCTCTCTCTCTTTACACACACACACACACACACACACACACATATATATATATATATATATATATATATATATATATACACAAAGCTCCAATTTTCAGGGAAGAGGTACATTATCTTTAAATTTGAAAGACAAATTCAATACTACGCAGGAATCTGAGCTTTTTGGTTCTCGAAGCAAAAACAAAAAGACATACGTTTCGAGCGTCATTAAATTTTTTTCCAACTAAATGAAATTTAAACTAATTTAAGATCATTCTTCATACACCTTTCTATACTTTTTAAATATTTCTTTCCATTTATAAAATTACAGAAAATTACATGCTCTAAAACTTATAAGAAATACACTAATTCCTTAAAATTTAGGAGAAATCAAACAAAAGGCGATAAAAACGCCAAAAATATGTAAATTGTCATACAAATCAAACAGCATACGTAAAACGTAATACTACATAATAATGTGATATGACTGCTATCAATTAATATTATTTGACACGTGTGGACGAAACAGAATTTAAGAAGTCTAACCTATAGTTGAAACTGGATAGTGAAAATTCGAAATAGCCAATTTTAGATATGAGAACTTGACATCATTTATCTGAATGGCATACAGAAATGGACCAAAGTCAACTCTGAATAGTAAGATGGTCGGATGTGAGCCTTTCTATAATTCATAGAGTGTGAGCTGCATTTCTGAGTTAGCTTCTAGTAGGTATAATCTAGGAAACTCTAGAGCAGTATTTCTCAACGTGGAACTTACACCCCACAAGGGGCAGTTATATATATATATATATATATATATATATATATATATATATATATATACGTATATACACCTATAAACGTATAGGGGAGACAATAATTTTTAAAAGGCTTATGGGGGGCTTAGTAAAAAAAAAAGGTCGAGAAACACTGCTCTAGAGCTACAAATGCAGAAATTTACTGTTATTTACAGTTAGTTGCAAGAAGAGAAAAAAATAACGCCAAGCCAACCCACGTCAGATTATTTCTTGTAGCAGTCGCTGGAAGGTTGATATAATGATCAAGTTTGTGTAGAAGGATTCACGAAGCATGATTGAATATAAGATGTCCAGCTTTGTACATCCCTAACAATAGGTCTCCAAAATGAAAAGTTAAATTGGGATACATACAAGTCAATCAGAGTGCAACTGAATGGATGCTTTAACTGATTAGTACAGAATTTGTTGCAAAATGACTAAAAAAATGTTAGTCAGGAGACGGAACCCATTTTTTTTCAGTCATGTAACATACAGATACAGACATGAGCATATCATGAGATAACATATCATGAGCATACAGAAACAGATTCGATAGGTCCAGTATGTATGTGTGAACAGGTATCTCTTTAGATGGTTGCATCTGTATAACTTCCAAAGGGACATCGTGAAAGCTCAGTTATTCAGAGACAACATTCTTTAGATTTAATTGGTGCAGTGGGTGTTTGTATCTTCGACAGACGGTAATACTAGACCATACAGACTTTGGTTGGCGTAAGATTATCTTTGAGAGGAAATTATTATTGTATGAGTTGACTAGCACATTGGTAAGACTTGAACTTGATTGAGCATGTTGGTGATGCTCTAAAAAAGTGATTTTAAACCATTTAAACTGGTTACTCCACGTCAAAGTTAAAAATCCCCCTCCCCTTCCTCTTAAATATTAATGCGCGTGGGAAAAAAAAGTTGTACAGCTTAATTTTTAATAAAAACTTCTTTTGTTCAATTAAAATGAAATACTAATAACATTATTATCAATGGGTAAAAAATAATTTTATCTTAAAATTATTCTTTATTTAAAATAAAGAAATTTATAAATAAAATATAGCTTCTTTTAGAATGGTTATTGAAATAAATGCCAACCTTAGTTGAATAAAATATTAAAATTCTTATATACACTCTTGTGACGAAACAAAAACTTCTGTCTACACTAGAAAAACGTTTTCGCTGAAACTTAATAACTTGAGTGAAGTAGGACGTAACATAGTTTCAGTTAACGATAAAATTTTTATTCTGAGAGATGAAATTGCAACGCGATACCAATATATTATACTCTTAGTGGTACTTTTTTCAATGCGTAAATTATGGTATTACGATTTTGTAATAGCGTTGCTCAGAAAACGTAATACATTAAATTAAATATGTGTTATATATATGAAGTGTATTACTAAATTTAGCAAGACTCCTAGAATTGTTTAGTGTCTTGAAACTGTCTAGACAAAACAATAGGCTTTTCTCCCTGATGTTTTAATAAAGCATTTAGATCATAGAGCATCACTGTCGTTTTGCATAGTTTTTAGTATTATCGAATTGTATATTGAAGTTGATCATAAATTAAATTCAAGTATTATGAGTTTTTCTTATATTTTCATTTTGAGGGCAATCAAGACAGAAATAAACATTGTTTTTCATTGGACCCAATTTATGAAACACTATTTGATGTTTTTGCCAAATTTCATTAAATTCAAATGAAAAAAAAATTCGCAGTCACAGTTCCTGATTTTGTCTTAATTTGTGGAAATCAGTGTATAATCAATAAATTACGACAGATCCAATTGCTATAAATTGAGGAGAAAAAAGTTTGATTCTCATTCTCCAAAAATGCAGTTATTCAAATATAAAACTGTATACCAGGATATATACTTAAATGAAATAAACCTCCCAAAAATACAGACGTTACGTAACTTAAGTATTGCAAGAAGATAATCACTCAAAAACCTGTATTATCTGAAATATTCTTAATTATTACGCTATTTCTCTTTAAAGCTAATATATATTACAGAGTATATGTTATTGCATTTCCTCACGGAATCGCTAAAAAAATTACAAAATTTGTTCAGACTTTTACATTTTCGTTTATTTTATTTTATACGGCGCAATTCAATACATTATAAATACTCTGAAATTTTCATGAAATTCACATTACAGTGCCTACATAATTTATATTCTAGATATAAACCTGTTGAAAAATACGCATAAAACACAGTACTGTGCACATGGTGATGTTAGTTGCTCTCTCAGTATATTATCCACTGAAACGTTTATTAGCGATGCCTATCCCATACCAGATGATGAGTTATGCATGATTTATTTGAAGCTAAGGGACCAGAATATAACGCGACATTCAATTCCTCTATGTTTACTAAATATTGCATATCTGTTATAATTCGACAGAAATGTTATCCTCAAACGATAATCTGGGTAATCCCGTTGGGTTTTCACTCTCGGGAGTTGTTACACCCTCTTAGAATGATAGCAAAACACATCAAGTACCTTAGGTTCTTCCAACAAATGTTGATACAAAATATTTATTTCATCAAGAATGAAGAAGTCTCCAATACGAAGTTTTTACATTGTATTAAGCATATGTCGAGATATTGATTTATTCATAATTAAAGCTACATTCGTTAATTAGTTTCTTGGAGACCCTAATGAAATTAATAAAAGCAACATGAGGGAGGATAATTACTACCGTAATATGACGGAGAATTGATCAGTAGTTTCTTACATGTTTTGGAATACCATGATAAAGGATTAACTACGTTAGGTATTTAAGGTTTTTGAATGAAAAAAAAAATTATGAAAAATTTTATTTACCAGTAAAATTATTGTTATAAAAATAAATTTATCATTAAGATATAATGATTAAGGTACAGAAAATTGAAGAAAATTTCTTTTTAATAAATTTCGTTATTCATTGAAAAAAACTGAAATATTATATTAACCCGAATGTAACACGAACACCAAATTTTTTTTCTAAAAATAGTTAGAAAAAATGTGAATTTGATGCGATCCATTCATTTTACATAAAAGAATTCAAAGGAAATATAATTTGTCAGATAAGCATTTATTTAAAACAATTATTAACACAGGTTATATTCATACCAATAAAATTAAGTAACATAAACAAATTAGGATAACAAATAAAAAGAGTTGTTACATTCCATTACCAAGACATCAATTTAACGCGAGTCAATATCATAAAGGGTAATGATTAGTTAAAACATTGCGTTATATTCGAAGTAATACGGTATATAGAAATTGGCGCTGTCGATGCTAAACTTTTTAATTAGTTCACAATTAGTTTTAAGGTTAAACATTCAAAAAAAAATCACATTTAATAATAAATACTAATTAAATAGACCGAAAATAATATTAATGATGATTATGAATAATCGATTACTTCTCATCAGTTTAATAATGACTCTGTCGTGAGAATTAATAAATAATTTGATGCATTTAAAATATTAAAACTAGAAGTTTTTACATGATGGGATGTGGATGATTGGAAAGTGAACTACCTGTTAAAAAGAGCTGTCTTTGTGACCAAACCATGTTTTAAAATTACAAGACTCTTGTGCAATAAGCAATGACAAAGGTCCAGAGCGACATTAATTCAAAACAATTAACTGAATTTCTTTGCATGTTCTTAATATTGTATTTTGTTAATGAATCAAATGTACTATTAATGACAAACATAATTTGGATTATTTTATAATATTAAAAGCTTTATTACCCTAAGTACATATTCTTTTTCACACAATTAATTAATTAAAAATTTTACCCAACTGTATCGTGAAATATTAAACACCAGAAACATAATGCACACACACATTATTATTGTATTAATCTTAGAACGAGTTAAATTAATATCCAACAATTAATCGGGGGTAACGAATTGATGCCGGTCATTATAGAATCACCAAAGTGAATTTTAATTATTCTCTCGTTATGGTTCGTAATTAATTAAATACGATAACTCCTTGACTCCTACTTATAAATGGGACAGGCGTCACTTTAGATTAGGGACAATGTTCTCAATCTTTGCTGCTTTTACCGGCGATTACTCACTTAGATTATGCAAAATCACTATCGAACTACTTGCCCTGTATCTCATCAGTATTTCCCACCGGAATACATCCATTCAGGCATTTCCTTCTGATCTCACTGATTTTCTAAATTACCTTTCGGAAATTAATATACTAGTTGTAACACTCAAAACAGATCTCCATTGGCATAATTCAAATCGTATCATTTGCGCGATTCCGCTGCCATTTACGGTATTAAATTCAATTACATAATTCGAGAATACTCTTATTAAGAATCCATCAGTAATAATGAATGGTCTATAGAGAAATGATGTTCAAAACTTATATGCAATAGGTTGTTCATTTTCCTCTTCATTAAATATTTTTTTGTTACGAAACCCAACTTTCTATTCAAAATAAATTGATTTTATATATAAAGTAGTAATTGTAAATGCTTTTTTTTTTGTTTATTTAAAGTGAGTGATTCTAAATCCAGTATCATTTTCGTCATTAAATGATGTTTTAAGATTATGATATTCTTCATTTCTGTACAACGATTGGTAGTTCCAGTGTGTGACGTTAATAAATAATAATCTACCATCTGTTATTTAAACGTACGACAACAAAACAAAATATTCTTGATAACATTTCACTGATAAAGATTGCATAAACGGATCCATATTACTTCATCTGAAATAAATATTTTCCATATTATACATTCTATAAATAAAAACCTTAAATCTGTTACTAAATATATAAGAAAATATATATTTGAAAAATATAATTTTTAGAAAAATATATTTCATTGGAAAACCGATTACCATAAAGTACTTCTAAAATTAGGAATTACAAGTAGTGCACAAAAAAGACGAAAAAAATGATTTAATAAATGCCCTAAAACATCAAAAAATGACATAAAATTAGCATTACATGTAATTAAACAACTTATGTATAATTCAAACTATACAATGTAATCAACAATTGGACATAGATAGCAACAAAGAGCGGACCTACTGGCTAAGAGAGGCACAAAAACACATATGGAAGATATTGCTATTCCATTGGATTCTCTTGAAAGATGCATACGCGAGAAAATCATATTAAACTACAACATGGATCTGTCTCATAAACCCAGAGATAAATCTTGGGAAAATATTGCAAATGACTGGAAAGAATTCAATTGTAAACCACATAAAAAGTGGTGGCCAATTTTAGATTATAAACTAGACATGACAGCCTATAACATCTAAAGAGAATAAGCACATATTGACCAATAATTTATACCCTATCTGCAAAACAGATACTATGAATAGAGAACACTTTCTCGTTTGCCCAGGCCTTGACCCTATATTACAACTTAGAGGTGGTGTTTGCCTACTTTATTGGAGCGCTAGGGATCACATTTCCTGAACACTTGAACACCTCTGGGACTTCTTAAAGTTATTATAGATGTATTGATTTTTGAATGTATTTTTTTTAATAATGATTTTATAGATGTTCTGAATGAATTTTGTCTTTTTAATGATGATTTTTTTTGTCTGGGATTTTTGTCTGTCTGTATTTGTAATTCTTTTTTGATGTTTGTGCGAGTGGTCAAATGTTTATGGATTGAGTTCCTTTCGAGCCATATGTAAGAACATATAATCAACAATCGTGCGTTGACGCAGCAAACATGTTCGGAATTGGAAAAGAAAAGAAAACATTCTCTCTTAAGTCCTAGAACATGGACAATTTTTAAAATAAAGATTTTCAGAATTTAAGAAAACAGTATTTTTACAAATAACTTCTGAAATAATGATAATTATACTAGAAAATAAAAAAAAATATATCATCGAAAACTATCTACGGAATTAAAATGTCGATATAAATGACACAAATGGACTTAAATATATATATATATCTTTAATCAAGAAGATCTGATAAATACTTATGTACAATACTTTAGCGTTTATGATGCTTCATTTAAAGTATGTAATGTCAATACATCAAATCTAGGACTTGATCATTATTAATTAAGTTAAAGGGTTTTTCAAAATTCCACAAATCAAATTTGAAATAATGCGGAAGTAACAATAGCAAAAATATTTTTAGAGTGTAGTTGCTTTACCGAAAAATATTGTTTGCATCAATTACTTTCAAATAACTATGATAGTTAAATGTTTATAAGCAACTTTAAATGCGCATTGTACGAAATAAAGAGTGTACGAATGCATTTAAACTTCTGAAGAAATGTAGTAAAAGGGAAAGTAAAATTAATCTAGACGGACTCAGAGACATTAAATTATGACGAAGACGAACTTTCAAATGTGATTTAACACCAAAGTAAACATTATTTTTTGAATCCACTAGTAATTCAGATATACAGAGAAGTGTGGTGAAATACATGTTGTGAAATCCTCCCTTCAAGTTATGATGTAAGGATATGCAACTTTCTTTGAGACTATACACACACACACACACACACATACACACACACACACACATATATATATATATATATCCACATACAATTATGTGATAAAGTACCAATGAATCGTTCTTAAAATTTTGAAACTGTAAATATTTACTAAGTTCAGGTTTATTTTTTAAATAAGTTAAGTTAGAATTAAGATATTTCTTTAATGGGTATTACTCTTCCAGTATGTAATTTCAGATTCGTTTGTGTAATTGTCCAAATTATATTTTGATATCAACTATAGTGTTATAATGTAATTTTTTGTGTGAAACTGTTTGGATTCATAAAGCATGTTAAACCATGCGTTTCTACCCATATCGAGAAACAGTAATTTAAATTGTTTTCATATTTTAAAAGGATTATTTCCAAATTTGACTTACTTCGTCTTTCTCAATTGATTTTTGAGTGTGATCTTTCCAGTAATTAACTAATTTCAAATGTGCTTATATATATATGGTGTGTGTAAAGATTCAGAGTAACAACTACTTATTATACACACAGTTTATTAGCTGACGTAGGACAGAACATAAAAACACAAAACAAATTAATTAAACTCGCGTAATCACAGATTTAACGTCCACCACAATATAACGTCCAGCGCAATTTCCTGAACCGTCTTGTTCAGCGTCTCGCTCCTTCTCCTCTACGTCTCATCTCACTACTCCGAATCTCTCTCGAAGTGCTAGGTGGCGCTCTGGGAGCACCATGGCTGTCCTCCGGGATGGTAGATCAGCAGGTCTTAGATGCCACACACACACACACACACACACACACATATCAATCATCTAAGTACTTTAATATTTCTTGTAATAAGTGCTTTAAATAAACAAACATGATAGTGCGTTGCTAAAATGAACATGTTTGATTTGATTTAAATTAACACCAACGCACTTAAGTAACATTATAACTATTGGTGACGGATGCCATAATTCTGCACAAAGGTCTTAGGATGAAGTTGAAACCCTGCGCTGCAGGTTCGTTCTGCAGCACAGGATTTCGATACCCACTATGTGAGAACTCCTAAGCTGAGTTCCATTTCATGTATAATAACCCAGTAATCATTCCAATAGGTCTTAAGCGGAATCAGTACAGAAACTGCGACTCAACTTATCGAGTGTGTGGCCATAAAGTATTAGCAATTTTGCTAAATTTAAAATACATACATTTAGTTAATTTAACCTTCTAATTTTCATACTTTCAGTCGTTGAGTTTCACCAGTTCGATACTGATATAATTCGATACATTCATTTTCACCAAATGGAAAATTTCAAGGAAAGCTTACGATTTATATCACAGATATGGAATATCAAACACACATTCCAATATTAAATTTTTAAAAAAATTAAAAGTATTCCAATTCTTCTCACATTCCCCCCCCCCTTCTCTATTTTAATGGGTAGATAAAATAAAATGTCATTTCTAGTTTAAGTATTAAAATATAGTTTTAAGATTTATTTTGTTCCTGAGATGCTTTGATGCTTATTATTATATTCATTCATTTAAACAATTGATCTCAAATTAAAACATATTCATGAATCATCTATTGTCTTACTTTAAACAAGACAGAAACAAATGAAATAACTTTATTTAAAAAATATCATCATATTTATCTACAAATGTAATGAAAAGAAATTATAAGCAAAATAGCCTTTTGGATAACATTAAAATAAAGCTTTGTAAAGTCATACAGACTTTGAATCGATTTCAAATAAAATCACTAGCACATTAAATAATTAAAAAAAGAGAAGAAAATTCAAACTTTGTTCTACTGAGGGACTTAGAAGTAAATTTGCAATACAATCTACCACAAAATGTAATAAATATTTAAAACTGTCTACTTTAAAAGAAGAAAAACGTTACTTTATCAAAACACGCTGTTAATTCTTGCATAATATTCGCAAAATGACTTAGCTAACGACATGAGGCTGCTTTTCACTGCTTAAAAGTTATTAAATCTAAGATTAAACGTATATACTGAAACTGATATGTTTAATGATGTTTGTTTACTATTCATCTTCGCGACACGTTTCCCTGCACGTAAACTTTAATCAAACTCCGTAAAGGTGTACCTCTTGCAAAAAAAAAAAAAAAAAAATAATAATAATAAAAAAATCCCTTTTAAAATGGATTTTCATTTACTCTTTTAATATATAAACTTCTTCCTTCTTTAAATTCTAACCACCAAGCAACGCAGAAAATTGAATTCGAAGTATCTGATACGCACGTAGTAATCTATTCCATCGTATTTAAATACGAAATACTTTAAATTTGCATGTTAACACTTGCTTTAATATATTCAGGAAGGGGTAGTGTCAAGAAACATTTTATTTCACTTTTTAAAGCAACCATTATGTCAGCTGCTGGAAATGACGCAGAAAATGAGGTGGCAATTTTTTGCGTTTTTTTACCTTTTCCCATCACAGCAAAAGCTTAACTTTAATGTGTTTATCTTGTTTTTAGCCTTTTCCAGCACTTTTAGGGACACAAAAATCATTTTTTATCTCATTTTACTTTTTAAAGCGTAAAAATGTTTCAGCGCATGGTGCGTCGACAGTTATGCTAATCAGGCGCGTTTGTAGGTTCTTTAATTTTAATTTCAACCTTCACTAGGGATGCAAATTGAAAACAGTTTTCTTTGTTGCCTTTATTACATTGATTTTGATTATCTTTCCTTGGCTATTTTACATATGGAAAATAACAACCATCGTGCCTATTAACTTCCCCAGTTATTTTTGGTAAAAGTTGCACAGCGATTGATTGATAGAAAAAAAACCATGTTCTATCTCTGTCATGTAGAAAAAAAAATATTTGATTATTTTTGAAAATATCCTTCTCCTGAGATATTTCATTCTATCATTATTTTAAGTTTGAAAAATCAGCTGACGATTGTGGATTTAAAATGAATTAAAACTATACCGCTAAAGAGTTTTTAAAATAAAATAAAAAGAATTTAAATAAAAAAAAAGTGCTTTATGCACATACTGGCAGATAAACTGCTACATCATTAAGATTTAGTTGCAAAATTACACAAACTATAAAAAATACTCCGGTTAATAACATATGCAAGTTATCTGAAATGTACAAGGTGCTTCACAAGGTATGGAAAAAAGAAAACAATGAATAACTTTTGAAAGGAAAAAGATTTTAAATTCAAGTTTTCAGAATTTACACATGAGATGAAGGAAATTAAAAGATGAGATTATCAAATGTTTGTTACCAAAGGAGACAACGAAAAGAAGTCTCAGCTCGGAATTCGCGATAACCTGCTTGAGTTGTTCTGTTGGAATCAACCTTATCTCACTTTTTATTGCATTTTTTAGCAGTTTTACCGCTTTTGGTCTCTCTCAGTAGATTTGATCTTTAACAAAGTCTTATAAAAACAAGTTTAGTGGTGATAATTTTAGACTAAAGGTGGGCCAAAAAGTCTATCGCTAAAACGATTCGGAAAACTTCTGGTGATGTCATGATTGTCATAAGTAAGTCAAGGGCATCTCCTGTTGAATGTAGTAGAGCTCCATGTATCTTGGATCCAGTGTCTGTGGTAGACATTAGGAATAAACCTCGTTATCAAGAAATCGAGTTAATGCTCAGAATTCACTATCTGAACGAACACATATAGACTCAATTGTCATCGGTACACAATATACACCAGGCGATCTTTTATGAATGAGTAGACTTGACAACGTCAAATTCTGGCTTTTGTTGCCTCAAATCCAAATATTTTGACGATTGACATAACCATCTAACCCGAAGTGAGCGATAATGATCTCTTGGCTAATAATAGACAACCCTTTACACGTACTGACAACCATTGACACACAGGCACTAAAGTTACAGATTGCAACAGTGTCAGGCCAGCGCCGATTGTATGATTGAATGCCACAATATGGCATCTGTTAAACCATTGACAATAACTAAATAAAAGTGTGGAAATGACGTGGAGGTAGGTCCAATCCTATTGCAACTGGTGAATGATCTATTGCTTTACAACGTTATATTATGGTTTGAGATCCTAATGCTATGGTTAAACAATCTCCTCTGACATTCATCAGCGCACAAGCAGTACAAGGTACCCACATGATTCCTTCGACAGCGATGTCTCTAGATCTCTCACCTATCAAGCACGTATTGGACGTTGATTGATCTACCCCAGCTTGAATTGAAGTACAAACTGCGGAGTACAGCTGTAAGCATATGGTTGTCAATTTCTCAGGACCCCATCTGCACGTGTAATTCATCTATGCTTCCAAGAATCGTTGCTTGTCCCGCCACAAGAAGTGATCCTAATTCCTACTGATAACCTTGTATATATCGATTGCTGTATTGCATAACTTGTTTAAAATTCAAACAAACTATTTTTACCAACATTTTCTATTTGTCTGTAATTTTTCATCACATTCTACTTATCATTTCATTTCTCTATCAGGCCAGGAATGATGCATTTTCTCTATCAGGCAGTGTATGAAACACAAATATAAAGTTAGAATTTAAATACATATTCCGAACTAGAAGTGAAAAGTTCAATGTTATTACTTTATATTAAACAAAGTTTATTCATGTAATACAAAATATTTTTAACAGAAAAAGGACATGGTCGTGTTATACAAACAAGTCTACAAAAATTATTCACATAAATATTTAAAACATGAAATAAATATTATATATATATATATATATATATATATATATATATATATATATATATCAGTAATTAGATCTGATGAGAGCGAAACTTTCCCTGTTTGGTAATTTAATGCAAGAATTATTCAGATCACGTGGTGTTAGATTTAAGAATCTTTAGCTATATCATTTGGAGACTACATCATTTAGCTGTTTCATTATACTCACTTTAACTTTATCAACAACTAACCTACAAGACGAAAAGTTTGGTACGAATTTTCTTTATGGGTTTGAAATGTAAGGAAATTCTGAATCATATAGATTTTTTAGCGTGTGATCGAAGAAATTAAAAGATTAAATGGAATTGTATCAGCAAATAAAGATGAACTCCTTAACATGAAAATTTAAGCATGGGAAAACAGAAAATTAAATTGAACTTAAGTGAAATCATATGCAAATACATATAAGTAAGCATATACGTAAAAATTTTAAAATAATGTTTGTTTTCATTTGAACGCACAACTTACCAGCTCTTATTTATTTTATTTTTATTTGCTCGTTTTGAGAAAATAAAAGCACATTAAAAAAGAACATTTAAAGAAATAAATCTAGTGAAAGAACTGAGCTATGTTTGACAAATAAAAGCTCAGAAAATATTGAATTCAATAAAATTAACCATCTCTCTAGAAAATTTTCAAAGGTTATCGTTATAATTTAAGCTTTTAAATTAATAGCATTCCTGGTTCAAAATAATGAGAAAACCCTCGAAAAGAGGATAATTAAATGTTGAAAAATTTCAAAGTTCGCAGTTCGTAAGCAGAGCAACATATTTCCAGAAAATTATTAATTTTACGTGTATGTGTTGATGACACTTAACCGCCTCCCTGGTATTAAATTTACGGCGAAGTGTTAACTTAAGATTTGCGCACAGAAACATTTTAAAAAAATATTACCCTACATTAACTTGTTGACAGGCCGAGGAAAGTTATTCAGAATAAAAGCGTAGCGTTCATAGGGCCATTAAAGGAAATGCAAACCTCTTTGTCACCTTTTCTTTTCGTACTTTTCCCTGGGTCTTTTTAATTAGCCACAGATTTACATTAAATAGAGCATCAAAAATAAATGTCTTAGCATAGGAATGAGTGTTTACTACAGCAAAATTCTCGACGTGGTGTAATGAGCCACTTATTTCGAATCTCGATCGTTATATGGTAATGGCTGTTTACCAGGAAAGCAGCAGCTAGGGACTTTTTGCTTTGCGCAAAAGATTCTTTCTTCATTTTTTTTCTCCAAATTCATCGAGTTTTACCAAAGGTGTTTTTTTTTTTTTTTTTTTACTATACGACGTACATATAAAAATGATAAACTAGTTGAATAAGAATTTGAAGTAATATTTCTTTGGAATTCGAAAGAAGAAGTAATTCAAAAGTATGAATCATGGAGTATTCATAATTGGGAATGTTAGCCAACGTCTGTTTCTTATTAATTAAATTGGATTTACGAAGGACTTTCAGCTATTGTACTTTAAGTGTATCAATATAAACTTAACAAGAATTGATACGAAATAAGTTAAGATGTTTTCGGCGCATGACTAAAATTAGAATATATTTATATTTAGAAGTTATAGTCACAACTGTCCAATATTATTTACTGAATTAGAATAAATGTCGTTGATATAAACTAATAATTCCACATCGAAATGTGAATATTTAAGTTGAATTAAAATGTATAAATTTGATCTGCAAAATTATAAAAGAGTGATGAGTATGATATTTGAGTTTTAATAATTCACGCTAATTTCTTTTTGAATTCGCTCAATATTTATCTCCAGAACTGTTGTACGATATTTATTCTTATGTTTTCAGAGTTTAATAATTTAAAATGATCTTTCGGCTCTTACGTCTTTTTATTTTATTACAACAGTTTATAGTGTTTTAATAATAGCGATTAAATTAATCTTCATTATTATACAGCATTGATTAAAAGGTTGGATGGTTGCCAGAGTGTATAAGCCTTACGGCCTTTAATCTCCAATCCATAAAACTGAGAATGAGTTGCATCGGCATATTATTTGCCCAGGGATTAATTTTTCATTGAAAGAATTATAAAAAGACATTACCATTTAAAAGTAAGGAAAATTATAATTTGAAATTAGTAAAAAACAGTAAAAATATTTATATAATCAGTCAGTTTACAAAATAAATTGGAAGTTTTGCTATTAGTTGAGATTGGTTTTCTGCCTGAAAAGTCTTTTAGGTGACTAGCCGAAAAGTCTTTTAGGTGACTAGCCAATCAGGGAGCTGCTAATTCAGAGAGGAAAAATTTATCAGGCCGATGAAGGCGTAGCTCACCCGAGAGTGAGTTATTCTATTGGTCGAAAAGGTTGCCCCAAAAGTGAGTAACGTTTAATATAATATTTATATGAATAATATAATATAACGTTTAAATGAATATTGAAACTTAAAGGATATGGAATAGAAAAAGTGGTAGATTAATTTGGAAATATTTATTGGTTACAGTAAGATATTACGCAGGGTCTGTTAATTCAATTGTCAATGGTATATTCTTCAATTCTTTGGATAGTTCTGTTCTCGATTATATCAATACTGGCAAAGAGTTTTCTTGTAACTTGTACTATAAAATTTTTAAGGATAGGAATATTAATGGAAAGCCGAATATTTTCGATCCTCATATGAAACACTCTAAAGCTACCATTCACAATCTCATAATCAGAAAAGATGATTCAAACATAATAAAATGATTTGGAAGAAAAAAAAGTGTCTTGATAGAGTAAAGATCTCTGAAGAGGAGCAATTCAACTTCACGCTAGTATTGAGAAGAATTAGAATAGCAGAAGGTCACCATGTTGGCTGGCGTGAAGAGCAGTATATGATAATTTTGTTAGATGTTTGATTATTGTATA
The DNA here is from genome assembly GCA_019974015.1 of Nephila pilipes. Taxonomy (NCBI): domain Eukaryota; kingdom Metazoa; phylum Arthropoda; class Arachnida; order Araneae; family Nephilidae; genus Nephila; species Nephila pilipes. The sequence continues at coordinate 555,357 of BMAW01046038.1, forward strand.
TGTTGGCATATTGTTCTCCATTAATAATTAATTAAAGTTTGGCAGCCAAAAAAATATAAAAGGATTTGTCATTTGTTGCATATCCATTCTCACCTCCTTTCAACCATTCATCCAAGGATTGGGAATTTTTTATTGACAGCATGGCACGATTGACGAATTGTTCCGACTTTAATCTAAATGAGATTTTACTGTCCGTAAAATTTCAGAACGTTTCAGCAAAAAGCAGTTTGAAAGTGTCCTAAATCAAATATTAATATAAAATTTATGAAAATGAAACAAAAAAATCGAAGTTGCTGAAACATCATCCAGAAGAAAGACTGAAATGGCTAAAATTATCATGTCATGGAATGATGAGTGGAAACAAATTATATTTTCTGATGAAAAGAAGTTTAACTTTGACAATCTCGATGGCTACATGGGAGAAACATGATTAGAGGAAATATGACTTGAGAAAGAAACCGAAAGAATTTTTCATTCAATAATTGGGAGGAGGATCAGTAGCCTCTTTCATGATGGATTGAGGTATTTACAAGAGATTTAGAGATGCATGAACTCTGCACAATATCAAAGTATGCTATATGATCCTCTGACACCGTTTTAGTCTTTATTAGTGGGTGCAAACTGGATATTTTGGCAGAAAAATGCTTCTTATCATACGCCTAATTTCAACTAAGAATGATTTGAAAAAGAATAAGTTAATGTTCTGCAATGGGCAAGTTGAAGTTCAGACTTGAAACACGTGAAAGATTTTGAGTATATTATGTCGCTATATATATATATATATATATATATGTACTAATAGTAAATAATATTCATCAACCCAAGTTACAGTATAAGTAAACATACAGGTAGGCAGTAAAAGATGGCACAATATTTCTGAAATTAAACTTAACCACCTGGTGTCATTTCAATGAAAAAAAAAAGAGTGTTTGAAATTATCAGAAAAAATGGAGGACCAATATCATGTTAATTTTCATACTTTTTTCTTTTCAGACAAGTGGTCTTATAATTTGTTAACAGTTATTTTTCATTTATTTCTAATATTTTCGTTAACTGAAATCACTCATTACGTTACCCAAAACTATTGGAAACCTAATCATAATAAACATATATGTGCTGTAATATCATATTTTATTTGTTTAAATTATATTTGGAACCTTTATTTCATAATTTTCAAAATTAAAATGCTCTTATAATTTCTTAACGGATTGTATTATCAGATGTATTTTAAAGTACAAGGAAGAATTTTTTTGTAGTCCCACCCCAATTTTTTATGGTACTTCAAAACATTTTAAAAATTTGAAAAAAGGATACTGAATCAATGAAACTTTATGAAACGAAAGAAAATTTTAATTAGGAAAGAATCTTCTTTTTCCCCCTTAATATATGTTTAATTTATTTCATTTCAATTTAATAAACGTTTTGGACATTTAATTTTAGAGCTTTAAAAGGGGAAAAAAAAATCAACATTATATTCAGATGCTTAATAAAAAATATAGGTGGATCTGTAACCATAATTTAAGAATCATTTTATTAAGAGTAGATATACGTTAAAAATTACATTCATAATAGGATTTACGTAAAAAAATTATAAATTTCATTGGATACTTCAATAATAAAAAGGCTCAGAAAAAATGTAATCCATTTTAAATTATTTTCATAAGAATATAACATCACTCTGACTTTCAATAGATACATGCAACATAAAAATAAAATTAAAAAAATTCCAGTGCAACGCGCCAGGCCTTTGAAATGGTCTGAATTACAATTCAGTATTGTAAATAATTAATTGAGCAAATTTAAAAATTATATTGCTTATTTAGGTGAGTGCTATTGTCTATCGAAGAAATTTGCAATAACATTTAACTGAAATTGTAAAACAAATATCATGCTGTATTTCTTATAATAGTTGCCTTTTTTTTACCATTTACAAGTAACATATATAAAGCTATCAAAGATACATATGCCAATAAACATTTTATTTTCAACACCGATATATTACCCGATAATATCTGACTTAATGAATGTATTTAAGTCAAAAATTCTATATTTATATTTGTTGCTATAAATTATAACAGTACATTTAATAATAATACTGCAATTATTTTTTTCAAATAGTTTTTTTCTTTCTCATGGAGAAATAAAAAATCTAGAACTCAAAAAGTGATATTGATATATTCAATAGCGATTATATACATATAAATATCAAACATTTCATTTGTAATTAAATGGGAAAGATGCAAAAATAATTCATTCAATAAGTTAATTACTAGCTAGTTTTAAAATATATTTTAATTTCTGTATGTTTTTATTCAAAAATTAATAAACAAAAAGATAAGACATGAAAGAGTAGTGTTTCCTTAAAATCATCATCACACTTCTTATGAATATTCACATTCCAAACACAGAAAATTTACTAAGAGAAACAAAATGCGTATTAAGTCACAAAAGGCTCTAAAGCATAGACTAAGTTAAAAATTAATACATTAACTTTGTACCAAATCTGAGAAAGAGCATTCTTTGGAATGAAGCCCTTTTTTATAATGAAGTTTTTAATAAAGTTGAGTTGAACAATAAGTTTAATCTTCATTAAAAAGGAGATGGCCTTCTAAACATCAAGAAAAGATTTATGTGTATGTAACATAAATGTAGCCGAAGAATTTACTCGTAGAATAATAAAATATACGAGGAGCAGAGTGGTATACATTCAAGTGTTTTAGCTTGCCCCTTTGGCAAAGTAAGTACTTTTCCTCGCAACATGCTACTTTTTTAGGAACAAAAAGTTAAAAATGAAAAATATTTTCCAGCTGTCTAACTGTTTTCTGTTTAATAAGCATTAATACTTAGTTTTTTAAGTCGTGGTACATGTTTTACTAGGGATTTCTAAACGACGAAAAAGAATAAATCAACAATGATAAAAAGAACTTTAACTTAATAACAACTTTATTGCATAACCATGTTTAAACACTAGATTACAAATGCACCTATAAGTTCTGCATAACTTAACCGTATATTTTATCTTTACGGGTGAAATCAATTAACGGTATGTGACTCGCATTTAAGGTACATGCGCATTTTATGTAACAGTTAAAAGAAAAATCCTGCCATGTTAAAGAAATTTTTGTAGAGCTTTACCTTCAAAGTAAATGAAATTACAAGTAAAAAAATATATACATTATGTATTCATAAAACACAAAGAACAATGGAATTCATACGATTAGCACAGAACATTTTTAATCTTAAGGCTAGAGCAAGATACGAGTACTTTGTGCTACATTGCAACAACCTGACATAAGCTTCTAGTTTCAATCTTACCTTATCATATCATTTTATTTTCCTAAGTGAGAATTTATCAGGGACGTTTATGCCAGGATGGCATTTACGCGCATTATACAGAAATTACAAGAAGTTAGATAAATATTTCAACAAAATAAGAAAGAGGATTTACCCAATACGACACAAAATATTTACAGAAGTATCAAGGATCCCATTCCACTCAGGAGTTTCAGACAAACTTGAGTTAAATGTCCAACCTGAGCTCTCAACACTGAAAAAGGTGTGAATTAAAAAAAAAATCATGTTTTTTGAAAAAACCCAGTCAGATGAGTGAAAGACCCCAAAATTAGGAAACCTTCAAAGTTGGCATCCAATATATACAATAATTCAGTTACTATATTTACACCTGGTGTCGCTGATTATCTTGTCCACTGAAAAAAATATATTCGGACTAGATATATAGACTCCAAATATGTTTAATTCAACAATCATCTCATACATTGCAAAAAGAAAAAGTGTAGTTTATTTTGCTATTCTTAAAGATTAATATTTACTAAGGGGAAAGTTACTTTTAAGATTGTAAGTTAATATATCTGCTATTGGAATATATATTAATGGTCAAAACAGAGATATTTTTTCTTAGCTTATTACATATAACTTACATCTCGTGTTTGCATTTAGACAGTTTAGCAATTATTTCTCAGAAACTTCACAACACACTCTTGAATAAAAGTAAGCAGCTGTGAAAAAGATCACATCTAAAGAAGTAACATTTGAAATTTTCAAGACGCATCAAAAGTTTAATTTGCTTTTTTAATTTTTATTAGTTTATAAGCGATCCAAAGGAATATTGTTTTAGTTGGTGTACCTGATCACTTTTCATTTTTTTTATCGTTTGCTTCAATTTTAATTACATTTAACTTTCATGTATTTTATTCAATAATTTATCATTTGCTTTAATTTTAATTACATGTAGCTGATATAATATTCAATTTAATATAATTTATAGTTTTCTTTAATTTTAATATCAAAAAGTTTACTATTGTCTATTTCTCGACGTTTCATCGTTTGCTTTAATTCTTGTATATAATTGAGTAATTTAATAATAATTATTAATAAAAAGCACACCTTAGGTGAGTAAATCTGTTTTTTTTTTTTTTGTTGCAAAACTTTGCATAGAACTTTTTCATTTCTTTTATTTGTTTAATGAGGTGAATGTGATAATACTATTCAGTTTATGTTTTGATATTTTTCTTTTTTTTTTTTATATAATATTTCAACTTTATTAACATACCTGCTGTTTCACTTACAATAATTCAATGATCATTTCGAAAATGTATGAGTCGAAAAACTATAGTTCTTTTGAGATCTTTGAATTTGGATAGCATATTTGACAGATTTTTACAGACATGCTGTTTTTAAACTGAAACTGGTGACAATAGCGGATCTTTGCATACGTGAAAACAAATTTCTTAATAAAATGAGGCTAGAAATAATCCACTTCTCGGCAAGATTTTAACATTAAAGTTAAATTTGGAAATAAGTAAAATTTACTTCTATATTCTATATAGCCAATACAGAATTTCTTTATCTTCTTCATATAAAATAAAAGCAAATATTACTCATAATTAACTTACATTTTTATTTTGCTTTCTTGTATGAAATAGATTAAATCATATAGTGAATTATTCGTTTCCTGAAGAAAAGGAGGAAAAAAAGGAACACAGTCTATGTTAGATGATTGAGAACTACTAATAAAGTACGGAGTAAAGAGCATTAACAAGAAAATGCAAGAATGGAATATTCTACTTTCCTTTCGTTAATAATATTTAAATCATTTGACTCCAGAAAAGGCAAACAATGCCTTGCAAATAGCTGTCTCTTTCCCTTTTACAATTCTAGGAGAAAATATTCTTCGAATTTTCCGAACGTCTTTCTTGCTTATTTTACACGTCTTAATTAATACCCTCAAATTAATTTAAATGAGGAGAAAAGTAATCCACTTTTCTGCAAAATTTCGACATTTAAGTTAATCTTGGAAAATAGAAAGATTAACAACTAGTCTGTAAAGACAATACCGAATTTCAGTAACATTTCCGTAAAAGACAAAAGAGAGACAGCAATCTTACTTGTATCTTATTTACGTTTTTATTTTGCTTTTCTAAGTAAAATGGGTTAAGTAGTACTGTGAATTATTCGTTTATTGAAGAAAAGAAAAAGAAACAAAGTCCATATTAGATGGAAGACGATTATCAATAAAATATAGAGTATTTTCTAGGGAACTTTTACAAGAGGAAATGGCGAGAAAAGAATACTTTACTTTCCTTTCATTAACAATATTTAAATAATCTGATGCTAGGAAGAGCAAAAAAATACCTTACAAATAGCTGTCTCGTTCCTTTTTACAGTTCTAGAGAAAATAGTCCTTGAATTTTCAGATGGTTTATTTTGCTTTTTAATTAATATTTTCAAATTTTCTTGACGAATAAATCGTAACAAATACTGTGGTTTGTTTGCAAATTATTTTCAAACCATAAGGTTTTAAGTCAAGGATACTTTCAGATACTCTATAAATACAGCAAAACATCTACATTTATTTAAAATAACTGGAATTTTCAAGACAAATTTTAATCATTTTAAAGTAGCCCATGAATTTATAAGATTTATAGATATTTTAAATATTAAATTAACAATCAGATTGCTCTAAGGAGTTATAAGTATTTTTGATTTTTAGAAACAAAGCATAAAAAGGTTGGTTTGTTAAAAAGACTATATTTTAAGGGATATTTTTGACTTTTAACCATGGTTCAAGGGTAAATCACTTTTAATGTTATGTCTAAGAAGTGCATCGAGGAGAATTTTGTAAATCAGTGAATGATTTATAAGGCATGTGTCAGGAAAAAATATTCCTGTAATACGCTGAAACCAGAACGCTGTTTCAATTTATAAGTTCAACATTACGTGTACCTGGATTTCTCCATTTTCAAGTACCAATAGACAGTAGTCACTGGATCCAGCAGCAAGGAACAGAAAGGCGTTTGCTCTATATGTCCGGAATTTCAAGTAAATGTAAGTAGTGCTCTGGGCATCCTGTAGTGGAACTTTTAAATAACTGGCTCCGAAGAAGGAAGCTGTGAAATAAATAAAAATAGTTAAGTATTAAACATCAAACAAATAATATTCTTCATTTCTTAAATGAGTAGTAAAATAATTACTAATTGTACAGATATCGAGCGGATATTTATATACAGCTTAAGCCTTTCTTTAGACTTTTTAAACTTGTAAAGACTACCTTTCATTATTTAACTCTACAGACATCATAAAGTTTAATTAAAAAGTCAATAAGGTTACAAATATAATTGAAAAAACGATACAAAAAGGGGCAACACAATTTATTAATTATCTTCGCAGAATATGTCGTCCTTTCTTGAATCTCTCTTAACTCATCTGAATCCTTAGAACTAAACAATAAAATCTTAGCTTACCAACTCACTCACACAGAGTGAGATACTTATTAATACAGCAGATTCGGTTCCTACTACTTTGTTACAAGGAGTCAATTCTGATAAATTTTACTACAAGCGATCAACTACAACAATTTACTATAAATAACTTAGAAGCATCTGTACGCTTCTCGTTATTATCTGTCCGACTTCAGTTCTTTTCAGTTCCATTTCACTTTACATCGCTATAACTAATTCAATTCATTACAGTTCTATTTTCATCTAATTAGTCCAAACATGTTTTATATAGTTCATAAGGATTTGGAATTTTAAGCAATTCTAATTACAAAAAGTTCTCGAGGTTAGTGAAGAGAAAACCGCGAATAGACCAAGGTCACAACTTATATTTGAAAAGGCCTTTAAAGTTATCTTTAAGGACCTTTTACATATACATGCACACGTATCAGATCAAAGGCATTTATTTGAAACTTAGACTCAGAATAAAGAACGTCGATCAGGAAATCACAGGATATAGAAATTAAAAAAGAATAAAAGCAATTCCAAATTCATTGTTATAAGCAAATATACTAATACTCATAAATCTGTGTAATATTTTAAAATTGAAGCGGTAAAGAAGCTAAATTTGTGTGTTTTTAGAAATCAGATCTTGTCGAAACTTTTTTTTTTGTATAATTGCTATTGCGCTATTATTTGGGTTATATTATTTATGTTGTAATTGTATTAATGAGTTATATTGTATAACTGCAATTATATTATGACATTTTTACCAATAAATTTTTATCAATCTGTTGAGCGAACAAGATGATTGTAAAATGAGACAAAGAGGAAAAGTATGAACTAAAAGTTTTGTTTTTCAACAAAGTCTCGCAAATTTTATTGACAAACATAAAACTAGCAAAAATTTTAATCCAACAATTTGATCAGAAATTATTTGATCCTAAGTAAATTCTTTGTTTTCTCTCATTCACAAAAACACTAGAAAATGTATAACTTATATTATTATGTGCTTATTATGTATCACTCATATTATTATGCACGTTAAAATATTTTAATTTTTTTAAAAAAAAATTCACATTTTTTATATATCAACAAACATTTTGCTATGAAACAAATTTCAAGGAGACACTGAACGAAAAAGACTAATTGCAAAACAATTCTACCACCTAAATTATTTCAAGAATACAAAATGAATTTACTAAATTAATTATATATACCTGTAATTTTTTTTCTAAAGTATTTTGAAGTCGCATTTTCCAGCAAGGAATCCAAAAAACAAGTTCAGCAAAATATCAAAATTTTATGCCTATTACTCTGATTTTTTTTCACTCGATCAAAAGAAAGGAGTTTAAATTCTATTTTTGAAATGTATTTATTTATAATTGCTTAAGCTCAATTTTTTTTACTTGTGATATCACTTACTCCATAAATAATTTTGATTGAAATACAGGTATCACAATTGACAGATCAAAATTGGAGCTTTCCACTCACATCTGAATGTACAGTTCTCTCTAAAATTGTACACGAATTACAGAAGTTGTATTCATGACATTGCCTAGGATAATTTTATTTAAAACATAGCAGTTATCTAACGTACATTGGCATTTGATTTCACCTTAGAATGCCTGATAAATTTTAGAATTCCGAGATAATCGTAAAAATCGATATAATGCAACGCTCAGTGATATCTAGGTTCCAATTTAACCGCTTTCTAACGGGATAGCTTGTGGACTTAGCTCCATCCAATAACAGTAAGAAAAAGATTGAAAGAAAGAGAAAAGATAAACAGAAGCATTTAGAAAGTTCTGGCTACTAGCCCGGGATTTTTTTTCTCCCGTTCAAAGAACTCCTGCCTCAGTCTTTTTTTTATATCCCTAACCTCAAGTTTCTTCCCCCTTTATTTTCCTTACTTTCATTTCGAACGACAAAGGAAAGAGTGGAAAATATTTATTCAAGCGAAAGGTGTTGGAACAAATGGCAACTAAAGAAATAAAGGTTTATTTTTACACGCCGCAATTTCGTATGGTTTAAAACGAAAAGGAAGAAGAGGGGTAAATCCTTTGGTAAACACAGAGGATTTACAAAAGGTTATAGTTCTGCGTCTCTAGAAAAGGGAAAAAAATTAGCAGAAAACGTTTTCATTGACCAGTTTCTCAGTACACTTGAAAATAGCTTATCACATTCCACCCTAAAAGCTCATTCAAGTTACACCTTTTTTCTTTATTTAAAGACTTTTTCATGTGCATTGAAATTACTAAAAATACTTCCTTATTCAGTATTAATTTCACCCTTTGAATAGTTTTTAACAATAATTTTCGTTCCAAAAAAAGAATCCAAAATTTTCATTTTAGAATTAAAATCATGTCATTGCAATTGACAACTTTCATTTGTATAGGGGAAAATTCAATGTTAAGTCAATAAGCACACTCATTTCATTTACGTCAGCAAGAAATATATCATTTTCCAACTGTATTAAACAAATTTTGTAATTCATCAAAGTGAAAATGAAACAGAAACATTTTGATTACTTGAAATATTCCGTTCACAATGACGAAAGCTTTTCAACATTCGCGATTGAATGACGAATATAGATCAGAGTCCAACGAATATGAATGATTATAACATATTAAAGAAATCATTATTTCTTTAAGGACGTAGGCGCATTCATACACAAAATGCTAATATTGTTTCCGAAGTTTTTTAATAAAAAATAGCGTGATATTTTATATAAATCATTGAAAAGTATCAAATACACTTAAAATACCTTTCACATTTAAAGGCACTTTTTTTCATAAAAACTACAAATTGTTTTTGAATTGATAGCTATTTAGTTCTTCAAGGTCAATATATTATTACTATAATAGAGAACGTCTTTTTTAATTATATGCTTAATACAGTTTTACATACAAGTAATAATTATTATATTCAAAAAATATGTTTCTTCAGTTAGTCTACATGATGCTAGCAAAGAATTATGTAGACATTTTTGAAATAACAAAATATCAAACAAAAAATTAGTTTTATTTGTTAAAGAAAATCTTTAAAAAAAATAAATAATTATTAGCCATGTAATAATAATAAGCATAAATTGATAAAATATAAAATATATATGCATGAGGGTAATACGGAAAGTGCTAGTAAAGTAGTCACTTGTTCGTTTCAGTGTTAATTCCAAAGATAACCAACAGATGACTCTACTACTTTGAAAAGAAAACAATGAAGTTATAGCCGCAAGCTGATCGGGATTTATCTTTTAACCTTTTCTAAGGACGATATTGCAGCGACTCACTTCAACATCAGCGGCAGAAGTTAAAATACCTTATTAACTAGCTCGAATAGGACGTTCTCTTTAGCCTAGTTGGTGAAAGCATGACAGAAAGTGACCGATCAACATTCTTTGAAACCACTGGTCCAGGATTCGAAACAGCCGCTGGCATCCAAGGTCAACAACTCTCTCTGTCCGTCTCCACAGGGCACGGGATAGAAAAACATCCCCTGATGCCTCGGAGAAAACGTCCAACGCCGAAATCGTGACTCAAGACTTGAAAACTAAATGGTAGCACAGCCTTTAATTAGTGATTGCATATGTCCCCAATGCAAAACAATTGCCTCTGTATGTCTACTAAGACAGAAGCACACAAATCACAAATATCAAAGTAATATTCCGTTCTGGCGCACGTGTCGACGTGACAGATGATGACTCAAATGGAAACTGTTCCAAGCAAAACTCAATTCAACATGGAGGGCATGTATGTCAGTTGCAGTAATGGATGGGGAAAAAAACAATTTTCCGTATAAATCAATGTTTCTCTTCACGAGGATACTGGAGGGGGAGTATGCAGTGACTCTCTTCAACAACAACACCAGAAGTTCTCGGGGGAAACATCCAACCCTGAAATGTTAACATTGTGAGAAAGGATTACAAGAACAGCAATCGTTAATTTGATCAGGCATTCCTACCTTTTTGGGGGTGGTTGAGGAATCGAGAAGAATGTAATGCTATGTTGACTCTATTAGATTTTTTTAATGCTCTTAAATAGTATGTGATGCATTTTCTAGAGTCATTTATGGTTCACACATGAATCGCTGCGTTTCGGAAGATCATATCTGAAGAGTTATATAGTCTTTGATGATTGTATTACCTTCACGAGTGCCAGTAATACCAGCATACAAATTTTTCTTTTTGTTTCATATGTTCATTATATTTAATATTATGTTTATGTTATTTTGCTATTTCTAAAAAAAAAAAAATTTTTTTTGACCTGGTAGGTGTGTAACCAAAATAGACAGAGGATTCGGGGGAACTGGGATGGAAAAGAATATGTGCGATTCTTTTCTTATTCACATTCGACTTATTTTAAATCGAAATACAGTTTATGTTCACAAAAATATTTTTAAAAATAAGTTATGTTTTGTTAAGGTTATGCTATATAGAGATAGGTTTTTTTTTTTTTTTTTTTTTTTTTGTACATTGTTTCTTATATATTTAAAAGACCCAAAACTTGGTAGCAATGAATTTTAAAAATAGGAAAACAGGAAAATGACAAACAGGAAAGTGCCTTAAACTGGTTATAATATCTGCAAAATAATTCGTTTTTCAAAATCTACTTTTTGCTCAAAACGTACGTTACGTTACGTTATGTTACGTTGAGATTACGTGATGTGAAAATACGTTTGAATTATTGTTAATCTCCAAAAAAATATCTCGAAAAGGAAAGACAATACTAACAGCCACTTGTTTTTCATTTTTTTTTTCTACTTCATTACAGCCATCATAATTTCAATTTGCATTAAGAATAATCACATTATCTCCAGATACATAACTTAATTAATTAATAAACGAAATTAAATTATAAGTAAAAATCATTAAACGCGATTAATTAATTAAATATCTCTGATTACAATAATAATTTAATTAATCTCACAGTTTTATGTCTGAATCCCTATTATGAGATGATAAAAGTCTTAAATAGTACAAAACAATTACAGTTATTTTTATTTTCAAATATTTTAATAATAAACTTTATTTTTTATTCTTGAATAATTTTTCCCTGACTATAATTATCCGAACTTTCTCAAATTTTGAAGGAAGCATTTGAAAACCATAGGACTCACAATAAGACTGAAATGACCTAGAATATTATTATTAAACGTGATTAATTAATTAAATATTTCCCATTACAGTTATAATTTAATTAATCTCATAGTTTTATATCTGAATCCCTATTATGAGATGATAAAAGTCTTAAATAATGCAAAACAATTACAGTTATTTTTATTTTCAAATATTTTATAAATAAACTTTATTTTTTATTCTTGAATAATTTCCCCCTGACTATAATTATGCGCAATTTCTCAAATTTTGAAGGAAGCATTTGAAAACCATAGGACTCATTGAAATGACCTAGCTTATATTATCTTAATATAGCTTATATTATAGAACAACAAGAATAGTAAATTTACCTTAATATTCAAACAATATGAATAAAAAATGTATATTTTTATAACCAGCCAGGAAAAGTTCCTTTATTTCTAGATTTTCTTTAAAGTTTTATTTTTTCGAACTAATATAATTTAAAAACTATACACTGATATAATCACTAATTATAACTAAATTATGTCAAATTTGTTACTTACTGTGAGAGATTATTCAACTATTACCATGAAATTACAATAATACAAACTTATATATATATATATATATATATTTTAAATGTTATGATTTTTACCATTGTGAATGAAATTGAAAGTAATCGGTACACGCACACAATATCAATATCATAAAATTGTGAACGAGTTCAAATATCGAAGTATGTTGGTGTAATATATAACTTCATGACAAATTAATCCGATTAAAAACCATTTTCCTGCATCTCAAATTCTCTTTCTTTCTTTCTCCCTCTCTCTTTTTCTTGAAGCAGTAATGTTAAATGAATGTTATTCACAAATAACATATTCAGAAACGAGGTGAAATCAAATAATCCAGGAAAAAAAATACGATCACAGGATAAAACTTATTCTGAGCAAGAGACGTGTTTAAAACGTTTCCAATATTTAGAAGGAGTGGACATGTTTTATTACGCACAAACATTCAAAATATATCTTTAAAATGTTTTGAGGCATTAACAAACAGAAACCGAGTGAATCATGCTCATACGTCGACTTAATAAAACGAAACAGACAGTATAAAAAGTAGGATTGGGGAAAACAAAAACACCAAAAAAAATTATTACAATCGACGAAATAGATTCTTTAGAATATTAAACATTTTGAACCTACATATTTGATACGTTTTATTCCCTTGAAACTCTCAATCACTTTTATCACTGATAACAAAAAAAAAAAAAAAAAAAAAAATAAATTAATTAAAATTTTTTTATTTTTTTTTACCCTTAAAAATTAAATTAATTTTAAAAAAAAAAAAAAAAAAAAAAAAAAAAGAGGTTATAAATATATGATACTATTTTCCTTTCATGCGAATTATCAATAAAAATTCGAGGCTCAAAAAAGAAAAGAAAAACACGTTGGAAGGGGTGTTTTGAAATGATAACCAGGGATCTGAAAATCTTTAGGGAAAGAGAAAAAAGAAGGAAAAAAACGAATCCGCGGGGGAATGGTTATAAAAATAGGAAAAGGAGGAGGGGTGAAGTAACCCTAGGGTGAGAGGTACTTTCCAAAACAGTAAAAGTGAGTACGTTACCTTTCCCCACACTCCTCTTCCCCTCTGACACTTGAGAGTCTTTTGGGCGGATTTGTTTTCACCATTTCTAAAAGACATTTTCTGCCTCCCTGGAGAAATACTTCCGAAGTTTCTTGCAAGAAAATGAATTGTATCGTGTTATGTCTTCAGCATTTCGATTTTGAATTTTATGTAATGGTTACAGAAAAGAGCCCGGTAATTGTGATAGTTTTCTGTGATGCAAAATATGCAAAAATAATCGTAAGACGTGATATACTATCAGAATACCATACAGTATAGAATAAGAGTAACTTATTTTCCTGAAGTAGGAAAATTGCTTCGAGTTCTATGACATTGTGTATCATAAATTTTTTACTATTGGAGTTTTTGATTTCAAATTTAGGTCAATGCAAAGAAAGTAATGACTATGGATATGATATCTCTGATTCATAATACTTAAAAGTATTTCAGTATATCATGAAAATGGAAACGTCGTATTCAATATTATAGTCAAGTAAAGTACTCGGAAGATCAACATAAATACCTTCCTCAACAAATTTTTTACAGATTTTTAATACAGAAAACATTGACTATAAACTTTGAAATTTCTTCCATAAAGAAAATATTCTACTGATATCAGTTTGCTGGAAACCAATCAAACATGAAAATCCATTTGAATGCAAAAATATAAACTAAACATCTCGGAATCATGATGATATGAGGATGGTTCAAAATGTTGGGATTGGGTAAAAAATTCACCAGTGATCGCTTTTCTTTTTTTCAAAGAAGTCCATGAGAATGTGGTGATCACGCTTAGCAAGTTTGTTCGTGGTCTCCCTAACATCTGTACAAGGTCCTTATTAAAGACATATGGACTCGTGAGTAACGGCAAGTAACATTTCTGCTTCTCATGAACTTTGAACTTCCGAACTTTGAGTCCGTCCGAATCTCCTGGGAACCAGGAACACCCCCTCTTCAAATGTCCAGTTCATCAGGTATCAATTGTCCCGTTTGGAGTGCTTAGAAACAATAGCTAGTTTATTACTTCAGCTATCTAACCAAAACAAAGAATTATATCCCATGCATGGTCTTGGAAGAGGCGCAGCCATTTTCATTCTACTCGAAGAGAAGGGATAATTAGAGCACTACAAAACGTTCGAATAGAGCGTCGTGTCCGAGGATACGGTAATATTTCTTAGCATGCGAGGCACACCAAAAATTTTTAGCAATTGTCCTCAGTATTTTCAATAAATTTTTAAAAAATAATGTAAATAGTACTCGCTTTATATCATGTCCTTTTTCGTAACCTTGACAAACTAACCAGCCAAAAATATAAAACCTTTTAAAAATATCATAACTTTTCTGGCTAAAGAGACCGTCTTCGCTTTCTTTGTAGCAGGTTCACCGGAAAAAAAACCATTGATTTACTTATTGCTTGACTTCCGAGTATAATGATGAATCTATGTGTCATTGAAAGTGTTGAAGCAAAATGACGGTTTCAGCTCGGCACGATGTGAAGTGATTGTTTATTAACGCTGCATTAAGAAGCAACACAAGGGCTATTAGCCACGGTCCTCGTAATTTTACACTACGCCACTGGAGGACTTGAGACTTCTTCCAGATTTAACGTGCATGAGCCCCGTTATATGGTAAGTTTTTATTGGTACAAGGGCTTGAGTCTGAAGCAACAAAAATTACACAAGATGCGAGTCCGTGGCCATGATTACTAGTCAATCGCGGCTAAGACAACTTGATGTGGTCACAATTTAAACGAACACAGGCAGTGTTCGGCAGTGTCAAATTCATTTTAGCGCCGTTTAGCAGATGGCAGCATACAACAGTAATACCAATTTATCTTAGCAATTCTTCAAACAAGAATTTGAACCACCCTCGTAGATTATCGCGCTTGAGACCACTGAGAGTGGGAGTTCGAAGCCGAAAAATTAAAACGTTCAATTTTAAGGAATTATTGATACAGCTACTCGTTGATTTTTTTTATATATAATTAGATAATCAAATTCTAGAAGAAGGAGATATATATAGTATTCAAGTCTTTGTACCTCCATAATGGTTAACCTTATCCAAATATTTGTATGATGCAATTGCTCAAAAAGGAAATTAATAACGAAATCGGAAAATACATTTGACTAAGAACATTTGTTTAATGCAAGGATTTGATACAAATTAAAATTGATCAAATAATAAATCTATATCAATATTGTTATAGATGCCCTTAGTATTAAAATGAACTTAATTGTATCAGTTATTTGATAAATAATTGTACCAATGTTTTCAAAAATATCCGGCGGTAATTTTTATTGAATAAAAAAAAAATGAAGCAAGGAAGGCGAGGTTTGGTGCACATATCCAGTCGATACTAAGGCATATGTGTGCATTTGTTCCTTCCTGTAGAAGCTGTCAGTTGATGAGTAGGGAAGTGTAAGTGATAACCGTCGCATTTTAGTTTTTTTTGTTAACACAACAGAAAAAGTTGAACTACGCTCCTGCATTACATTTTAAGGCTTGGAGATACCAAAATGGAAACATTTCGTAAGAATCAATGATGTAACGCTGATCAACTATTTCTGTCATCCTGTCAAGAATGGAAATCCGATGGCGATAACTAAAATTTCTTCACTCATCAGTGGTCAGCTAGTGTCTGACAGTTTCTGCAGGAAGCAAAAAAAATTCCTTTCCCGCTCACTAGAATCGCATATATATTTTCACCATTTATGAATAGTTTCATTTGTTTACGCAAGTAAAATTACGAACGGATGATTGTTTTTAACACCCTATGTATGTTTCGAAAGAAAGAAAAGAATATCCAAGCACTTTTCAGATTGTTCTGTTGAATATTATTTTACAATGACAAAATCTTCATCCAATTGTATAAGTATATTTCGCAATATTTTCGAACTATTTTTTTAAATATGAATTAGATAAGGAGTCTAAGATTGGAGTAATAGCTTTTGTTATAGTTTTGTTTACTCTGCGTCACCTCAGAATTTAATGTGAGTAATTTTGATTTAATTAAATATATTTCAAAAGGTTTCAAACAGTATTAAAATGTAGCCATAATACTTTGTTAAATTAAAACAAATTTCAAAATATTGTCAAATAGCTTTTAAATTTGCCTCAAAATGAGATATAAATTCCAGTCAAGTGTATTACCAGATGATTTACTCGACTAAAGCAACATTATATTAAATTTTAATTCAGTTGAGATTATTTTAACAATACAATGACTAATTTTGTGGATTTTCAATATTTTTTCTGTGATTTTTCATACATGCGAAAGGAATTTCGAAACATATCGATTTTTGCTCAGGTGATTAAAAGCTCTATATGCAGAAGAGAATAAAAGAAACATCTAAAATTATAATTCTTTCTCACTAATCACTCACACACTGGGGGAAATTCTTCTCAGCATTATAATTACAAGCAAGTTTCTAATTGGAAACAACACTCTAAATTTAGCCCGCTAATTAAAGTTTACCCACACGAGAGCGCTATAATCGTTAATTGTACGGATTTTGAATTTTATTCTGAAAAGTGTGGAGTGTAACATGAGAAATTCAACCAATTATTTCTCAAAAATAATTACGCGTGAATAATCTGACCGAATTGAAATTAAAAATTAAACTACGAAAGTGCTAGGACCGATTAAGCAAAAGTATAAAAAAATGATTGCTTTTTTAAAAAATTGAAAAAGCGATTAAGGTAATTGAAATAAAACTCTTTATTCTTCGTAACGTATTTTATATATTTCTGTATTCAGTAATGTTATAATTTCTCAATACTTGAAGGAAAAAAATAGATCATCTGAAGTCATCAATTACGAAGCTTAAACCGAATAAAACTCAATTTTTCACGACATTTTTTAAACTTTGTTGGAAATAAACTTCCTCAACAAATATCCACCATTTTTAAATACTAAGGCATAAATATTTATTCGTATACGTCATTAATATTAAAATGTTTAAATCACTTAGAAATATATCACACATGGATGGGTGTATGTGTCGTCCTATGTATATAATTAATAAGTCTTATGTTATATATGTGAATGTTATGCGTATGTGTTTTTTTTTCTTTTGTTATGCTATGGATCATTAACATTTAAGTGACCTTTGATCTTTTTCTATCATAGCTAAAATCAAAACACATTCGATTTGGTTCAATTGATGCCGATACTGAGCTGAAAACGTCGTCTATTGAAACGGATTTCATTAAACTAACTTCCACACAACGAGTGGACTTAGAAGCCTAGTTCTATTTAAGGTACTTCAGACCCCATTATTCCTTGCAACACGCCTTTGTGAAAATAAAGACTAGGATCCGTGGACAAAATTGGACATCACTGATTAAACTCGTACCCATAATTACAGTATTTACAAGTAAACACTACGGTTTGTTAATAATCATAGTCAGATTGGGTTCGGATCTGTATAGCCTACGGGTCCTGTACAATCAATTTAACCCCTCCATAGTCAAAAATAAAAATCAGTTTATTTTTTGTAAGAATTTACAAAAAACAAATGTAAATTAAAAATTTAATGAAAACATTTTTAAGTAAAAGAATACTTTAAGTTAAAATCCTACTAATTGACTGAGTCATATTTATACAATTTATGTGGTGATATATTCAATTTAAAGTGTATGAGAAAAAATTGAAGATGTTTTAAATTTTTTTGGTAATGCCCATCATTAGCTGTGGGGCAGCGTGATTCTTCTCTGGGATATTTTACATAAAATACTAATATGAGATAACAAAAATGAAGGAAAAATTAAATTAATTTTATTTATTTCCATACACAGTGACTTAACCAAAGAACTATTGTGTTAGTCTAATGAAATAACTCCGCAATATAAAGAGTTACTATTTAAACGGTTTTAATGTATCAAAAATACTAACATATTATAATTTGTATAATTTCTGTGTGTGTTATTTTTTCTATTAATCTTTTCCAAAAGTATATTTTATTATAAACTTAAATTTTCTATTGTATTACAAAATGCAATATCTAATACACATTAATTTTCAACAATATTTTATATTTGTTACATGTAAGGATACAAAAATGCCTTTTATTCATTATTCATTAAATGTAAAATTTGTTTATTTAAATACATAGAATGAAACTCAAAAATCGATGTGTATTATTAATAATTTTTCCTATTTCAAAAAGATTTTTTTAAAAAAAAAGTTTTTCGCCCAGATGGCGAATGATCCGTTTACTAACTCAAATTTGGATTAATTAAGTAGGCCTTCAAGCAGTGTCCCCAAAGTGAATGATAGGCTATAGTCAATAGCGTTGTTAAGAATTCGGGCCACAATCTGTTAAGTTGTCCACATACACTAGGTATCCATTTCATGAAAACCAGAATAATTAATGAAAAATAATTGATTAAGTACCGAATAAAAAAAAAGATTGCATGCGTAAACTCATGAAATAAATCAAAATAAACAACAACAAAAATATATCATGTAGAATTTGAGAAACTAAACAGGCTATCACCAACCTTTTCGGAGAGATTAAAATTATAATGAACCAACAAAAATAATGGCTCGAATAATCGTTACATACAAGAAAGCTTTTCAGGAAACTATGGAAGACATTCACAGCCTTCGCAATAGAGCATTGATCATATTAATAATTTTAATAATAAAGTAATAAAAATATTGTTTGTTCCAATAGTTTCGTGTAGTTGTAAGAAACAACCATTGTCGTGTGAATGGAATTTTATAGCTATACATAATACATACTAGTAATACAGTTACATAAATTTTATTACATTGTCAATGCAGTCGTGCGGGGAGGGAGGATGTTATTGTATACAACGTAGTCGTATGAAGAATTTAATCTTGGTCTCATGGGAGAAATAGGTTCAATAAGGTATCGCGCGCGAACTTTTTTTTCTTTTTCGTAAGAACAAATTTACAATAGTTTCAATTCATCTATAAAATACAGAATTTGATAGACAATGGTAATCAAATTAAAATAATATACATATGAATATAATTAAAAAGATTTTTCATAAATAATTGTATTCTTCCTTTTAAACAAATTTAACATTTTGGCTACCAATAATTTTTCGTTGTTGTTGTTATAAATAAAATATATTTGTCAAATTCAACTAATTTTTTTTTATTAAATTTTTCATCATGTTTGCAAAATAAAGGCTTTATTTGCTTAGTACAATGTTAAATTAGTAAAATTATTTTCTATAGAAAAATGAAAAAAGCTAACTATTGATTTTTTTTTTGGAAGTATTCTAAAAATTAGCGAGTATAAATAAGCCAGGAGAGATAAATCCTTGTAATATTTAGATAAGATTTCGTCATTCTTTTGGAGTGTTTTCTACTTATTAAGCTTAATTGTTTCATTTTATGGTGTCTAGAAGGGAAAATAAGCTCATTTGCAAAAAATAATATGAAACCAGTTTAAAATGAAAATTCACACTATAAAAACTTTCACTTTATAAAAACACAAAGTAAAGCAGAAGCAAAAAAAAAAAAACTTCTTCATCACATCTCTTTCTTTTTTTATATAAAAAAATTATTGAAATTCTCTGGCAGAAGGGTCCGAAAAAAATTTCAAGCGGAAAAAATTCTGACTCAAATATTCTTTACTATAAGCACGCGTTTCCTTCGGAACGTTCCGCGGCGAGTCTTCTGTCCCCTATCTGAGGATGATTTACGACTATTGGCTCTTTTATCACTAAGAAGGGTTCGACTCTCTCACCATTACGAGTCTCCAAGAATAAACTGTTTATTTCTTCAACGCCATTGAAAACAAATACCTTCCCAAAAGCGATACTTCTCTCTTTCTCTCTTCTCACACTGTCACGGAAAGTGAAAGAGAACATAATAACAGTCAGGGTCGCTATCTTCCTCTTTAGGGGTCAGAATGCTGTTTTTTCAAAATAGATTAGAATTAAAATTGAGCACGAACTTTAAGGGGTAGAATCCCGTCAAAGAAAAAAACCTTTAATAAATTATTTATGAAGTGCTGTTCGTTAGAAAAATGACTTTTATGCAAGATATTATACATTATACTATTCATTAATTTTGAATTTATGAATAAAATAATGTTGTTGGGGGGTATCGAAAAAATCAAAACGATTATATCATATTTTGAACTATAAAAATTAATAACAACTTTCGAAACGATAGCCTTATCTCTTTTCAACTGAGTATATTCTTTATTTAACAAATGAAAGTTTCTCTCTCTCTCTCTATATATATATACATATATGCGTGTGTGTGATCAATCCACATGTTATCATCTTTTTTACTTATTTTTAAACACGCAACCAAATTCATTCAAACCAAACTTCTGGCATAATTATTACTACTTTTACTCTTAGAGGATTCATGAACACATTCTAAACATAAATCAAGTGCCACTAATATAAAACATCGTGTTTTGATGATCGTTTCCTTTTCTTTTTTCTGTTTCTGTTGCCTTCTCTAACGTGCGTGTGTATGTATTTTCCTTGTGCAGTTATGTCTAACATCATCATTAAATATTTTCATCTTAAATAAAGGAATTAAAGAATAAGTTGACTTATTTCTTTTCCACCAGTATTGAAATACAAGAGTGCTGTCCTAAATGAACTAAGAAGTTCATGAGAATTGCCATACTTCTATATATATGCGAGGATTGCAAATAAAATATCGGCACATTGTCCAGAAAGTTGCAGAATATCCAGCAAGCGCAAACAGGACATGGAAGCCGTGAGGTGGTGCTGTTGTCGATGTGTAGTTTGCATAAAGCAGTCGATCCAGTTAGAAGCGTAGTTGCTTTACGACAATGAACTTGAGATAGATATTTTTATTGATCTAAAGCATGTTTACAAAAAGTGATTAGAGGCCATGGATTAAAATCGAGGTTGTCCGACCAAAAATACATATGAATGTTATCACAAATTACGTGAGGCATTTTGCGATATTGTGCTACTATATGGGAGGGTTGCATAATGGGTCAAAGCGTTTCGTTCGGGCCGAAATGAGATTGAGGATTTGTACCGCACAGATTAGCTATTCAGCTGTCAATCCGATTCGCATCATGAATTATCTATAGACTGGTGAAGGATTATCCCGGAATTACCTGAAGAAGTTGATCTTAGACTAATGTGACCAGACGTCCCACTTTTAATGGGACAGTCCCGATTTTTAACAATTTATCCCGCGTCCAGCGGAGTTTTAAGAAAATCCCGATTCTTAAAAAGAATGCACAACAAGCTAGGAAATGGCGGGAGAACGGGAAAGAAATATACGGCTTTCCGCTTCCATGTAGCTATTTCACCAGGATATGAGCTTTATATTATTTTAGTAAATTTTATAATGTTAAACTTTAATAATAAAAATAATTGTTGAGAATTGATTATAGGAACTGCGTATCAAAGTTCGCCTTTATCAGTTGCTAGAATACGACCACCATTATTTTAACTTAATGAACAGTGGCATTTTTCGGCATTGGCAGCAACGAAAATAGTTTGTAGCTGTAAAATGAAGAGAGAACACTTTGTACACTTCCACAAATTTTATTCTTATGGCGACATGTTCCGCTAGCGATCTAGCATTATTTGGAACATTGTTGCAAATGAATTACATCTCATGCAAAAATTCGAAACGGAGGGGAATTTTAGAGAAAAGAAGGCTCAGAGGGTGTAAAGAGTTGTTGGTCGTCCACGAAGTAATACCTTCGCATATTGAGTTTTGTAACTGTCTCTCATACGATATACATCGTATTGCATGCTAGTGCTAGTTAAACAAGTGATGTCAACAAATAAGCTATTCAGATGATTTAGGTACCAAAAGTAAGTATTTTTAGGTACCAAATTTTTAATCAAGAACCCCCCCCCCCCCGTCAATGGTGTCCCGCTTTTCGAATGCTAAAATCTGGTCATCTTACCTTAGTCATCAAACAGTGAGGAACATACTGAAGATATGTATAAACATAAGGAAAATTTCGTCTCTCTAGGTTCCATATCGATTCTCCGACGTTCAGAAATGACATCGGTATGAACTGGCTGGTTTTCATCTTGACAGATACCGGTCACTCTAACTTCGATTAATTTCTTCAGCGCACAGGATGACATATTAAATCAGATCGCTTGTGAAGGAAAAATATTCCAGGGAGATAACACGCATTGTGTGCAGGAACAGAATAGTCACTTCGTAACAAATAGCGGCACAGTATAGCTCGAGGTCATTGCTAAATATATTCCTACGCTCATCAAAACGGATCTCAAAATGAAATGGTTTTCATAGCCGATGACCAACAAAAGTAGCTTTGATTACTGAGCAAAGCAGATAGGAGAAGTTGATGAATGGAAGAAAGTTGTCTGATCTGACGAGCCAAGATTTCTTTTCCATAACATTGCTGACAGGTCGGCGTGAGGCGTAAATTGCACGAAATCACGGATTAAGTGTTTGGGTCTAAATTATTCTTTGTGATATGTTTTTACACAATAAACTATTCAGAAATAATATAAAAATTCAGAGGCTGATACTAAAAAATACATAACAGTGAAATATTTTTAATCTGAAATTTTATTACAGGATAATATAGACTACATGCATATTTAATGTATTTGACATCTCATTTTTTTATAAGCCTGCTGGGCAAGTAGTTATTAAAAATGCTAATTTGCAATTAAATTAGTAAAATGAATTGTTAAGCAATTAGTAATTTATATGTCACTGTAATAATTTACAAATATTAAAATGAAAAATTGCAAGAAACTATGAATTGTGAAAGGGTCTAATATTTGGCAATTGAAGAGGGAAAAAGTCTAACTTAAATCATTCCTAAGGTGAAATATTTTCTTACTTAAATTATGTCATTGAAAATGTTGTAAGTAACCATGTATATTTTTCAATCCCGAAAAAGCTCCTTTCTTTGCAAAGATATCCAAATATTTTAAATGACTTTTTGAAAGATCTCATCACATTTTGAGTCATATCGTTCATCAGTGACAGAAAAATAAAAAAATAAAAAAATTAAGCAATCCTTTTGGTCCATTTCAAGATATTTTTCCATATAAAATATTTCCCTTTAATATTTTTATAATATTATCTATATTTTGTTTATTTCATATAAGCTTATATTTTCAACGTTATATTGCATTTAGTAGCTAAGTGGTCATGGTCACAAGATCAAGGTCAGCGTTGTTTCAGGCAAATCGTGGGTTCGAGCCCTGATACGACTGGAACTCTGCCGTGTAATTGGATTGATGCATCCTTATCTGACGAGACTCTATATCCTCACGTTGGAATGGTGTGGAAATTTGAAGAGTGGTTTACCAGCTCAGGTTCAGGACACTTGACTAAAGTTCAAAAATAAGAGACACGTTATAAGTTCACACGAGGCCCTTTCATATTTATCGAACAAGATAGAGTAAGAGTTACACATAAAATATTTCTTAAACAGGAAAACAAAAAATACCTTAAAATATAAGCAATCCTACATTGAAACCTCCTAAACCGCTATGAAATTATATTTGCAAGGAATCGAGTGCTTTGGTTAAGCATGATGAATTTCATTCGTTATCAATTACAAGTCATCAGTTCAGATGTAGCTCAAGAAAGACTTTATTGCAATCAAATGGAATTAAAACCAAATAAAATTCAACTTTACAATGTAGTTGTAACTTGGGCTATTCGCAAAATATCCCTTAACTGACATGTAGGATTTCTTTCCGACTTTATATTTAAGATTTCATCTTCTTTCCAAACAAATGAAGTGTATTTGTGAATATTACGCAAACTTTAGATATGGAGTGAATAGATTAATTAAGTCGTATAAAAGCGACGGAGAATTGAATTGAGATAAATGGGAAAGGCGCTAGTGTGGAGTGAGCGGAAGGTTTCTTGCGTGTATATGTGATTTGTTGAGACTAGGATCCCACGCTATCAGACTGATTGAATATTTGGAGGATGTGCTTGCATTGTTTTCCGGTAAGTGTATTCTCTGTTATGAAGTTATTAGAACTCGAGGATAGAAACGCAAAATTGATTGAGGGCAACCCCTTTTTTAAAGTATTAATAAATTCTGAGTTGAAATATAAATGGCTATTTTAATTACTATGCCTGTACTTGAACTAAGTTGAAATTTATACAGGTAATTCGAGTGAGTTTTAAAATGACAGACGAGACCCAGGTAACAGGATGAAGTTACAAAGTCTTAACATTTACAGTTTCTTTTTTGATGTTATACCAAGGCAAAAATATTATTAAAATGTACTAAACATTATATTATGAAGATATTTGCATACATAGAATAATTAACGCATATATTGAAGAATAACCCTCTTGTAAAAAATAAAAGAGAGATCCAGATAAAAATTAAAAAAAAGTGTTATTCATACATAATAAAAACTGAAAAATTTAAGTAACGTTACTTATAAGTGATAGAAATTAGGTACAATAAACAAACTCCTTTTTTAATACATTTAAATAACAGTCAACTTCTAACATAAGTTCTTCAAATCAATAACGATATTCCCTTATTTAATACATTGTGAACGGAAAACTAGATTTACCTTTTCCTCACCACTAGGTATTAAAATTTAAACATTTGCGTCTGAAAACTTGAGATATGCGTTGAATGATTTTAAAATGGATGTGTACCCAAGAATCAATGTACGGAATAGTCAGGAATTTTAATACCAGGAAATTACTTCATAAAATACGATAGACTGGCCTTCTCTTCAATTCTGTTTCTCGTTTTTACTACCAATGGTACGATTTCTTTCCTCTCTCTATGCTACATTTAATACCCTACTCGATCTAGTTCGAGGGACATAAAAATGAAATAGCTTTTAGTGTCACATTGAAAAGTCATTATGATGATGGTATATCATTTCTTACATGACTTTCAAACGTGTAGCTAGGGATTTGATCCATATATTTTTTTCTTTCCAAGTTACTGCCTATGACGTTATTTTTTTTTTCTGTGTATATATTTTCTTCATGAAGTTCTTCGGTATCTAAAAGTTTTCTCAAGCCCAAACCTGTGACGTAGCATCGATTTTACATTCCGGCTAGGCATTCCCCTCCATTTTGCTTCTTTTATTTTTAGTTCAGCAAAATTTATTCACAAATCGTTAAGATCAGCATCGTCGCATTTCCTTGCAGGGTATTTGGCGATCTCTCAGGATGTTGCAAAAACACACACACACATAAAAAAAAATTAAAGCCTTTCGAAAAATGTATTTTTATAAAGGATTGTTTTGTCTTCCTCTGTTTATCTAACAGTAACCTTAGCATTTGTAAAACATCACCCCATGTTGTAATACATAATTTCTTGCAAACTTACGAGCAGAATAAAAATACATATAAATTACAAAATATATATTATGAAAAATGTGTTTCAAATACAAATTTTGACAAATCACCGCGAATTTCGAATAAGAATTTGCTAATATTATTAAGTTCATCGTTTCAATTGAAAAGTTGTGAATAATTATTTTCATTCATGTTGACAGATAAAAACTGTAATTGAGTTTTTTCTTCATATTCACAAATTAATACCTCTGAGAGAATCAAATTTTTTTGACAATTAAGTTTATATATCAGAAAATGTTATTTTATTGGGTTATATCTTTATTTAATTTTCAATAGAAATAAAAAAAATTACTTAAATCATTATTTGTTATGCTAATTCTTATACACTATGATTACATACTTTTCACTTATTTAATAAAGAGAAAAGATACAATTTTTTATTTCAATATTTACGCTATTCAAACTTTGTTATATTTCGGAGTTTAATAAGCGTCTAATTTCACCTTACTTCTTAATACCCAATCAGATGCGAAGCCAAAAAAATTATTCAAAATGTATTGAACTCTAATTGGATGTAGGTATAACTGTATATTGCATTTGTATTTGCATGGTTTGCATCAGTCATTTTTTCAAATTTATGTTATTATTTTTTGTATATGTACAGACAATCCAAGTGAAAATAAAGTACAAGCATATGTTTATCCAAAAATTTGAGTAATTTTAAGAATGAAAAGCTAAATAATGAACCATACAAAATGTCAAATAAAAAGAAAAAAAAACAACTTAGAAATACACATGAATTTGTTTGTAAAGCGAGCAATTTCTTTCACTGGAGAATTTACTTAACATGTACAAAAAATATCCACAAATAATGCTATTTTAACCAATTCATAATTTTTTTTGTAAAGTTTAATTGAAGAAAAATAAGAGAGTTTTCTTTTTTTTACTAGACTATAGCGAAAAACCCTACAAAGAAAGAATATTATCAAGTCATTCATATGATGTATTTAATATCGATTTGCCAATATCATATAAATAAGCTAAATTTCATTTTACTTTATAGTGTAAGGGAATACAGCAAGGCGTATGAAAATATTTTTCGTGAAAAATATAATGAACTGAAAAATTTCTTTATGCGTTCGCAGCTTATGAATTTTTAAAGAGAATTTACATCCCTGTTTCGGCCCAAGCTTAAAATGAAATAGTAAAAGTTTTAATTTTTTTTTTTTTTTTTTTTTAATATTGCGTGTTGTAATTAAAACACATCTGGTTCAAAACTAATGGTACGTATAATTTATTCGTAAATCAACTTATTCCATACAAATAATCAAGTTGGCACTGGTAATTTTCTTCCAGCCAAATTTTAAGAAAATTTTTTTTAAAGAGATGCATAAAAAAAAAATCAAGCAAACGCCTTTTTTCGTCCGCTTTCTCAATCGTGCTACCGTATGAAACGAAATGACACCCCTCTTCCTTCCAACCATTTCGAGAGAGTCAACTTACAATTAGGGTTTATCTTAGGGCGCGTCAACAGCCTGCGAACAGCTGGCGTGTGTCTCCAGCGACAGTTACGGGAGGGAGGGGGTACTATTTTGGTAGAACACGACACCCAAAGGTCTCCCAAGCGTGCCATAACCCACGTGCTCTCAGTAATCCTGTTTTATGGTATTTTGGACTAATGGCTTACGGTGGAGTTAAGGTAGATCCAAACTGACTGCAATCAACGTTAATTTCTGGGAGTTCAAATTAGAACAGCTATTGTGCATAATTTAGCATACAACTTGTTACAATGGACAAAAGATGATAAATCAAATTTGGTAGAATATAAACAGATTTTTTTATGGGAAGTAAATAAAAGGTATATTATTATGCTGTATAAAAATATTTTTTCAAAATTTTGTGTGTATGAACAAAACTACTAAAAAAATCCACACAACGCACACACACATATATTATAATATATATACATATATATATATAGTTTACTTAGAAAATGAAATATATTCATGAGAAATCTCTCTTGTAATATTTTTAATGCTTGAATTTATTTTTTTCAATATTATTATTAATTTCAACATTTCATGCTCTACCATACGATTTATTAAATTTCATGGTATTTAGCCTTACAGCCAATTTTAACGAACGGCTACTTGTATATTTTATACTTATACACATATCTAGACTTTTTGTACAAATTAGTTAGGTAAATGTTAAAGTAAACTATGAATTATATATATATATATATATATATATATATAAAATTCATATTTCATTTCAACGTTTAATTGAAATTAAAATAAACCGGGATTGTATTTGTATGTGTTGTAGCAAACATAGTATCAAACAACAAGATAAAAGCAGTATTTTCAACCTTATCGAGAATTAGAGATGGAAGCGAACTGAGTTCAGTGGAAGTTTTGTAGTCAAGCGATAAAATACAAGTAATTTCAATCATCATCTCTAGCTGGACTATTTCCAAATCTTGGACATTACATTAATTAAGTATTTTTTTTAAATATTTAAATACATTTATCTAAAGTCATATTTAAAATTGTAAAGAAAAAAAATTAATACTTATAATATAAGATGTTCCATACAAATATATATATATATATATATATATATATATATATATATATATATATATATATATATTGTTCCATTTTTAGAATTAGTCCCGGAAAAAAAGATAAAAAAATGTTTTTATAATTACGTCTTCTTAAGTGTTTACCTTTTATTTATTCATTTGTACTTGTAGAATTATTTTGAATGGATTAATTACCTCAATATGAAAAATGTTAAAGACGAAAAAAAAGAAAAAAAAAAAATCGAAAATAAAGCAGATAATGGTCATTTTTAAGGAATATATTATTTACCCAATTAGCAGATTAAAAAAATATTATCCTAGAGAGAAACAATTTTTTTTCAAAGCATGAAAACATTTTTTTCCCCTTTACAAGAGTTGTATTTAATGAAAATGATTCAAAGAGGAAAATCAATATGAATTATACATTTATTGTTTAATGTTTATTAAATATAATGCTTAATGTAATTTAAATTCTAGGATTTGATTTTTATTAAATTAATATGGTTGTAAATAAACCAAAATAAATGTAAAATTCAATGAAAAACTATTATTATTTTTCTCATTATACATTTATAAAAAGGATTTTGATTTTTTTTTGTGCTTTTAAAATTATGAGATATAACTGTTTGAAGCGATATTCTTAAGATAGTTACAACAGCCTTAATTTCTCATAAGAATATATTTATAACTTTTAAAACCAATATTGAACAATATTACGCTCGCTTAAAATTATTCACTAAGCCTTATTCATATATAAACGCATATTTCGCGAATGAATTTTCGAAACTGAAAAAAAAAAAAAAAATGTTCACAAATTTCTTTGTTTTGAAAGAGAGAAAGAAATTTAGTAATGTGTGTTCAATTTACTAAAGTCTTACATTTTTGTTATGTATAAATAGAAAAATAGGAGCAATTTGGAAATTGAACATTTTTCATTCCTTACTGGGATTAATATTTCACATTCCTTATTTGATCGAACGGACTTACTTTGGCTTTTGTTAATGCTATACTTAAGACTTACAAAACAGGAACCAATATATTATTTTGAGGGATATTAGTCAAAAACTTCCTTTAGAATGACATCCATCTCCTTCTGCATGGATGAGAAAGGAAACACACAATGGGAAAGGAAACATTCACAAGTTAGATTCTAAGAAATCTCACTTCTTTTATAAACTAAGCCCCTCATACAATATTCATGATCAAACCGCATTTCTCTACCGTTTTGCATTAAGTCCAGGATTCACTAAGAAGACAGAATGGGATAAGAACTGACTGCAACACAGAAATCGACTTGGCGAAAACCGTTGCGTATCAGAAAGGCGCCTTTACACTTCTCACATCGAAAATTGTCGTTCTGGTGGCAATTCATTGTTCATCATGTCTCAAAAGATTTTCGCAGTAAAGTCTTCGGAATAAATTCATTCGCTTCAGGATGCATTACAGTTTATATCAATAAAATGAGACGCTAGAAATATTTAGTAAAAACAAATCATTTTTTAAAATAGTAAATGTGAACAAAATCTTGTGGTGAAATGGTCTCAGAAACATGTATATATTTGATAGATAGATTGTACATAACAGAAGAGATAAAAACTTGTTGAAATAACTGACATTTCTAATCCAAAAGATGTTTCAATATGGAAAATCAAAATAATGAAAGTGTACCTGAAATAATATATATATATATATATATCTGTGTGTGTGCGCGTAAAGTAAAGGACTTTCTTTTAAATATTACTATTGAAATAATTTTTATAAAAACAGTCGAAGCCAATTTCATTTCCATAGAATTATTTTATTGTAGCGGAGATAGATGAGATACCATTTCCACACGGTGGGAATTACACAACTCCGCCGTTGGATACAGATTATGAGAGCATGAGTGAGTGTACGTTTCGCTGTGTTTTGCATTATATATCAGGGAAATTTTACTTTAAACATCAGAGACAACGTGGTCTGGATGGAGGGACTTCAAGGGAATCTAAGTGTATACTTAAAGTCTGGTAGGGATCATCCCTACAAGCCTGAAGCGTGGGAAAAAGCTGATTTCGCAGATTTTAAGAGCGCGTTATGTATAAATTAAAGTTAAAAAGGAATCATATCAGGAAATAAGAATGAACACTATCTTTTAAAGAAGAGAAGGGAAAATTTAGGAAATTAAATATATATATATATATATATATATATACTATATATATATATATATGTTTTATCTGCAGAACCAGTACTTGTCGAGAAGGATAAGCCATCGCCGATACCTGACAGTAATACTCATAAATACATTTCAATAATCTTTACGCTAAGCTGGAAGGCTATTCGGCGTTGTTTTCTGTAATAAAATTTTATTTCAGGGATAGTTCTAGTGTTAGTTGTCGGGTTGGTTGTAATTCGTACATTTCTTTGCCCCAGTGTAACCAACCGTACCATATATATATAGTACTTGTAAAGTAATTAAAATTTCATGTATAATAAAATTTCGGATTAGATATAATAAGTATATGCTATAATTTTATGTAATCATTACATAAAAAAATCTCAGAATATTTATAAACTATAAATATTATATTTTTACTATAATATAAAACAAACTATAAATATATATAATATATTATATTTTTGAAAAAATGTACTACAATTAATTTAGCAGTCGTACTATAATGAGCTTTTATAAGATTGGCAACACTTTCTGTCTATCTATCTGTTTTTGTCAACATAATTGAGCTCGCACATCGTCTTATTTCCTCAAATTATGGGTTCGAGTCCTGATAACATTGAAATCAATCCGCATAACGGGGCAAATGCATGTTAAATCTGTGGCGGCTCCAAGTTCTCCCATGACGTCGTTCGGGGAGTCAAATGCCAGATCAGGTGTCGCTTTCATCACACGATCGAGGTTTAAAATTACGAGGTCCATCACCAACTGTCCTCGTATTGCTTCTGAGAGCGACGTAAATAAAATAATAAATCAATCAAAGACATGAAAAAAAGTTACTAAATTTCTTGCACATCAAATCAAAACTATAAAAATGTAAATAAATAGTTACTTACTTATATTATTAATAGAGATATCTTGTTACCATAAACATGACGG
Organism: Nephila pilipes; assembly: GCA_019974015.1. Taxonomy (NCBI): domain Eukaryota; kingdom Metazoa; phylum Arthropoda; class Arachnida; order Araneae; family Nephilidae; genus Nephila; species Nephila pilipes. The sequence goes on from BMAW01046038.1 coordinate 586,752, forward strand.
TCTGTAAATATTGTCGGTATCTAAAAACAATGTTTACAGACAGTCAGCTTTACCTGAAAAACGTCTCTCTATGAATAATTTACCAGTTTATTTACCTTTCTCTAAGATTTTATATAGCTTTTATTTTCATTTCAGATGCAAGAAATTTTGAAATTTATTTGTTAAGCCCTCTTACATTCCAATGGTTTATCAATTTTTCTCCGCGTTCATATAGCACTACACACTGCTGACACATGTGTACATAATATGAAATATTGAACATGACACAGTATTGCATGTGTGGCGTTTGTCCTTAATTATTCGGTTCTTGCGCCATATCTCAAACTAATATATTAATCAAAAACTACTTAACACTGATTGAAGACACACAAGAATAAAACAGATTATTCATTTACTATCACTGCAGAATATCTAAAGTCACTCTCTCTAGAATTTCAACCTAACTCATCGTCTTAATTTATAATTTAAATAAGGAATCTATCATACCTGTCTACTCGTTATTAATTTTACAATATTTTTCGACAGGAACGACGTAGGTTAATGTTGTTAGTAGAGCTTTCTTCATTCCAAAAATCGAACGGAATAATTGAAATCTCAGTAACAATTCAGTGACGGCAAGTTCTTAATCTCTATCTCCCTTCATTTCTCACTAATTGCTTATAATTTATATATCATTACATCTAAATCACTTCATTTAATTTCTATCTTCATCTAATTTACCTAATCACGTTTCATTTTGGTTGGGAGGAAATTATAATTATTAGTAATTCAATTCGATAAAAATACCCGTGGTTAATGAAGAGAAAATCGTGAATAGCCGAACGTCACACTTTTTCATTCTATTTATAAAGTCTGATTAAATTACAAAATTATTACATAAGAGTGATTTCACATGATCATAAACGAAACGGAATTGCAGTCGTAGCAATAATATTGTTGTTAAACAGTTTCTAGTTTGCTCTCAGTGAATCGTGTCATAGTTTCATAATTATTAAGACCTATAGTTTTTTGAGTATGAAACAATGATTAAAATTTGGTACCATTAAGAAAAGAAAAATGGATGAATTAGTTAATGATCCCATTCCATCATCGAGAACACTTCTTACTAAGAAGCAGCCTAAGAAGTTGCTGCATTTTAGAGAAATGAAGCTGTTAGTTGCAATATAGCAAAGGTCTTCAACTTGGATTCCGAGAAATCCAAGGGTTCCTTTGAACTTTGACAGGAGTTTCGCAAGTGATCACTATTTGCTTGTTTAAAGTGCCAAAATCTTAGTAAAATTTTAATTTTTATAAAATACCAAATTCTTAAAAGCAGTTTGGATGTAAAAATAACTATAAATAAATATTTTATGAATAAAATAAAATCTTAAATTTCGTAAAAGTCCCGTTCTTTAAATACATTAAACGAGATAAATTAGGTCACATATGAGTCTCCGTTCTTTGGTTCAATCGATATATCTCAAATTGATATATCGACCGACTCTAAGTATAATTTAGTCAAGTTAATATTAAGCATTTTTTTTATTGATATTGAAAAATAATAACCTGGCATTGCCAAAAGAACTGTGAAACATTTAATGTCATTTGTTTCAATCTATGTATGCGAAAAATCTTTCTCTTTGTATGCTACGACAAAAACAAAATAGAGAAACAGATTGGATGCTGAAGAGGTCATTAGGTTGCAGATTTCAACAATTATTCCAGACTTAAAAATACTTTGCAATAAAAAACAATCACTACTAAGGCATTAATTCTTCTACTTTTTTTCATTTATTTGTTATAATTTAAAATATTTCCGGTTTTTTTTTTATTACTCATAGAATATACTTTCGAAAACCAAAAAATACCATTAGCTACATTTCCATTCACTATCTTATTAAGATATTTGTATTTTGATAAAATAAAGATGTAATAATTAATTTTGTAAATTTGAGTAGGATAAAGCTTTGGTATCCTATTTTTTCAGCTCTTTGATCAAGAGGATCCTTCAAGAAAAAGGTAAGCTCAAAGGGTTCCCCAAAGAGTAAAAGGATGAATACCCCTGCAATATGGCAACCGGGAAAAATGAGAGAATATCGTGAAAAATGTTTGTCATGCGGATTCGCATTCGCAATTATTCAGAAAGCCCTAGAACTGGGTGTGCTGTTTTCGGAGAAGTACTGTTACACTATATAATGAAATATTCACTACTTACTCGTCATTTGCAAACTAAGCACTCAGATTTCACAAAAAGGAGAAAAAAAAAGACCTTTTTTTTTAAGCGTATGTTTGAAAATGAAAATAAGAGCAATTCAACTACGTACTTATCATCTGGAAATACCAGTGAAGATGCAGTTGATCACATCAATTACCATAACACCAGAAATAATAAGAAATCCCTCTATTGGCGAAAATATGATTTTACCCGTCTCATCTTTAAAGATATAGTTTTTTGTATTTTCGGTTATGAATATGTTCATAAAATTTATATATTATCCCTCTCAGACCAATGAATTGTGTTCCCTTTCAGCAAAAAGTATTTCCAGCGTAAATCTTCATCAGGGAAGGAAAAAGTTAAGTTGATTAAACTGAAAACTGAACTGAAACTTCTTCATTTAAAGTAGAATTTGAAAAGAAATCTCTCGTCTCATTCTGGACTGGTCTGAAAGAAGAATATCCTGAATTATTCAACAAGGCAATTCCTATTCTGCTACTTTTCACAAACACCGAATTAGTGGAGAGGGCATAATAAAGTCCTATACTTTCTTTAAAAAACACAAGAGGTTTTACTACTTATGTTCGAACTCGAAACTCTATTTGTCATTTTTCGACGCGGATTTTAACTTATTGAGTGCTCCAAGCAGCCTGAAGGTTCTTATTAAATGTGGTGATACTTTTTAAAAAAAATTAATTAAATGTGTTTAATTATCAATGTGTACAATTTTTACATTACTGGTAAATGTAAAATGTTTCTGTATTATAGTGTTAATATATAACTTGAGGAAATAAGATGTAATTTGCCTTTAAAAAAAGTTTCACTAATGATTAAATTTAATTCAAACTTCTGCCTTTTGCCACAGTCATGAGTTACAAAACGATAAAGACCAATACTATTTCATTTTCATGGCATAAGTTTAACTAAATCAATTTTACTTTCTTTTTGTTTTTAAGATGAATTTTACGAGAATCTCGTTCATAGGAAACTAGAAGATCCATTTTTTTTAGTTCTAAACCCATTTCAGTAAATGAACGTGTTCTAACTGAAAAGAGAAAGTATAATCCGTATAGAATGGAATAATATTTTTTACATGAGAAATAAAAGTAATACAAAACTTCAAGAACTACAGAAAAGAATCAACCATTATTTTAAAAATTAAACGAGAAATGTCTGAATTTTAGAAATAATTCCAGTTAATAAAGGCCTAATTCAGAAAGGAAGTTACCAGATTCTTCATATTATAATAACCAGAAGCTTCCCCATCAGTTCGTCTAGCGCTCTAGTCCCAGTTCTACTAAACATCAATGTGTGGTGTTAAAGAAACAGGACATAACACCGAATTGGGCATGAGAGACTTCACAAAATAAGATGAAAACTTTAATTGGGTAATATATCATATAAGACTCAGTCTTTTTCATCATGATACAATTTAAAATAATGAACACCATTGCCACAAACAATCTGTATTATTATCTTTATTAAAAACAAAAGCATAACAGTCAGTTTTCTTTTCTTTCTCTTTGCAAATAACACACTCATTTTTGGACAAATTTAACCCATTCTTCTCAGTTCAATGATAAAAATTTATTTAAGCTATCTTTAAGCAATTAGAGTACTTTAAAATGTTAAATAAAGTCTCAATAATTAACAATATTTTAATATATGTATTTTGTAGTTTGTACTTCCAACAAAATAAGTTTAATGATTAAAATTTTCTTTGAAAATGACAAAGGTAAACTTTGGCTATAGAGTAAAATAAACGAATTTTATGATACAGTATATTGCATTTTTGGATCTCTAAGCAATAACAAATCGGTAAAACTTTGTTAAAGAACCATTATTCAATTTCAAATAAGCTGAAAATAGACAAAAAAAAAAAAAAAAAAAACATTATTTTCTAACATATAGGTAAATTGGAAACTATTTTGAATTAAAAGTATGTATGCTTTAAGCATAAAATATGAATCTCAAAATGCAATTTATATAGCTTTTGTAATCATATTCCATAGAAAAATTCAATCCGTGGTCAGAGATGGAAGTACCAGTTTTTATTCCCAAGTTCTAATTATTTCATATATTGAATTAATAAGGTTTATTTACACGCCGATCATTTTTCGAATTTTTATATGATACAAGGTTTGGTTATTAACTGAAGTGATGCTGCAAAACATTTTAATCTGATCTCATACTTACTTATTATCACCTTTAATATACACCCCTCCTTTATCCGTACAACGCTCGATTGTTCGAAACGTTACTGGAAGTCTTTAATGAACTCCTTCAAGACGCGTGCCGTTTTCTCTTTCACAGCTTCAAAGACTCAAATCTTGTTTCTTTTAATGCAGATTAAATCCCAGGAAATAGATAGAAGTCGCATAGCTCAAGATCCGGCGAATGGTCTAACACTGGGATGTTGTATATGGGTAAAAACCTCTTGATAGACAACATGGAATGAGTCGGCTCGTTGTCTTGGAAGAAAAATTTGCCGCATGGGTTCTTTCTCAATTTCTACAGTCTCAACAATCACACGAATACTTAACTGAAGGTCAGATCGAAACATATTACAGATTGTTACGATAGTGTTATCCGCGTTTGACGAAAAAGGGCGACCCTGGCGTTAATCACCTTCAAAGTTTTCACGGCCATTTGGAAAACGCTTGTACCACTGAAACCTATGTGCACGCGATGGACATTCATTGCCCTACACTTCTTTCAATAAATTAGAAGTTCCAGTAGAGGTTTTTCCATGTGAAATTTCGCAACAATTCGTTGCTCAATTATCATTTTTCCGGCGAAACAAAAAAATAATTCTGATGCGAAAGAAGGTTACGGGAATATGGATTTGCTTACAGAAACGAGAGGCACTGCTTTCGAAAAAGAAGGCTTCACGCTGAGCAGTTGTCGTTTGGCACATGCGTAATTCTTCTGTTGCAGCGTCAGTCTCATTATTTAATAGCCACATCTCGTATGATGAAAGAGTTTTTTGAACGAGGTATAACTGATATACCATTATCATCATCTGGCTTAAAAACAAAACACAAACAAAAAAAATTTACATTAATCGTCAATTAAGAACAGTAAAATGAAATTTAATGAAAGAAGGGAGAATAATATAAGAGTTTATAATCAAGTTTCAAGCTTTTCGATCCAGCGCAATGACATGTTTTTATTTTAAATAGATGAAAGATGATTTTAATTAAACTTATAAGGAAAATTTATTTATCAAATACTTTTGAATAATAATAAGTTATCCCTCGAGTCCGCTTTTAGAATTACGATTCTTCTTTTATCTATTTTCCTGGGAGGCATTTTCATTGCTGCAGAAACGTTCGAACTTTCAAGAGTCGTTTAACTGATAAGCGAAAACGAAACAATCGAAAAGACAATTTAGTTTCATTGCCGTAATTTGGCTTTTTGCCAAACTCGATTTTTCAATATTTTAATGAGTATTCTTTAAAACTATCACATTAGTATATTTTGTACGGAGTGGGGAGAAAGCATTGATGAAAAATATCACTGATTGTATATATATTTAAAAGATTATCAACATTTTGTTTTGCTCGGTTTTCAAAAACCAAAATTTTGCATTCCAATAGATTGTGATAGCATAAAAATAAAAGTTAACATCATATGGAGTTTGCGAAAATGAAATAAGGACCATATATATATATATATATATATATATATATATATATATATATATATAATGAATTGAATTTTAAAAAAATGGGAATCTAAAATTTCAATATTTCAGAAACTTAAATCCCAGAACTAAAAAAATTCTCTTACAATTGATACTGAAAAGTATTTTTTTTTTTATCTTTTTCACGCAGTAAAACGATGTCTTAAAAAATAAGAAAAATTAAAACACTACACTAGCTTCAAAAAGTTAAACATGCAATTTAAACTTTCAGTTTTCTAAGGCGCATTTGAATAAAACCTTTCAATGCATATTGTTGCCAATTGTCTATATACATTTTCACTTAATTTTATTCAAAAACCTTAGAGTGTTTGTTTCCGAACGCACGTTGATAACCATAGACAATAAATCATGTGTGAAAGAGAAAAGTTGACAATACTTTTGGTGGGAAAGTTATAACGTTTTTTGACATTCGAATGTGGTGGATGATGATAATTATTGTATTACTTGTAGAGATAATTTCTATTGTCGAGTGATTTATCTAATAGTTAAAAAAATTACTCCTCATCAATTGTCAGGTAAGCTATCAATGTTTGATGGTGTATTTGAAAATTATATTAGATGCAAGATTTTGCTATTAGACTTTTAGGAAATATTGTATGTTGCCAAATGTCTACATGCAAGTTTTTTCAAAATAAATGTACTACAATATTACCTGGATTCTTTTTAAAAAAAATTTACGTTACCTGTTACTATTTTCCTATAATAAAAGATTTTATTTAATTCAAAACAAATAGTCATACATTTAAGGGTTAAATATTTTAAATTGTTGTTTATGTGGATGGCAGTATATAAATACTTTACGTTAAAGTCAATTACGATTGACTATCCAGATACATGTGAATTAAGCAAGAACTAAAGACGACGTACCATTGAAGGTTTCAGGACGTGTGCTTAAATCCTAATACGGAGTGTTTATAAGTTTCATTCGATTATCTTTGATTATATTCGTATTTTTACGTTCAAAAGAAACCGAATGGCATATAGTAAGCGCTGGCATGCAGGTAAAGACCGCAAAACAGTTAAACAAAGATTTCGCTTTTCTCTTTTACGATGATAGTTCGAAAATATATCGATTGCGGAAACAGTTGCTCGGGTATCTGTACCCAGTCGTTCAGAGGTTGTCATCGCCTCTGATGATTAGTATATTGCTATAGATAGTAGTTGAATGGAATCGACTAATGACCTCCACAAATGTTACATTCAAGTTAGCAAAGTCATATAATAAGACAATATTTACCAGTTCTCTGCGCCGAACGCTCTGTATAAAGGGCCTGTGCGTTTAAATACCGAGTGTTTGTGTTCCACTAACTGTCCAGTCCAGAGGAGCAAGATTATGTGGTTCCGTGAACATGTCAATAGATTGTCTCAGATTGGTACAACTTTCTATTCATGGACGAGTTGAAATTCCCCCCATGAATTAGGTGATAACCGAATAAGGATTTTCAGAGAACAAGGCACAAGCAATCTGGCCACGAACATCATGTATTTGAAGGTAGCAGTCACTGAGTGAACTAAACTTCAATACGATATAACACCCATACGCAAATCTTTAAATGGGGTTCTGTGACAACTGAGCGGTATCGGGATGGATTATGTGATGCAACAATTGTTCCTGATTTCTTTCTTACGCATGGTAATACCCTCCTACACAGAACCAACTTTGTTGATGAGTACGAGGAGAATGAGGATATTACTCATATGGAGTAAGACTAAGGTGACCAGACGTCCCACTTGAGTCCCACGGGGTCTTAAGAAAGTCCCGATTTTTAGAAAGAATGCACGACAACCTAGGGAACGGTGGGAGAACGGGAAAGGAATATACGGTTTTCGGCTTCCATGTAGCTATTTCACCTTGATATGAGCTTTATATTATTTTTGTTAATTTTATAATGTTAAACTTTAATAATAAAAATAATCGTTGAGAATTGATTATACGAACTGCTTATCAAAGTTCGCCTTTATCAGTTGCTAGAATAAAACCACCATTGTTTGGACTTAATGAACAGTGGCATTTTTCAGCATTGGCGGCGACGAAAACATTTTGTAGCTGTAAAATGAAGAGAAAACACTTTGTACACTTCTACAGATTTTATTCTTATGGCGACATGTTCACTAGCAACTCAGCATGATTTGGAACATTGTTATTAAGGAATTACATCTTAGGCAAAAATTGGAAATGGAGGAGAATTTTAGAGAGGAGAAGGGTCAAAGGTGTAGAGAGTTTGTTGCTCGTCCACGAAGTAACGCCTTCGCATATTGAGTTTTGTAACTATCTCTCATACGATACACATCTTATTGCGTGCTAGTGTTAGTTAAAAAAGTGATGTCAACAAATAAGCTATTCAGGTGATTTAGGTAAGTAATTTATTTAGGTACTAAATTTTTAATCTAGAAACCCTCATTCATAACCCTCCCCGGTCAATGGTGTCCCGTCCCGCTTTACGAACGTTAAAATCTGGTCACCTTAAGTAAGACTAGCGTATCTCCTCGACATTAATAACAAGGAAAATTCTTTGGAATGCTTACGGACATACATACTGTCTTTTCAATTTAATCTCCATTTAGTCTTAGAGAGTTTGAGAGGCCTATTACAGGAATGACTGTTATTAGCATCTACAATGGTTCCTCATCGGAATCGTGAACAATAGTTGTTAAAGTTTATATGAAGATTCGAGGTGTTCACATATCCTATTAATGTAGGTTTTATTTGGGAGGGGGTAGGGAAGGAAGTTTATAAATATCATTTTGTTAATGACTCAAACATGACGTCATATATGACTTTCTAAAGTAAAATATTTTTTTCATTATTGTTCGTTATCTTTGTTTTATTTTATGCATATTCTCATTTACTAACTTTTATTGCAATTAATGTTATTCAAATCTCCAATTTTTATCACTTTTTAGTCGTGTTCTTAAGCCATTGTAATAGGATAAACTAAACGCATAAAGAGCAAAAACCGAAATATGATCTGCATGATTTCTAATCTATCACCTTGTTTTGAGATTGAGATTGAAGAGCAAAATAAATAAATAAAAACAAGCAAAAATGTCACCACTAGAAAGTAATAAATTTATAAGCAAAGTAGAAGAATATTCGCTTAGAGTTTATTTAATGTCCTTAAAAATTAATTTCCATTGCGTCAGTGATGAAAAAGCTATTAAATAAAGTAGGCTTAGTTGGAAATTTCAATTTAATGCAGTATTTTTCGAAACTTATAAACAAAAATTTAAAGGGTGATAGAAAACATCTAAACAAGCAATTTTCACCAAACAATACAAAGGCTGAGAGTCAGGGGTGAACGGCTAGACAGTGCTGTAATGGAAAGCATAAAGCGCGAGTTTTCTTACACATCCTTATCTCTACCGTGGATTTCAGAAGTCATGACCACAGCCTGATTACTGTACGTCATCACGTTTCCTGAAATCAAATGTAGAAATGACGATGTGTAGAAAAATCGCCCCTTATGCTTTCCATTACAACACATTCTAGCCGTTTACCGCTGGCTATCAGCCTTTGTATTGTAAAATGAAAATTATTTTTTGGATGTTTTCTATCACCCCTCAAATTTTTGCCCATGATTTTCAAAACACCCAGTAGTTACTTTCAATCCAAAAAAAAAAAAAAATAGCGTGCTTTGAAATAAAAGTTGAATGCTAATACAACAATTTTTTTGTGTGTTTACATGAAAACAAATTTATTTTTGTTTCAATTTTTTTACTTTTAAATGAGAAAAATAAAAAAAATTATTAATCATTTCTTTCTTTTTAAAAACTTTCTACTTAATTCAAGTAGATTTAATTCATTTTCTTTTCTTAATTCAAGTAGAGCGTTATAATCCACCCTTTAGCACATTTAATATACATTACATTAATTTTTAATGCGTTATTATTATTTTATTTTTATTTTAATTGAGAATTATTATAATGCAATTGTCAGGTAACTTAACATATAATAAGAATCTGAAACAGAAAATTTATACCTGAAACTTCACTCTTCCACCATTTTTTATTTTTAGAGCGCAGCGCAATGAAGTAAAGTTTATAAATTTTTATTAGTCATTAATGTAGCCAGAATTTGGTTAAACGATTCCCTCTTGCTGCATTTTAAGACAATATCTCACAGTGATTATATTTCATACATAAGTGGCACAAAAAACAGACTAAATAATTAACTGAAATTCCTTTATAACAATACAAAATTATAAAAAAAAAATTTTCAAAAAATACTGTAATTTTAAGAACGTTAGTAATATATAATAGATATTATCTGTATAAAAGAGAAGATATTATAGTCAGCTGAACAAATATTTAATAATTGATTAATATTTAAAATTAAAGATTTATTGAATGAAAATTCACATGAATTAATGCTAAATAATTATAGTACATATCATAATTATTGAATAATTTTAAATTAATTTAACATATTTCTAAGTTAAGAATAAACATTTTGGGTTCTCATAACTTTCAATTATGTAATTTAGATTAAAATTAAGCTAAAAACCAATAAAAAATTTCATTCATAAATGATTATATTTTTACTGAAAATTTAAATTTTCAGTAAAAATGTAATCATTTTATGAATGAAATTTATTGCAAATAAATTTGAATTCCATTAGAAGAAAATTATTCGCTCTATGGAAATGTATCTCATAATTAATTTTAGTTATGCACAAAAACACAGCTTTCATTTACAATATATTTTATTGTTTTCATAAAATTATATTGTGATTTTTATATCTATTTAAAAAATATTTTGTCTCAGTTATCCCATTTGAACACATAAATTGACTTAAAAATGTATGATAACACAGAACTACAGTTTCGTGAAATTTAGCTTTTAAATAAAACGAAATAAGCATAAAATTTTATGAAATAGATGACGTAGCAGAATCATCTTCCATTATTCATTACAATTTGCGATTTAAATCATAAGGGTGAAATCTCAAATTAAAGAAATTCTTTACAAATTTTCGAAACTTGTCATAATTGAATGATTCAAATCACAATAAATAAATTTAAAAGAAGCAACGCAAAAAATGAGCTAAAAATGGATAGTTTTCATTATTTACATGATATGTAATTTTATTTTAGTAACATTGTAGAGTTTATTGTTAAAAAAGAGGTGTAAGTTAATTAATTTCATGGTGAAATACAATTGAATCACGATGAATTAAAAATAAATATTATTGTAAATTAAGATTAGAAAGGATTTCTTAAATATTTACATAGGGAAAACAAAAATCTTAAAGTAATTTAATAATGGTTTTTGTTTGAATTTCCAAGTACTTTTCTGTATTTGTCATTAATATTCAGAATACAAATGCAGTTTTGCTACAAATAGATGATATATATGTATGTAATAAATATGTAAGATTATAGTTGTTTATATGTATATCATAACTAATTGAATATTTTCAGCTGGAAAGCGTGATTTCTTAAGAAATTGTTTATTGTTATTATTATTTATTATAAAAATAAATAAGCTAAATTGGTTTAAATTCATGGTGGAACGTTTGTGGAACTATATTTGTTCTGGATTATAATATGCAAATCATGCACAGCTCGCTTAGTTTCATTTTTACCTTTCATCATGTAACATGTGTCTAAATTCACATTAAAAATTCCCCTTTGTAAGCAAAATTGCTTGCAACAGGGATCTGATTATATTTTCCGACAGAACGTAATTAAAATTTTACCACATGGCTTGCAATTATTCCTTAGAGCAATTATGAATAATTACTAGAACAGTTACAAATCCTATTATATCCAATATGCAATGCTATGTCAGCAAATATAAGACACGTTAATTTATAAGAAATAAGAACTTGTTAATAAAGTTGAAGAAAAGAAGGATATAATCTTAGCCATTAAACACACCAATTATTCAGATTTGTTATTAATTATGCTGTGAAAAAGTATCATAAGTTTGCTTGTTCAAGACACATATAAATCTTTATTGTAATATTGTAGTAATTATTGCATTGTTTGTTCATAATCGTACAGTAGAACTGTAATAATCTTTTCAACAAGGAATATTGCTGAACGTATAAAAATATATTTCCGCATATGTTTTCTTAAAGTTGTTTCCCCCCCTTTAATATACAGCAAATTTCTTTATGGGTAAAATACTCCCGTCGTAACTTACGAAATCAAAACGAAGAGATCTGACACACAACAAAACAAAGGCACTAACCCCTGCATCTGTTTGGGCTGTGCGTTCCGTATCGGAGACAAACGAAAAGGTGCAGAAATCTGGTATGTACCTTAACATGTTGATGTTGTCTGCTTTCCCGAGTTGGAGTTCTATTTCCGTCGACTATGATGATACGAAGCTTCCGTCCCCAACTCAACTTCCGGCCATAAAGACAAGAGGACAGAATGACATCCTTTCCATTTTTGCCTTCTGTCTTTTCATTGATCTTCCCCGCGCGCCCGTCTCAACAAGGGATTCTCAGCCCTTGTTTTGCAAACAAACAGGGGACTCTTTATAGAGACGGACTGTTCCAAACAATTTGGTCTCAAAGGACGTTTTTATTCAGTGCTTTGGTACAAATATTGTTTTTAGATGCATACGTGTTAAGGAAATGCTGTTTCTTCTTCGAATGAAATAAGTTGTTTCTGAGACTTTTATTTGATCTGCATTGTTTTGAATAGAGTAGACAGAAAATCAAGATGTCTCAAAATTTTAGAAAACATTTTTTTTAAAAGTTTTTGTCTTATTTTCCAAAATGTTTACCTTATTTTTTAAAAACAATTACCCTGTTTTTATTTAAAAAATGTTGTCTTGTTTTCTAAAATATTTACCTTGTCTTTTCAAACCTTTTATCTCGTTTTTTTTTAAAAGTTTTATACCAGTATTGAGAGTATTTAAATGCAATTTTATTTCCTTTTATTTTAAGATATATGACGTCTTTATCGATTTCTTTGTTCATTAATTAAGCTGAGGCAAATTTATGATTTTTAACAGGCATAAAAATAATCAACAGTAATACAATTTATGTTTAATATCACTAATATTGAAAGATTAAACTCGATTGGTAATCGAAGAAAGGATTTAAGTTCAATTACTTCAAACATAATTATTTTTCAAACTGTGAGAATACTATCGCTACGAAACAGAATAAATTTTAAATAAAATATTACATTTTTTAAGGTAAAAATCTTACAAGCACAATGGATTAAAAGTTTGATTACAAAGAATTTATTGTAGGGTTATTTATTGCAAAAATATATTTTAAATAAAGTAATGCATTTTACCCATTCAAAATAGAATAATATCATTACTGATGCTCAAAATACTAGGGGGGGGGGGGGATAAATTTACTGTCTTTTTGAAATTCCTCTGATTTAATTCATTAAAAATGTCGTTTCCACATTCTTTTCCGAGAAAATATTTAAAGGTTGTATTAAAAACATTGAGATCAGGACACACAAACACACCCCAGGATTTAATTTTACGAGAATAAAGTTGGATAATAGCCAAAATGTCCTCATGAAGCAGTAGTTGCACCCGAATCTCATTCTAATCCCTTATTCTTGTTGTTCACATCATAAAAATTGAGTATTGTCGGAAAATAAAAAGATCAGTTGCCTTAATTCAACGATCGTTTTTAAATACAGATATATTTAAACTAATTATAGATTATTTAAATTGTGTTATTAAAAATTACTTTGTTGACTTCTCTAAATGAAGTTTCCAAGAATATAGATTATATTTTTTAACAAAGTTTTCATAATATATAAGTAAATATAAAATTAAATGTATGAAAATTTAAAAAATGGAGTTCACAAGAAGTAAAAATGTGTTTACATAGCAAACACTTGAATATTGAATTATAGTTATGTAAGTGCTTAGTCTCCCATTTTTATTAGCAAGTAATTTTAGAAATGTTTATTAGATCAATCATTCATTTCGTTATGAGTTTATAACTATGTCCTTATTAGAATAAATGTCTGCAAATTTAATTACTTTTTAAAAAATTTCATTGAGCTCTTTCCGGTTTTGTGGAACAAAATATACAAAAAAAAATATTTTTAAAAGGGTCTACTAATGTTTGCTTAAATGACTTTTTTTGAACTTATGTTTTTTAAATGATTTTCCATTCCTTTTTCACTTTTTAAATTAATTAAGAAACATGAAATAGAGTAAATATTCAATATACGTTAGGACATTTTTGAAAAATTATACCTTAACGTTAAATCTTAAAGAAATTCTATGATAACAGTTAACACTCGACAAATTTGTTTTATGCATTTCCAATGCCTTTTAGATACAAGATGTATAAAGTTATTGCCTTTAAAATGATATATAGTTTAAAAGAAAGTTTAAAAATAGAGGAAATTATCAGATGCAATAGACATATGAATGCCGGTTTTTTTTTTAATTTCATGGATAGATTTTCAGATTATTAACTGTAAAATGAAAAGCTTATTAGTTACTTTTAGATTTTTAAGTCATCTTAAAATTAAAAAGTTTTCTTACATACACACAAAAAAAGTTTTATTTAAAATGCTTGACAGTTATTTAAATTATTAAGTTAACTGAGTAGTTTTTATTATAAATAATAATAATATGAGCTTGCTTTGAGAAAGAAAATTTCCTTGAATGCTAAGTTTCCTTTCCTTTTCTTTTCTTTAAACTTCCTTATTCTTTTTCTAAGCTTCCAGTCTATGATGGATCAAACTTTTCTGTACACATTTTGTCTTTCTTCACTCAAGAATTTATTTTCCTTTCAGAATTTTCCACTTGGGTGAAAAAAATACCTTTTAGGAACATTCATTTTTGTATGTTCAATTAGCATAACTCACACTAAAAGTGATAGATTCAAAATTAATTCCCAGCTCATTTATTACATTTGGAATACATGAAATATCTCAACGGAATTTGATTTAGAAGACGTGTTCGGAATTCAATTTGCGTTTCAGAAATGTGCGTCGTAGCAAACTCTCAGAATTTTCATTGCAAGTTTTGTGTGTTTTACTACGGGGGAGCAGTGACAATCCTTAACAGTCACACAATTTCTGATAAATTAGCTTTAATTAAAATTTGGGGAAACGTAACTAATTTATCATTAATTTCATTCAATGTCTGTATGACCACATTGATACGAACTATCGATTACGGCTGCATAATCTCTGTGTGCTGGATTATTTCAATTTAAAAACAACGGTAGAAAACTACAATATTTGAACTCATTATACAATCTACGTTAGTTTTCAAATTGCACTTTGAGATTTTGTAGTAATTTTGCAATTTATCAATGAAATGAATCATCTATATCTTTTTCGTCTTGGACCCAATTTTTCCTTTATACCTTGTGGAAGCAACAGCTAACTCTATTATACGTAAATCAATGCATCCTAAGTTGATGTTTGTATATGGTTCATCAACCAATTAATAGTTCTCACAGAAACACATTTTTGTTTATATGACTATTAAAAATACAATATGTTTCTAAAAAATCTCTACTATGCTTGTGATATGTTTGATTGCTCATTAAACAAACATTAATGTTCTTACTATTAGCAGTTTTATTTCTGTATTGGAAATATATTAAACTGGGTTTTTTTTTATATCTAGGACTTATCCAGTATCAACTAAATAAAACACGTCTCGGAGTTTTTAAAATTGAAACAAGTACAGAAATCCCAAACATATGAAAATATTTTTAAATACATTTCTTAAAATTTGAATCTTAGGCAGAAAATCTAAAAAAGGGAAATTTTAAGAATTGCTTTTTTTTCCACTTCCATTATCGAAAAACTACTTCTGGTCTCATTTCTCACCCATTAAAACAGTCACTATTTCAGTTATATTGAAGAACAGCTAAAAAAAGATTGTTTAGAATCTTAAAAGTGTAGGAATCAATAAAAAGAATTTTTTAAGAAATTCATCTTTATACTTTATAGTATGTGGGTAGGGATATTAAATAAGATATTTTTGCATATAAACCATGTTATATATATATATTTAAAATACCAATTCAAATTTTCGCTTCCTATATGAATCGTTATAATGGATGATAAATTATAGAACTGTTTTCACACATTTAGCAAAATAATACTAATTACATTATCAGTATAAAAAATTTAGTTACATTTGTTGTTGAAATTTAATATTAGTAACACTTTATATTCAAGAATTTAATCAGCTACAAATATCTATATCTATTAAAGGAAATACAGTACATTCGAAATGTTATCTTTTCCCGAAAATTTAAAGAATTTCGTTTGAAAATAAAAATTTATTTTAGAATATTAAATCCAATAAAAATTTTAATGTATATTCCAATATATATTGTATCATTACATTTACATATTGTATAAAAACAATGTTTAAAAATATGCCTTTTTAAAAATACAAATTAGATTTAATAGATTTTTTGAAGGATAGGAATACAAAATTGAGTCTTTTGAAATATTTTGTTAGTAATTTTAATCACGCACCTTTCTAACAAAATCAATAATCAGAATTACTAGCAGAACGCGTATAAATGCCGGACTTCATTTTTAGAAAAGTTCTGGCATTTTAAAAAATCCATTATCTTCCTTTTTCAGGACTCTCTTTTTAAAAACTGTTCTTAAGTAGTCGACAATAACTCGAAAAATAGTTTCGATGCAATAAAAATTCATCCAGAGCAAGGAATCAAAAATAACGATGTGATCAGAACATGAAATAAAAAAACCCCAAAATTCTATCAAAGAACATAAAACATTTTTTCACCATTCGGTCTGAATAAACAAATTTTTTTACGATCGAAAATGAGAATTTTTGAAATGTGTTTGCTGTTTTTCTTTTTATTATCAAAACACGAGGACATTAATCAAACTTCTGACTTTTGACATATTAGACGATGACAAAATGTTTCAACACGCAAGCGTTTCGTTTGTTGTTTTTAACATCACTCGTTTGATCTTGTTGTACATGACACTAATAAACGTATTCAGGGAATTTCGAGTTGAGAGGGAAAAAATATAAATAAGGTAAACCCGAGATTACATAAATAAAACAATTCCCGTATTTCAAACTTCTCTGCCAACATCGGAATGGACTGATGTTTATTTATCTTTCACATATTTCTTCCGGAAAATTTGACATTCGACGAAATCATTGCTTGAAAAATGTAACGAGACAAGCTGTCATATTTACCATTCGCCGTTTTATGTTTGATTTAGAGTATTTGAGGCTCCGTTGTAAGGCTGAAAATATTTCCGAATATTTGTTATCTACTGTGTAACTGTAACTTCGGTACATAGAAGCAGGCATGAAGTCATTTCTGACCAGTTTGCAAACATACCCTGGCTCAAATTATATGTAGCATATATTTGTTCATTGTAAATACATGTTTAGAATTTGTTCTTAACAAATTAATACATTTGATATATTTGAGTAAAATAAGAGATCGAGACTCTTATTTATCGAAAAACTTGCAATTATTTTTTCTTCGCTCATTTCTCTAAATTTATTTTAATAAAAAATAATGTAAAACATATGCCTTTTTAAGATTAAGTTTAAAAATGACTAAATGACACAATAGGCTAGATACAAAAAGATATAACTTTTTTCATTGTATCTAATTCATCTGAAATGTCTTAAAATAATATATTTTTGAATGTCTTAACATTCATACATTCACCAGCATTTTTGCCTTATTGGACACTTTTAGGAATTTCATATGACATGATAAAATATTTCCATAAAGAAGCGCCGTTACTAATTGCTTCAGTTCATATTATGTCTTTTGATAAAAATATAAATTGAACTTTCTGCTCAGAAAACATTTAACTCATTATAATTACTTGGAGTAAAAAAAAAAATTGTACCAGAAATTTTAATAAATTTCAAATTAGAAAAACTATTTTTTTTTTCAGTTGAAATTCTAGTTGTTGTTGTTTTTTTTTATTAAAAACAGCGCGTCCTCAAAAGTTGTTAACATATCTTATCATGTGTTTCCATGTATTTTTATATGTTTATGTTATTTGAATGCATCAATATGTGTGATTTTAATCAAAGCTCACATTTCCATTCTGCTTTATTTTTTTAATACTGTACTTTCATGTCTCTCAAAAACAGTTATTTTGTTTTTGTAACGATTAAAAATAGAGAAATTAAGAATTTTAAATAAAGAAAAATCCGGAAGTATTTACAGGAAGGGAGAATATGATAGCCCTTATAATTTTCGGAAATTAATAGCAATAATATTCTTCCATTGAAATTATTCCCTTCGGTATTAATTATTCGGATATTCCCGTATTTTGCAAACTTTTTTTTTGTGTATTTATAAAAAGGAATGGGTAATTTATAAATGGGAAGAATTTCAAGATGTTAGTCAGACCATTTATCATGAAATTACGTTAATTAAACTTAAATTCCTTAATCGCAAAATTCTTCATTATAAAAAATTTCTTAATTTGAAATATAGGAATAAAATAATCTGAAATATTTATACCTTCAACAACTTCTAATGTATCTTAACAATTTTAATAAGCATATTATAATCTAATGTTTTGTAATAGAAAACTTTCCATTGTCCGATTACTTTTTAATGTTTCGTCTAGTATTTTCAGTTAATGTTGCGAAAATGATTAAAATATCATATTTAATTTTCAAATCCAAGCAAAATGTTTTTTTTTGTAAATATCTTACTATACTCAGTAGAAGCACTAGAAGAAGTATTTAATTACTCTTGTATGGAATATTTTATTGCAAATTAAATTCCCTAACATTAATCTAACATTTTTGAATATCTTAAAAATTTTCACATATCTTTACAAAATGTAACTTTTCTGTGAAATTTTAGAAAATTATTTAATTTAAATTATTAGAAATTAATCTTTGACATATAAGCTTTTATTTTAATGCATCAAATACGCGCAAATCCGTATCCATACCAATGTTACTGAAATATTACTTGAATAAATATTTCAAGAATTCACGAATGAATTCACATTCAGAAGCACTAATGAATTTTACCATAAGAGGGTATCAAAATATACCGGATGTACCAATGAAATCCTCTAAAATCGATCAGAAAGCCAATTAAAATAACCAGAATTGAAGAAAAAAATTCTAATATTAATGCCGAAAAAATTAACTAGATACGTTAAAATAAGCCAGAAATAATTTAAAAGAAACGTATTTCTAGCTTACAGATAAAAAAAAAATTCCCGAGAACGTGTGCTGAGATGAATTGCAAACTTCAGATATGTCAAACACAAGTAAAACAAGATTTTTCTAGGAAACTTCTCTTCAATCATCTATTTCATCTACTTCTAAATTCTCACATAAATAGTGAAAAATTCATGTTCCTTTCAAATTTAATAGCACTCGAAAGCAAAAAAAAAAAAAAAAAAAAAAAAAAATCTGTACTTAATTCCAAAAGCTTATTTATCACAGTTCTCCTTATATTTGATTGTATTTCTCTAATTTTACAGCGTTTTTCTTTAATCCGAGGATAAAACTGAATAAAATAAATCACTTTTACAGAAATTTACTCATATAATTTTAAGAACATTATATTTTAACTTATAAGCCAAAATTGTATTATTACCTTCCTCTTTTAAAAATTCTTAACAATATTTTATATTGAATGTTAATAATTACATTATGCTGTTATGAAGTATTGTATATAATTCATTTTAAATTAAAGATTTAAATATCACTCACCTTAAAAAGCATTCAATTACACAAAATATATCCTTTAATACAATATTATTGATTTCTGTACCATGAATGAAAGCAGAATTGTGCGTGTGCAAAAGCATGGAATGCATTAATACAACAGAAATCTGTTATGAGTTCTAGAGCTAGTTTATTAATTTCCAAAACATAATTTAGAAAATCGTTCATATCGGATAGAATGCCTAAACAGATGTATTTCAATTGGAAAGGCAGATGAGATACAAGTCAACTTTACGTAATCGAAGTTAGCAATCTTAATGGGACGTATATTCTATCTATTAACGAAAATTCGAAGGATCAACACATTTAATTAAATGAGAATCATAACGAGAATAGTTAAAATTCATTTAAGTATCTTTATATAATAGCAAACATTAATTCAATAATTAAGCTTTGGACATTAATTTAAACTACGTTCATAGTGAAATGCAATTATAGGGAATTATATTCCGACTTATTTGTATTTTAATATATAATTCTGCTATCATATTAAGAGACATTGTGAAAATTAAATAATTTTGAAGCTCTTATAATAATCTTATTATTTTTTTTTTATGATTGATATAAATTTAATCTACTGGCGATTGATATACACATGAATGAATAACAAATATAGCATTTAAAAGAACTTGAAAATAGCTTACTTGATTTTATATAAATAACGTCGAATTAACATTACACAATAGTCTTGTATCGTCGTACGATTCTTCCACGCTGTCCACCGCGAATGCAAAAAATGCAAAATTCAAAAAAAAAAAAAAAAAAAAAAAAAATCAAGTGCAAAGAAGTGTGTTCATCCATATCTTTGCATTCCTTCTATAACAGCTTCTCGTTTAAAAAAAAAAAAAAAAAAAAAAGGTAGTTTCAACATCCACCTGATCATCAGTTTCTGACGTCAGTTACCATTTTTTTCAATTAGCTGCTAAGGTCGTCAGCTAATATTTCTGAATTAACTTTTTAAGTACATTTTTAGTGTTAGTTTCTTGAAACATCCAATTGTTGATTGCCTACCTTTTGCATACCTGGAGTAAGTTACGTGATTACTACCATAGATTTTGATTTTGAGGTTTCGGCGGAGATCTTTTCGCCACTTTGGAAGTCTATTTTTCACTCGAGGCGTATTTCGATTGACAGGGTCTGATTCGAACTACCCATCTTTGGGTCCGGCTGATCTTTAGCAGGGCTCGAGAAAACCGATACAAAAAGGCGCGCTTCTAACTTTCTACCCACCCACCCTCTCTCTCTTCTATGGTTATTAATTCCGACTTGCAAATGAGAGTCCCCGTGCACTTATTTGTAATCTCCAGACAATCTTCCGTTTTGAAGCCCCTCTCCAAAATCACACACCACATCATGTGTATATCACAGTTATATGACAATATCACAGTTTTATCAATCATAGTTTCCCGGAAAATATATAAACTAGAGCTCACAGTAGTGATGTTGGTTAATCCATTATTAGTTTACCAGCACTAAATGAAAATCCTAATTGCAATGATATCAGTCAAGAAGTGACATATAAGGTAATGAATGTGTTTAATATGTTATATCACCTACGCTAATATAACTTTCATAGCTAAGTAGTCACAAAATATATTGATAAAGCACACAATGCTATGAACAAGTGTATGTTAATGTATTAAAAAGAAATTTCAAGCATATCAGAGAGAGAGAGAGAGAGATCGAGATCTATTCTTTATTTTACATAACTACGATTAAATATTTGATATATAGGAAGGACAATTATGGAAAGTAGTTTAATTAGAATATGATCACTATATATTTAATTTTTTTAAATCACGATTTTTATTAAATTCAATAAAAAATCATCTCCATATGAGGGCGTATAAAAATTAATTTAAAATACCACGTATCTTGATACAGTTATTAGTCATATAGGATAAGTCAACGTGTTCTAAACAGTAAATTTAATTTCAAATATAAAAATGCATTTAACCGTTTTACAGTCTAGTTAAGAAACTGGAAAATAGTGATTTTTCAAGAATTTTTAAATGAAATATACAATCCATATTTTGCAAAATTGATAAAACTTTCATTGAACAAGGAGATATAAATGAAATTGTTGAATTATAGCATACTTCTGAATGTAGTATGTTACCTCATTTTAACAACCGTCTACTGCCTTTTTGTGAACACTCTTCCGCAGATACTCGTATTAAATAAATACAATTCCAGATTAATACAACGTAACAGTAAAACGTTTGGAACGTCTTGTGAAATCCTTATAAATTTTGTGTAAAGAAACTTTAAAATTAGTACGTTCTTAGATATCTACCAAAATTCCTTTGCTCCAATTTAATCTCATAAATAAATTTAATCTCATAAATAGTCTAAAAGGAAATATTGAGCTTCTTTCATTCTTCTAAATTAAAATATGGTATTTATGTAAAAATACATACATTAAATTTGAATAAAGTGAAACAACATTCTTATTAAAAAAAACTTCTGAATCTATTCCATGTGGTCTCAATTACGGGTAACTTATGACTTATTAATAAGAACCGAACGAAGGCTACTCAGCTTGAGATAATAAATAATTCAACGGAACGGAGAATTCATACTGAGTACCTCACTCGATGTAGATTCAAGAAAAATAAATAATTTTCGTACTTCCATATTCCAAAATCTCTTAACCTTATTAAGTGGAAACCACACAGCACGCATGAAATTATTTAAGAATTAAGAATTTCTGTTCGCTGAATGTGACGGAAATGTACTGTTTCTGTTATATATATATATATATATATAAACAAATTTTTCAGAATAATAAAAAATTAATAAATAAAATTTTAAAATGTTCCAGTTATTAGTTTTTTTTTTTTTTTTTTTTTTTCATTAAGAGATAAAATCATGTATTCTTTAATAAAATTCATTCAAAATTCAAAACTTGACAAAAAAAAAATCACCTTTTTTCCACTTTATGCAACTTATCATTTCCCTAATTGATATTAGAAAATTTATTATTGATATATCATATATAATTGATTTATAATGATTATTTCTGCTACAAAATTTTATGTTCTGAAAAATTCAATTTGTCAGAATAATAAATCTATTTCGGTTTACTTAAGACAATAAGATTTTAGATCTAAGAGATTCTATAAAAATATGAACAGATGAATTCACTATATTTTTTATTGATAAGGTCCTTTGTAAATATGCTATCATTTTTAAAGAACTTTATGCAAATTTGAATTAGAAGCATTTGATTAAAAATAATGCTTTTATAAAATTTCATTTCTAGAGATATAACTAATAAAATTAAAGCTTAGTACAAAAAAAGAAAAGGTTAAACAAAGAATGAAGTTAAACTTCGTCAAATACATTTAACTCCCAATTTTCATGAAATATATATATATATATATATATATATATATATATATATATATATATATATATATATATATTATACCTATTTCCTGAAACAATTCTTGTTGATCTTCTAATTTATGTAATAATGCGTCCATAAATCTGCATGATTTAAAATCTTCCCACGCTCGAACCTGCAGGGATAATCTCTACCAGAGTTTTCAACTCGAAATAAAATACCTAATGATCCCTAAATACAATACCACGTGATCCGAATAATTCTTGCTATTAAATTCTCAAAGAGGGGAGAATTCGTTCTCTTCTGATTTAGCAAAGTGGGCAAAAAGACGCATGTGTCGTCCAATATCAATTTAATGTTGTAATAATAATTTTTACGTCTCTCAATGAACATAAAAGGAATAGATTTTACTCAGAAAATTAGTATTATTTTTTAGCCATGACTGTAGCTAAATATAAAAATCATTAACACAATTCATATATATATATATTTGTGTGTGTGTGTGTGTATAAACCCTCTCTCTCTCTTTATATATATATATATATAAAGAGAGAGAGAGAGAGGTTTTTCGGAATTATTTAAGTCAGATTAATTTAAAATATAAATTAATTACCTCCTTGTTTCAACCTTTTTAATATATATAATAATAATTACATGAAACTTTATAATCTTTATATAACCAAACTGAATTAAATAAATGAGAATGTATCCTTTTCCTAAAACTTTTTGAATCTTTCATCTGCTTATTTCCATGAATTCCTTTGTTAGCAAGATGATGATGACGGACTCGGTCACATGGGGATAATTTTATAAAGGGAAAAGGGGAAAATAAAAGTAAGTACATGTTAATAAATATGAGGTCCTATTATAAATAATGATAATGATGCTTAAATGCAATTTATACTTAAAAAGTTTGATATAAATTTTCATTTTTTTTAAAACACAACTTAATTTCTATGGAATGGAATGACCTATCCAATTACTACAATTATTATTTATTCCATTCACTTATTAAAACAGGGTTAGCCCTTGGCGATAGGTGAAGTAGTCGTTTGAAAACGGCGGCAAAATTTAGAAGCGGAAAAATCACTTGAACTAGAACACACACAAAAAAAAGCATATGCACAACGTACGAAAATATTATATTACTAGAATTTACGAAAATGTATTTAAAACTAGATAATGAATGAACAGTAAGTGCAATACAGCTGGAATAAACATAAAGAAGGCCCAGTTGACGTTCTTAAATTCTACTTCTTTTTAAAACTAGGCCAAATTTGAGCTTTAAAAATTTTGCTTATGTCTCCCATAGCTATTGTTACCCGCGAAAGAATTTTTTTCTAAATTAAAAATAATAAAACATTATTTTAGAACCGTATGTACTCAAAATCTTAATGCATAAGTAAGGTTGACATATAAATATGAACTAAGTAATACACTAGATCTGAAAGAAGTAATTTTAATTTTTCAGAAGAGAAAACTCGAAAGAAATTGTTTTAACTTGTAAGATCATTTTGTCGATGGCTCGATAAAAATGTAAATTTTGTTTTTTAATGAAACAATTTTCTGCAAATCTCTGTGTCTATATTATTGTCTTAAGTCAATCATAATTAATTTTTCTGGTTAACATGGCATTATCATAATTGTTTTTTTAAGCTGGGACGCGGACAGTTTTTGGGTTTGCCACTGTGGCAAAACCGCTGGGGGGATCTGATAAAATAGGAATTACATGTTCTAAATAATTTCAGTGAATGTAACAGTAAAGAGTTGATTTACTTTCCCCATCTATTCTGGCGGATATTCAAATCCGATGGTGAAAGAATTTTATGAACTTTTAGTTTGTTGGAAATAATTTTCCGGATATCGGAACTAAAGCCGAATTTTCTTAGTCCTTACAAAAGTCTAATGATATTTAATATTTTGTTACCATAATTCTACCATTAAAAAAAGAGCCCACATTTTGAAAATGAAATTCATGGTAACATCGAAATTTCTTGGCACGTTTATTTCCCTTAGCCCTGACAGTAATAAAACTACTTCAGATGTTTTGAGGCCTACGTGACAAAAATTTTGTTCTCGGAACTACTTAACGTACTTAATGTGCACTTTTTTTAAAAAACATTTTCGATGAATTGACATTTCTATGAGCATATAATATGTTTGGATAAACCAACATCCAAAGACTATTCAACAAATGCTTACATTTTTATACCAGTTTAATTTCAGCCACTCACAAAATTTTTGGATAAATCTTATTTTAAAAAGTTAATTTTTTTTGCACACTGAGAATTTCATTGCAAAATATCGTTACGACAAATATTAAGATATTTTACAAGGTTGTTTTCTTATAAAGTAAGAAAATTTGTTTTGTGTAATAACATTACACCGTTTTTAAATATTATACTTAGTTTCATTTCAAAGAGCTTAAAATCTCAAATAATTCTATAGAAATTGAAGTAATGATTATAAAACACTTTACATATGTTTTCAAAATTATTTTTGACGATATTCCATGCACTCATGAGCGAAAAATGTTGGTTGCTATTAGAATTAAGTTGGCTTCACGTAGTCAAAAGCCGATATATATTCGTCAAACACATTTAACATTGATGCATTCACAAATGTATTATTCTAAATATGAGTCTGAACGTGGGGTTAAAAACATTCAAAAATAACTGCCCACTATCATCTGTGAAAAGTAACTAAGATAGCGGTTTATGTTCTAAAACCGCCCGCAGATATAATCCATTTCTATGAATAAGTGAGGGAAAGAAGAAAAGGCACCATAATGAATTTCATATGTACTTCGGGAAGATGCACATAAACACTATCCCCTCCAACATAAACACAGGAAATGTATAACCCTTCCAAGAAACTTTTTTTTAACTAGGTGGAAATTAAAGAAATGCGGTTTTCCTTTAACAACGTTACTCACTCTGTTTTCTATTTTTAGGATTCGTTTGATGACGTTATTCGGAATCTCTGAAAAAGAAAAACGTTAATGACGAAATATATAGCTTCGAAAACTAATGTTATCGGCATTCTTTATCACCTATGAACGACTAAAAATGAGATTGAGGTGCATTTTTTTTCCTCTCAAAGTCATAACGCAAAGGGGTTAAATTATTACTTTTTCCTCTTAGAGTGGTTCAAATTTTAATTTTATTAACATTTAATATAATTATGCATCAATATATTTAAAATAGCATACTAAATATCTTTAACTAATAATTAATCGATGTTATTAAGGTAAATATTTTAATTCCAATAATTAATTGTACCCAAACTATTAAAATGTTTAATTTCGCATCATTTTAAGGTAACTGAAAAGCTATAATGCTTCAAAATTTTGCATTTTTTGATTTTACTGTTTAATATTAGAAGTCACTTAGATGATTTCACAGCTTTATTATTTATGAGAATTTGATAAATAAAACGTCAGAAAAATAAAATTTAAAATTGTTAACAAATATGCTACGACAAATGTGCCAATTGAGAAAGAAATATCTGTATTTGTAATTTCTTAAAATGTGGTTTTTTTCAAATATTCTGATACATTTTCCTAAAAATCGACTTAATCCATATGGCTAATTTTTTCCACGAAATAAAATGGGCTATTTTCTGTACACTGAGTATAATTTTTTTTCCTAATAACATTTACAAATTTAAGGTATTGCCCAATATTTGTGTAAAGTTAAAAGAAATTTGAATTACAAAATTTATATTTTTGTTATTTTTTATTAAATTGAAATTATGTGCAGAGTACAGAATATTTATTGCAAATTTTTAAGCTACACACGTGATAGATTTTATGCAAGATGTATTAATTGATCACACATAATTATCGACGTATTTATAAGTAATTCTTTTTTCTATCATCAGATACATAAGCATACATATATCTCAGTATCAAAATAGGTCTATCATGGCTTTTATTTTTCAAAAAATGTACATAATTTTACCTTCTCATAAACCAAGCTGATTTTTTTCTGGTCATGGAAATTGGTCTCTTTAAAGTCAAGGTTGTCTTTGTTAATTTTAGAGAATAAGACACAAATTCTCGAAATACTTTTCCGATAAAGGATACCAACAACATTAAAATAATATTCTGACTTCATCATCCTTTAGTAAGGAGTATATTTTTAAATGCTACTTGTTTCTGTTTGAGCCAATCAACGTGTATTTTAAACATTACATGGTCAAATGAAAAATCATGTACTTATTAATTATTTCTAAATTTTAATGACACGGAATAAAAAACGGATGTATTTGTTACAATATCATGAGTTTATACGAAAATTTGAGAACTTTTCTGCCCAAAATTGCGTTCTGAATTTGGATCAGACTTTTGACACCAGGGAATAGACAGTCTTAATTATGCTTCACAGAATTCTTGCTGGTTTAATATGAAATTGTATTTAACGTAATTAAAGGCAGAAAACAGCGAAAGGAGTTTTTTTTTAATTCAGCGATGCAAATTCCGTTTGTTTATCAATGCTCCAGTTTTGATAACAGTTTACATTTTAATGATAATGATGTAGATATTACTAGAAAATTATTAAGGCATATTCATTTTTAATTTGTTCTAACAACTTATCCGCTCACTATTAAGTAATAAATAAATTAATTGCAGATAAATGTAGAATTAGAATAAATCGCTGAATGCAGTACTGTAAATGACCCTAGTACAGCCTCATTCGAGATTTTAATCTGGCGAGATGATCAGAATAGAATGATGACGTGAACTTTAATTGTAAACAATGATTCAAGTTTGTTTTATGTTTGTGCATATTTTGTCTGTAATGTCTTAAATAAATGGTGTTAACCTCTGAACAAATTTGGTTTTTAGACAATCCTTAACAATTATATAAGAGTTCCACGTAAATATGGATGATAAATGTTGTTATTTTGAGCGATCTTATTCCTCGCATACAATTAATACTAGATCTCTTAAAACATTTGTGCCAAAAAAGTATTTCTCTGTTTCTTTATTACACATTCTGAAAGTTAAACAATAACATGAAAATAATCATGTTAGTAAAGTATCTTTTTATGCCAAAAATATTTCAAATTATTTACAAAGAACGATTGTTAACATACAATATTTGTATACACACACAGTATTATTTTGAAACATCATTAAGATAATTTATGCAATCTTTACAAAATATTTTAATTATATTATGCAACAGACAGTATTTCTTACTCTACTATAATTAAAATTTCTAATATAATATTTTGTGTTATTTTAAACATTTAACCCAATGCATGGAGATATAACACGATACATAATTATTATTTAAAAGTAAATTTTATAATAAAACAAAATTTATTGCACATTAGGTCAAACTATAATATTTTTATATATTTATATTACAAATCAGATCTCAAGATATTTTCCAAAAATAAACATAAAGGCCTGATATTTTAAAATTTTAATTTTTTATTAATTATATTCTCAAACAATTTCAAAAACTCATTTTTTTTTATTCTGAGAAGAATATAAATTTAAATGGTATTAATAATACTATTCTATACAGGTTGGTTTAAAAAACATCCCACCATTTATGAATCCCTTGAGAAATATCCGCTCAGTAAACCGAAATGGAACTTCAGATATTGATGTTTGAAAGCATGCACTAGAAATTGCGACCGCATACTCAACAATATTAGAGCTCTCACAACTGAATAGACAGTAGAAACTCGACAGTAAACTTTAAAACAACAAAGCACTCGCGGTTGTGGTTAAAAAGAAAGCTCAAATTTTCGAATGACGATTCCTTTCTACCCCCTGCGCAAATTAATAAGCCCATTAAAAAAATTCAAATGTCGTTCAAATGACACACTTTTGACAAATATTGCCTGTGTAAACCATTTGCAAAGAAGAGCACTGTAAAGCATCAATGACGACATAGAAAGGAGGTGCATTGACACAATTTGCATAATTCACATCAATAGACAATAAAAGCACCAATCAGATACCATTACGTGTAAAGTATTGCTTGTGATAAATCTTTAATGAAGCATTATGGGAAGAACGTCTCTTCAATAAGGTGTTCGAAAGTTCCAACAAAATGTCGCTTATAGAGGATCAACGAGGTAAATTGATAAAGCTGTTATATCTGACACAGGAAATATTTCCGAAATAGAACGAATATATTGGTGAAATAATAAACTAAGATGAGGCCCATGTTCCAAAAAAAAACTGTTCGTAAAAAATTTGAAGAAATTGGAGGCGACAATGACAGACAGCAATTTATACAAACATGTGCTCCAATTGAAGTTATAAAAGAAGTACATAATATGATTTCTGCAGGCTCATTGCGTATAGCTAGAAATGTTAGCCGCAATTTGTGTGTATTGAAATTCACAATTCTCAAGCTTCTACATTATGTTCTGCAGATAATCCCTTAATGTTTCTAGAGCGTCCAGACATTGCAACCTGGAGACGAGCAACAGATTATGACTATGCAATTTTTCCGATAGATATGATGAAGCTTACTGGTGGCCTCTGCAGTTACTATGAAAGGACGATGCACTTTTCTACTAAGCCGGGAAAACTCCAAAACTCCATTCATTGGGATGACGAAAATCCTTACTGTGAAGCATCAGTGTCTTTACATGAAGTTAAGTGGTGCGACATCGCAAGCACATTCGTTTTCAATCTTTACTTCGCCGAAGTAGTCACTTCCACGTGTATGAAAACGAACTCCATCACAAATGATCGTTATTCAACAATGTTGCGGAATTTCATTTTTCCAGGATTGCAGCATTGTAATGTCTTAATGACATTACGATGCTGAATGTGTACGAATCACATGTAATCGACAAGTGCTACAACATCGCTTTGCTGATAGAGTCATCTTACGTAACTTAGCCGTTTTGAAAATTGTCTGATCATTTGATTCACCGAAAACCCATCTGAGCGATTCCTTGACTTCCCTCAGATGGACTTCTTGTTCTAAGATTATCTGTAATCTTAGGTGAATGCATGAAATCCATATGATTTTATTGAAGAGAAATGAAAGACATCACAAAACATGAAGTTATACAGATTCCCCTTGTTCGTCATTGTTATCAACAATCATCCCGCTAGCAAACCATTATCATCTGTAAATGTGGATACGTTGAAAATTTATAATTAAAATAAAAAAAATTCTTCTCTCCTTTCTTGTGTTAGCATTGGTCCTTTACAGTCTTTTTGTAACAATTTTCGTCATACGCGTGTCGTTCCATAGCTATTTATGGCTTTTTCAACTCGCAGATCAATTTGTGCTGGAAAAAAAAAACATTCGGTGTAGCCATTCGAAAGTGTTCAGTGTAACCGTAACTGTGAAAGCTCTATTTTTGAAATCATCAGAATCAAGATCGCATACCTTCAAATAAGAATATCTGAAATTTCATATTGATTGATAAAGCAGACAGGGGACTAGAGGTTAGTAAATGGGGAAGTGTTTCTCCTGAACTCCTAGTATACACACATATATGAGCTGAATTATAGGAATATATATATATATATATATATATATATATAAGAAAATTATGTCTATTTTTACAAAATGTATAGAAGGAAAGGTACTATTCATATCGCCCAAGAATTATGCAGACATTCAGAGTTGAATACATAAACGTACATATGCGTGTCTGCTTAACGACGATTATTCAGTCAATATATGGACACGAAGGGTTACCGGTGATTTCTGTGCTAAAACTTCTCCACAACATTTGCCGTATTTCTCACAAGCGTTGGGTAAATTTTATGCGGTTTCAGGTAAAATGAGTAGCCACAAACGTGTAGATAACGGAATGAGATGAACAATTATCAGTAAATTAGAAGCAAGCCAATCATAAACGCATGTGGTAACAGATCTCAAAGTAACGCCAAGTGCTGTCTGCAATTTGTGGCAAAAGTTTCAGAACACCGGGTCCAAATTTCATTAAAACCTATCGATTATTTTTTTTTTAGAAATGAGACATAATGTGTAAATTCTCTTAATTTTGCTCACATCTGTGTGTGTAACTGAGAGTAGCTAAAAGATTTTGTTACTCCGTATCCGGTTACCACTAGAAGGCGCTGTCGTTTCATCACGATTGGTTAAACTTTTTCTCCGCACAAATCAGTAAGGAATAGAGATCGCGAGACGTGGATATCTCGTTCTGTATCTTCGAATACATGATGTAAAGATCGAACCAAATGAAATTTTAATATATTAAACATAAAATATGTCTGTTCTGATGGAAAGAGTAGTATCTCTACTATTAGTCTCAGAAACATTTAATAAATAAGCTCCTTACTACATTAGTTACTTAGAAGAATAAAATGATGTATTTCAGAAGAAAAAATCCACTAGACATATTGAATATTATATTCCATTAGTAGTAGACGATTCACTGTTGAGTATTGCATCTTTTTGTGGATTTTATTATCTTGTTAAAGTTGTCTTTAAACCTAGCGAATATTCCGAATATTAGAAATCAGTTAGCGATTGCATCTGCACTCTTAATTTATTACATTATTTTATGTTTGGTACAGAGTGTGACCTAGTATATAATAGTAAAAGATAGAGAATTTTTGAGGGCCTTGAATTCAGTTCAGCATAGTTTGAATTTAATGGGAAATTAGATTATTTTACGAAATCATTCACTATTAATAATCTTATTTTCGTAATGTGTTAAATCTGAAGCGTGAAGGTTCCCCTGTAGAAATTTCGAAAAGATTTTATCCCATTTAAAAGTATTAGAATCAAACTGGGAAGAATTTGAAGTATCTGATTTTGAAAACGACGAAACTCCGAAACAATCGCAATTTAGTGAGAAGTAGAAATTTCTAGTTAAAATATTACAGTTTTAGAATCCGCAAAATACGTTTAAACATAAATTTGAAATAACTTTTCGCAACATTAAAGAAATTAAAAAATCGTTAAGGTTTTTAAGAAAATTTCATCCTATACAAATTTCGGACTGAAAAAATTTCTCAAATTATGGAATGGAATAATGTTCAAAAGCTTATTTTCCAAAAGAAATCTGTAACAGAAAATGTAAAAATTGTATTTCTGGAGGAAAGGTAATTAACACTTAGGAAAAAAATAAATGCTTCATTATCAAACAAATATGGATCATATCATAATTGCACAATTATGCATGAAAAGTTGGTTAAATGAAAGATGCGAGAACATGAAAATGCTCTTCAGTATTTTTATTCTGAGAATGAAATAACATCAAAGGGACATATAGACATCAAAAATTTAATCCAGTATATAATTGAAGAAATTAATGATTGCCTTAATAATAAGCCAATTTTAAACAATTGTGATAATTTACCAAAATTTAAAACAAGACTTCAAATTCATGAAAGAAACCGTATCGCCTGTAGCTTCAAATTGTTTAAATCTATTAGTACAGAACCATTAATAGATAGAATAGGTATGAAACCCAAAGGGGAATCTTTGATGAATCAAATGTACCTCGTTTAATTGTAAATTTTAATTCTGATTAAGTTATTTTTGCTATGGTTTTGTAATTTATGACTAGCTTATGTATAAGCTTATCAAGTAATTCTTTTGAACAATATATATATATATATATATATATATATATATATATGCGTTACTTGCAACTAATCAAATATTTAGGTTGCAAAGCAATTTTTGTGGAAATTCCCCCCCCCCCATCAGTATTCACACAATTTTAACTTTTAAATTAAATTTTCACATTTTAATTTTTTAAATGCGCAACAATATGTATAATAAGGAATCAGGATATAAAATCATTATATGGTTATCATTATAAATATCTAACAAACATTGAAAGATTTTTCACTGACTTAAACAAACCCGTACCTAAATCAAAATTTGTACATCATTGAGTCATTGATAAGAAAAACTTTGACCTGACCGAATACATATGTGTGTGTGTGTGTACACTTACATGTTGCATTTGTAAAAACTCGCATTAATTATTTTTTATAGTAGTAAGGAGAGATATTAGATATTTACCTTGTCATTAGCGGTTGTGTCATAAAAAGCAAAAAAGAAAAAAGAAAGAAAGAGAGAGAAGGAAAAAAAAAACCTGTTTAAAATTAATCCTCTACCGACGATACATTTCTTTAATGTCAACTGCGAAGGGTAATTTTTTTTCCTTACTGATTAGAATTTAAGATACATGTTTTTCTGTTCTTCCCTAGATTACTTTAGTCGTATCCGATAATTTCATTTTTGGGGAAATTTCTGATTCTTGATATTTTCATTTTTCCTACTGTCTTTTAATTTTTCATATTTTTTTCTTCAGTCATTTGTGTGTATCCACCTAGGTAATTTCAAACTTTATGCGATATGTTACCTTAAGATATTTTTTTACTAATTCTAACAAGAAAAATATTGAATTCGGGGGTATTGATTATATTTTGAATCATTTATTTTTTTTTTAAGATTTCATGGTTAAATTAAAAAAAAAAGCTTTTGAGATACTGTTGATAAAATTATATATAATGTTTTAAAAACATCTGAACATGTTTTTTAATATGACTTGAAAGAAAAATAACTAAATAAGTAATTAAATAACAGTATAACAGATAATCTTAAAAACTTCCGACTTTTTGCCTAACACTACAATTTAGAAAGTTTTCTGGTTTTCTTTCAGTGGATTTATTTGTTTTATTCACCCATAATTTGTAGTACCCATCAAAATTATGATGATTTTTATTCATTTTCGGGCATTTATATATACATGAAAACAAATAAACATAATTACGTAGATGATTAATATCTATCCATTCGAAATGGTGTTCAAAGGCGTTGAATGAAGAGCCAATTCTGTTTTAACACTTTCTTGTTTCTTCTCTCTTATGTAAACATCTTAAACCATAATTAATGGTGTTTTTTTTTCTTTCGGGGTATTAATTTCGTAAATGACAACACTTTCATACTAAAAATTTTAATTAACTGCTTTTATACTTCGAGAAAATTGTTTATTTCAATTGGTATTTTTGATATATTATTTTTTTAAATATATATTTACTCTCGTATGCATATCACAAAATAAAATTTTACACAGCCACCATCTTTTCTTTTATTATTTATCATTTTTATCTTATTAAATGTTTGACGCCATTTATAAGAACTTGATAATATAATGTCATTCACTAATTTAACTTTAGATTTGTAAACATACTCTTCTATTTTTAAAACACATTTACTACGTATATATACAGTGGTACATAAAGTACATTACTACGTATACATTTGTATAAAACTTATAAAATAGTGTATTCCTCCATTCCGATGCAAAATCTGAATGAGCTCTTTCATAAATGAAAGTTATATGGTTTAGTTAGAAATAATAACAATCTAATACTTAAAGACACTTTATTTTCTTAAGTTCTTGTAGAATCCCTATTTTTAATCATGACTTGCTAAATTCTACACTTCTCATCAGTTTTAAGTATACAATCATAATTATGTTTTTATTTTGGTTATATACTTAATCTTTTTGTTTTTGGAAAACGTTTTACATATGCTTACATTATTTACCTTTTTATTCAGTATGGTTACTTTTGAAAGTCTTAAAATTAACCTAAAATTTTAAAAGCCCTGCATTCCAAAATTTCTTATTTGATGCTTATTTATTTTGATTAGAGAAAAAAATAAAATAATTACAATCTGTTTACTCAAAAAAAAAAGAACTTTAGAAATGGTTTTTGTGAAATTAAGTAATGTATCTAGGGGTTAAAAGTTGCTTGAATTCGACGGATAAGGAACATTTTCTTAAGATAATGACGAACCTTCAGAAGAATGAACTCATCAATTTCAAAAAGTTTTCATTCAGTTTATAACAACTTGGTAACTCATTTGTATTTCCATGCAATAGTAAAATGTATCACAGCCTTATTAGCACTAATAATTCCAAATTCAGCATCAGAATAGCGATTAATATTCCTGCGAACATTTATCCTCATTTCGCAAGTGATAATTAAAGCAAAATATTTCCAGAAACAGCTGAATAACACCTTTCACGTATCTAATCTAAAAATAATGAAGGGATTACGCATTTAAGCTACTTATTATCAATGCTTTCATAGCATCACCGTTACATGACAACTGATTTCGCATTCTGAGGTAACTGTTTGTATTATTATATGCTAATTATTATTAATTAATACACAATTTTAAACTATTATGATTCAAATAAAAATTAATTTTCTAACCTTTTGCAATAAGTTCTACATATTCACTCTAAGAATCCACTGTAGAGAACGATAAATCTTTCAAGGCTAAAAGCCCTCTCGTTGGCCTGACACAGAAGTTTGGAGAGAGGGACGGCAAATCAGGTGTCGTCACTTGATCGAGATTCAAAATAATGAGGTTCTTCGTCCTCGGGTTGCTTCCAGGTACGAAGTTTATAAGCAATCAATCAATCAAACTTCTTACACAGATTTTGAAAATATATCTTAAGTACTTTCAAAAAATATTTCATTACATCTTAAAAAAGTATGCGAGATACTTGTATGTGCCCATGAATTAGTTATATATAGCAAGCATCTTAGTTTGAAAACTTTCTTTCTTTAGAAATTGATTATCTTGCTATATTTCTTGTAGAATTTGAACATTAATTCTCTGAGCTATAAATTGTTTTAAAATTATCTATGATCGACTTGTATTTTTTAGGAATAAATCAGCAGATTATGCAACCAAAATACATATAAAAAAACAATTCTCTTTTTTAAGTTAATGTATAGTAATTAAATTAGCAAATAAATAAAACTATAAATATGAATTATATTTAAATACGTTTGCTTAGTTGTTTAACTCGGATAATAATATTTAATAATAATGATCACATTTTTTACATAAACAATGCAGTTGCTTACCATCAGCGGTAAAAATGTATTTCATCCTTTTCAGTAAAATAAGTCCGATGAAATTTAGTTAATTTATATCTTAATAACATTATTCTCTTATTTTAGAGATTAAATTCTATTATTTCAGTTATTATTAAGAAGTGAATAACATTAATTTGTGTTCAGTAACATATTCAACTCTATATGAATGAATTTACACACACACACACATATATATTCAATAAAGATGATTTTCTTTTTTACTTTCATATGATGGATGCTTTTTGAAGAATAAGATATCATAGAGCAAATTTGAATCAGATAAAAAGTTTTTTAAAAGACGACATTATTGATTTAAACACTGTAGAAATCTTAAATACTATAAATATTACTTACTGTATTCTTAAGAATTACATTAATACTTTCTTTAAGTTGAGACATACATTATGTAAA
This sequence comes from Nephila pilipes, assembly GCA_019974015.1. Classification (NCBI taxonomy): domain Eukaryota; kingdom Metazoa; phylum Arthropoda; class Arachnida; order Araneae; family Nephilidae; genus Nephila; species Nephila pilipes. The sequence continues at coordinate 622,973 of BMAW01046038.1, forward strand.
GTAAGGTTTTATATTGAGAAATATATCTTCACACACACACACTACGTCATAGGTAGATTATTAATTAAGATAAGTAATTCTGTAACTTTTTTAACAGAATTGAAAATCATAAAGTAATGTAAAAGTGTTATATTTGAATAATAAGTAACGTAACAATATCTTTTTCAAATTAGTTCGTATTTACACTTTTACATTATTTCATGATTTTGAATTTTGTTGAAAAAATTAAATAATAATCACTTATCTTAAAAAGAAATTAATAATTTACCTGTAACATAGTGTGTGTGTGAGAGAAGATGTATTTTTTAACCATAAAACCTTACTTTACATAATGTACTTCTCACTTTAGAAAAAATATTATTGTAATTTTTAAGATTACAGTAAGTAAGATTTATAGTATTTAAGACTTCTACAGTGTTTAAATCAATAATGTCGTCTTTTAAAAAAACTTTTTACCTGATTCAAATTTGTTCAATCACATCTTATTCTTCAAAAAGCATCCATCACATGAAAGTAAAAAGGAAAATCATCTTTATTGTCCAGAAAACTTTAAAAACTTCCTCAATCACCCAAGTTTCACAATACCAGTCAAATTACGTATTCAAATATTCGCATCATCATCGACCCTCTTGGATATTTCTCAAGATGCAGCCGAAATTTTCCCGGCAATTTGAAAAGAAAATAATTCGGGGAATGTGTGCTATATTTAAGAGCCCCATCTCAAGCGCACCAGGACATTAGGATAAAGTAGAAAAAAGGATTCCCTTTGTGTTTGGGACTATTGATGCTTAATTGTCTCGGAAACCGGTTCTTTGAAGGGAGGCATTCAAATGACGCTCTGACATTCCTTCTGCTCAGTTGAACAAGTTTAATTTGTTCAACTGAGCATTCGGTTAGGAATGTCATCCACAGCGAAGGATGATTTTCCTTTCTGTCTCATACTAATTCAAGATTAGCCTCACGTGCCAAACATTTTTATGAGCTGAAGAATGCCTTTATTAAAGGGATCCGTGAAGTTCATTCTTCATTAGATATGAAGAAAGGTTAAAGATATGTAGGAGAGGGTTATGATAATTAAGAACGCAATGCTTCTTATATATGTATAACATTTAATTTGTGGAAAAGTTGAGGACATGAAAAATAAGTTTTGACAAGTAAATATGCAAAGAGCAAAAGATTAATAAAAGGAAGAAAAAAAGAAAAAAAAATTATATTTTTCTTCTTGGAGTCGTTAGTGTGCTTAACAGCTCCTTAGAAGAAACATATTATTATTTTGACAGTTGGTTGCACTCATTTTTTCATTAATCTGTATATATATATTTTAAGATTTTTAATGTAATTTGCGCACACTCATTTGCTTGTTGTTTCTCTTTCTGGATCTATAAATTAGCGAGCACAAGTTAATTACTTATTTGGAGTTATTTGTAATAAATTATTTTAAAAATTGGATTTGATGCACACAAAAATAATAACTATTTTGATCTTATATGCTCAATCTAAAATGCGAATAATTTCAAATATTCTTCTGTTTAAATTGAGTTGGAATTTTTTTTTTAAAGTAGGCTTAAAATTTAGATTAATATCTTTATAAGATCTGTGGAACTCCCAGTTAAATCATTTTTTATATATTATTTGAACGGAAATTTTAAAAAGGGGAAAAAAAAATTACACTCAAAATCTAAAGTAAATCTCTTACTTTATAAAAATAGTTAAAAATATGGAATTATAAAAATAGCTGAAAATCTTCAAACAAATAAATTTTTAAAGAATTAGATACATATTCATCATTGTTTGTGTTTTTCCAAAGACACTTTTTTTTATATCCTTATTCAATTTTACGAAGAAGCTATTTTTAGTTAATTTGATTTCACTGGTTTAACTTGACTTGGTATTTAGAGCTATTTTAAGGTAACAAACACTCGGTAAAATTCCACTTTACCACAACTTTTATTTTTTGATTAATTTGATCAGATAATAGCACGCAAAGGTTACGCTTAGAAGGAGGGGAATTTTATTCAGCACAGTTTATTTTCGAAGAGAATCAAACAGTTATATTGAATCAAATAATGCATCAACATTTAAATAAAATTTTCGTGCTTTTTCTTGAATAATTTCATAAAACGTTTTTCGCAGCGGAATATTTATGTTGCAGTATTGGGATTTTTTCTTTGAATAGAGATTGAATACACAGGAATATTTTCTGTTTGGATAACGCAACATTGATTTCTGTTTATGTAAAACGTTACTTTGTAATTATTATATGAGAAACTTTTAAATATTTATTATCAGGGAAAATTTAGAATGGAGGATACGAGGATGGTTCAAAAAGTACTTGTATTTGAAAACAGATGGCATCATTAAGGTAAATTGTTATTACCATTAGGTGCTTCCGTGTGTTAAATGGAGCAGAAACAGATTCATAAGTTAGAACGATTCATACGTTAGTTTTGATCTAGTAGCCATTTTGCTACCAAATCAAAATTTGATTGCAACCGCGTCGAGTTGTCACCGTCTGTGAAACCTGGATTCATCATTACGCACCGGAAATCAAGCAACAGTTAAAGCGTTGGGTTGCCTCTTGTGAATATTTCCCAGAAAAAAGGCGTAGGATCTCATCGGCCGGAAAAATTAAGACGAAAACTTTTTGAGATGTGAAAGGTGTCATGATCACGAATACGAATATTCGAGAGTAAGACAGCTGTCTAGTGTGCCATGATGCTTACTAAACACAGACTGTATTCAATGCTAGGAGCACCATTTCTTGTCACTTCTAAGGACTTAATCAACGATCCTTTTTTTGAAAATTCAACATTTAAATTACAGTAAGTTAAAAATAGAGTTATTGATAAAATGAAGGTTTGATTATGTCCAATCTCATCAAAGAATACGCACAAAAGAATACTTAATACTTCAAGGGAAAAAATCAGCTTCCCAAATTTCACATGTTCAGTCAGAAATTGAATGAGAAATAACAAAATGTAACACTGTTCCTTCAAAAAGCCCTCAAAGAAAAATATGACATGATAGCTCTTGTTAAAAATTAATAGCGATTCTAAGCATTTTTTTTATCTTGAAACGCAGGAAATACACCAATAAGTCATAATATGCATATCAAGTTCAAAATTATTATTTAACTGCCTCTAAATCTATTCATTCTTTTTGCTATCAATTTCAATGTACAATCTTCTTGTTCAAACCATTCTTTAAAGTAAAAATATTTACAATTCCATAGCTCTATTTATTTTAATTTGATTTGTGTCACACAGAACTGAAAGCGCTATTTTTCTCTCTTTCTATGAAAGCAAAACGAAAGAAGAAATAACACAATGCTCACTTTATCCGACTTTTACGGCAGTCAAACCGTGTCACAAATGAGGCACTACTTCATGTTATAGGTTGCAAAAAGGCGATTTGTAACAAAGAGCTTTCTATGCGTGTGGTGGAGGGCTCAGACAAAGTGCTCAATGTGGTAGGTCCCGTGTTTTTCTAAATGTTGAACCCTCCACGTAAAGGTCGCGTAGGTTGATCTTTGGTTTTATTCAGGCTTCCCGAGGATTACGTATTTTTAACGTTTTCCTCCGCGGGAGTTCCGAAGAATATCAGCTAGGCTTATTTCTAATAACTTATTACCAATGTATTTCTCAGCGGGATATTGCATAATTACTCTACGGCGATTAATTTATTTATAGTTTTTTCAAGTATTGAAAAAATATATATTCATTGAATAGAACTTTATAAGCGTTTCAGGAATATTTTAGAATAATTATCCAAATTTTCACAACAGATCATTGTAGTATCTATTTATTCTTCACATTTGTTATCTTAATTCTACTTTTTTTATGTACTCATTTACTGCTAAGAGTGTGCGAATAGCGAGCATTGATTCATTATGTAATTTGAAATTATAATCTCATCTCGTATATTATATTATTCCGCGTTCTTTTTTTAAAATTTATTTTTCCTTCGTGCATTTTTCATCTATTCCACCTGAGCCTTATTTTACATAAGTTTTTTTCTGTCGGCATATCTACGTTCAAAATATTTGCTTAATTAGTTGAAAAAAAGTGTAACTTTGTTAAACATAACAAATGATGCATAAATTGAAAACATACACAATTTAATTGTTATTCTCATTCGACATAGAAGAACTGTTTACCGAACATAATAGAACTGTGGCGAACTAAGAAATGTAACAATTACACTTGGTATATGTTTACATTCATTGCTATTCGTGTATTTGCCAGAAATTAAAACTCTGAGTTTAAGTAATATATAAATCATTTGCATACTTTAAATTTTTTTTTATTTTGTGCGTGTTTTCCTTTAAGAATTTAGTTAAATTGTGGTTGAATTAAAGAAAGAATATTTACTATCAAACAGTCTAATTACAAATTTATCGTTTCTTATTACTTAGAAATTGTTATTTAAAATTTATTTAAATGATATTAAATATTGTAAAAATTGCAGTTTTTCCGTCACCATAAAATTTGATTAAAAAAAATAAAACAAGCAACCTAAATAATTTATATATATATATATATATATATATATATATATATATATATATATATAAGTTGATCACATTAATTTTCTTCTTTTCATTCAAAACTAGCAATGAAATTATTTAAGTCATGAAAATTGTTTTGAAATCTTATTTACATGATTTAAAAATTTATCTCTCGAGTGAAAATATTTTATTATTTTTTCGATCTATTACAAATATTTGATTTAAAAAAAATAGGTGTTTCAAAATAACTATATATTTTTATCTTAACAAAAATTAGTATCTATTCATGTAAATTTTAAATATAAAAGATAATTTTAAAGTAATAAAATAATGATAATTACTTATTAATATTGTCAATACTATACTAGGTAAATATGCTGTAATTTAGAATTCATTCCTTTTTCACATATCTTATACTTAAAATTCAAATATATATTTTTGACATAAATAACAATTTCCCATTTATCAATGTGAAATTCGTTTGTTGGCCAAGTCGAATCTCGTGGATTTGAATCATCATTATTGGCCTAATGGAATAAAGTGAGTTGCAGCCTGGTGGAGTAACCTGGGCTCAAACTAATCACAAATTGAGGTAGAAAAATAAGGAGAGTAAATCATGAGCTGATGGAATGTCATCTTTATCTCTTCGTGTCTTAAAGTTATGAGATTAGTCACCAATTACCATTGATGCTAGTTTAAAAACAAAGAGCAAAGTTAATATAAAAGTAAATGTTTACAAAAATAATTGCCTACCTCATTTTGAATAAAGAAACAAGGCAAGTATCTCTAACACCCTTTTTCGGACAAACCCTTTGATTGATTGATTAGTTTCATAAACGTCGCACTAGAAGCAACACGAGGGCTATTGGCGATAGATCTCGTAATTCTGAATCTCGATCAAGTGAGGAAGACGACACATGAACTGGCACTTCCCTCTCCTAACTTCCACACCATGCCACGGAAGGACTTTGATCCTCGACAGTTTTAACGTGTATCAGCTCCGGCCACACGGCAGGTCTTTTCTGGCATCAAGGCTCGAACCCACGCCTCGACGAAAACCGCTAGCCACAAGTCCGCGACCATAAACACAAGACTATCGCAACAACCAACAACACGTAGAATTTACCAACTTTTATATACTACACATATTACATAGCAATAACTAAAACCGATCAATTTCTTCACACAAAATTTCATTATTGGAATCCATGTAATTAAAAAACAAGTTATTCTTTGCCCTTATAACAAATATAAATACACATAGAGACTCAAAATACAAAAAATTCTACAATTTATATAAAGCCTTATTGTTAGTAATTTATATATATAATTTTACAAAATCTCGGAATTTCTTTGCATAAGTCTTTTCGTAATATTGCTTGCGTGCTCATCATAGTAAAACTCTGTTTCTGGGAGTCTCAATCCGCAACCGTAATCAAAACGTGTTTATTAAGGAGCTAAATTAAGTCTTCAGCGGCAATTAACGACCATTTCGATCTTGTTACAGACGAAATGACTTGTTAATGAGCTAGTTTTGCGACTGTTAAGAACGCTCACAAAATGAGTTACGCAGGGGGTTCACCCACGGGCTATTGGCACCATTGAAAGATACGAGAAAATTCTGCAAAAGGGATAAAAATCAGCGTGAAACCGGGTTTCTCATTCATCAGAACTAGTTTCCACGAGGGAAAATTTCGATTAGCGTAATGCCCCAGAAACGGTCGAAGCGTAAATTTCCAGCCAAGTTTTCCCCTTTTTCGTTTTAATTCCGCACCGAAACCCATCGAAAGGTTCTCTGATTAAAGTTCAAAACATTGCACAGGTGAGCTTAATGTGAACTGAAAAGAAAGTGCAATAGGTGAGTAAATTTCCAAACTGCCTTCTGCTTGACGTTTCAGATGGATTGAATTTACTTGAGCAGTGTACCGACATGTAAACGAAAAATGGCTCGGTTGTTTTCGTCCCTTTAAAGAGTAAGTATTGCCATTAAAGATCTCTTTACGCTATTTCGAAGAAAACGTTTACGAACGTACGCTTTTCTTATTTCAAAGAGGGAAAAATGCGGAACTGTGAAGAAGGAAAATTACTTAATTACTTTGTTCGAAGACTGTGGAAAATATAATCTACGCATCCACCTTTCTAGAAATTTGTTAAAGATATTCTAGAAATATATTTAAAACTTTAAGGACATATGAAAGATAAATTGTTTTAAAGAATAGATTTTTTCTTATAAGAAACACTTTGAAAATTTAAAACAATAATTGTATATCGGCAAAAAAAAAAAAAAAAAAAAAAAAAAAAAAAAAATATTTTTTCCCCTTTAGAAATATTTGCTTGCAATAAATGCAGTGACAAAGAAATTTTTAGATAGTACATAAATTTATTTTTCCATCCATTTCCATTTTTTTACCCGTAAGACCTTATAATAAATTTAATTTTAAAATCAACCGTTTTATGCATAAATGTAACGCTAGGAAAAATTCTTAGAATAAATCATCCTCCATTTTATCAGGTTGGCTACCACAAGAAAATATTCCTTTTTAAAAACACTTAAAATTCGAGCAGATTAAGCTAAAGATTATCAAAAAATATCAACCAGTTAATCAAAATTTTCCATTTTATCATTTCCATTTGCTGTTCTGCTTTTTTAAAACGGTATGAAATAAATCAAAGAAATGATTTCTTCTATCTAGAAACAAATCAACGAAGTTCCTTTTAAAATTATTCATTCAATTAGTAAATGCATAAATAATGTTCTGTTTCTCATTAATAAAGGAAAATATTTCCTAGTCTTCTTGCATTGAAAAATTTCGTTACGATAAAAAAAATATGTTTGTAATGAAAACATTACTTATTTCTATTTTTAAAAAGTATATTAATAATAATTTATCAACAAAATTGAAATTAGATGAAAAACTTTTATTGTAATCTCTAATAAAATCTTTTTTCTTTCCTTGGACAATTTTCTCAGGGAAGAGCATCGTGGACACGGTACCTGAAAGGTTATGGTTGCGAGCTCGTAGTCGAAATTGAGTAGTGGGAATGATTATGTTGTATTATGTCAATTATGTTGTATTTCTCCAATTGCTTCTTAGTGCGATGTTAATGAAAAATCAATTAAAGAATCTGGAAAGACTTTCCCTTTAAATATAGTTTGTTTCATTTCATCATCCCATTTAACAATGCTTTTAATTTTTTGATAATCATCTCATTTCTTGATACGTAATAAGATATAATATTTTTTATGGCAAGAGAAATACTATTGGGATGAAGATGATATCTTTATATTTACTTAACATTTAAGATATTCATTCCATATTCAATGTGACCTCGATAGCCTTGTGGTCATGGTCGCGAACTCATGGTCGGTGGTTTTCGTCGAGTCAAAGAATTCGAGCCTTGATGCCATTAATGAACCATCGTGTAGCGGGACTGTTGTACGTTAAATCTCTCGAGGTTTAAAGTCCTCGCGTGGCGTGGAAGTTAGGAAAGGGATGAGCCAACTCAGGAGTCGTCCTTTTCACTTGACCGAGATTCAAAATTACGAGGTTTGTCGGCAATAGCCGTCGTGTTGCTTCCAGTTTGACGTTAATAAAACCAATTTATCAACCGTTTGCAATATCTTGTTTCTTTGGACTTTTGTTATTTTTAAGAATCCTTCTTCATAAATAAATTACATATTTACCGATCTCTTTTTTCTGTCATTATCAAATTATTTAATTATTAAGGGTTTGTTCCCCACTTTAATTCGTTTACTTAATTACGCATAAAACTTTTTCTATTCCTCCAAATACACACATTTTCAAACATATTTATTGACTGAATTTTATTTCCTCTTTAAAGTACAAAAATTCAATATTTTTTTTAAAAAATAACAATAGAAGAAAATGTATTCTTTTTAAGTCGTCATTTTCTTTCCTTCCAGCTATAGCATTATTCCAGAGTTTCCCAACACATCCACTGTACTTGTCATTGACAAAACAGTCTCTTCAACTCCCCCTCGCCACCCAGGGCTCTTTTATTTTACGAAACTTGTTACCGCTTTTTCTAAAACAGCAATTCATGAAGATATTTTCTAAAAAGTTCTATACTTTTTCTATCTATATACTTGGCTTAAATTTAACCCCTAGGGTTTTCAGAAACTAAAAAGAAAAAAAAAATGTTTGCTTTTCAATTTGTTTTCTACTTTCGTTTCTTGATTAACTTTTCTAATCCATTAAAACTTCACTGAAAGCCGAATTTGACTCGTAAGGAAGCAGTGCAATCAGTGATACTTGAAAACTTACTTGATGGCTTTTTTTCTTTCTTTTGCCCCCTCAATTCGCCGTCTCTGTGTATCTCGTATTGCAAAGTAATAAAGAATCCTACATTATTTTCATTTTAATCTTGACTACAATTTTTGTTTTACATTTTTTTTTCAAAAGGCATCATTAAACATGATATTAAAAACCTAGGGACAAAATAAGAATGCATTTTTATGAATTTCGTAGCGTATGAAAATAAACAAAATAACAAAGGCAAAATAGTTTACGTAATTAAAATCTTTGATATTTTTTAAACAAAGCCCAGTGCAATTGATAAACTGCGCATGACTTTTTCTTAAAGTCAACAGTAATAGGTAAGGGATTCACTTATTTTTATGCTGAAACATTTGAAATGTGTAAATCAGAAAGAACATTGTGATTGTTTATTAACATTACACTAAAAAGAAATTCGAGGGCTTATTGAAAACGGGCTTCGTAATTCTAACCAACGGTCAAGTGACGAGGACATTGAGCTAACCAGAGCTAGCACCTCCCTCTCCTAATTTCCACACCACCCCAACGAAAGGACATGGGACCTTGACTATATATAATGTACCAGGTGGTTATAATTAAAGTTTCACTATTCAGAGGCCTGTAGAACCTGTTCTGCTTATTGGATTTTGATGAAACTTGGAATATATGTTATATGGACCATGAGGAAACGATTTCTGCAATAAAAAAAATTAGTAAAAATTTTCATCACCAGGTGGCTTTTATTGAATATTCGTTATGTAAATCCGTAAAATCTCTGTATAAACTTGCAGTTATGGCCATAGGATCATTCAGCGTGCGTTTGTCATCGTTAATTATGCATTTACAAAAAAAAAAAAAAAAAGATAGAGCTTTATTGGTAGAACTATTTTCTCAGAACGGCAGCAACCATTTAGCTATTCTACGTGAATATCATCGTTTAAAAGATCTGCGAAAAGGTCCCATATCGAGAATTGGTTTGAGGAAGAGACAGGAGATTTGAGTGTGCTGCCGAAAGCGGACGGAAACCGGTTGGGGCTGAAACTGTCTAAGAAGTCGCTACTGCTGTGGTTAAAACAGTCTCCTGTTCCATCTATTCTTCAGCAAGTGGTCGATCAGTGTCACCATGCGAGTTGGAGATTCCGTGGTCGACAGTACGAAAAATGTTGCGATACGTTTTAAAATGGTATCCGTATAAGATCCACGTGATGCAAAAGCTCAAACCTCAAGATCACAAAACACGGCTTGAATTTGCTTGCCGATTTCCGGCGAGAATGGAAGTCGATGACGAAAATTCTATGATGACGGCCTTAGAAAATTCTATGATTAGATGAGGCACACTTTTATTTAGATGGAGCTGTGAATAGTCAAAATTGCCGAAAATGGAGTACTTCACTTCCTAATGTCCTGCATCAACAGCCACTGCATTCTGTTTACTTGACTGATTGGTATGGATTTACTGCTGAGTTTATCCTCGGACCTTTTTTCTTTGAAATTCTCACTCCACAGGGTTCTAAGGGATGCTCAGTCACGAATGCTCGGTACAGTGAACTCCTTCAACAGCAAGTCATTCCTGCTTTACAGGAACGACAATGTTTGTAAATCACTATCTTTATGCAAGATGGAGCAACTCCTCACATAGGGCGCCAAGTAAAAGCACTGCTTAGTGCTGCCATTGGTAATAATTGTATAATATCCAGACATTTTCCAGATGCATGACCTCGTTCATCTGATTTAATGCCCTGTGATTTCTGGTTGTGGTGATTTCTAAAAGACCATGTTTATAGAGGAGGAATTAGGACTTTACCTGATTTGAATGCTAGCATTATAAGCCATGTGGCTGAAATCCTTCGTGAGTTGCTTCGCGCTACCATTGAAAACACTATAATGCACTTTCAACCCGTTATTGATGTCAATGGAGCACATATTGAGCATATTCTGTAATTGAATAAATTTTAACTATTCTAACATAGTTTTTGTCCTTCTTTGGGCACCCCATTTCCTTCTAGTGGTCAAAATTTGAATTATTTTTTTTATTGCAGAAACCTTTTTTCCATGGTCCATATAGCAAATATTTCAAGTTTCCTCAAAATCCGATAAGCTGAACGGGTACTACAGGTCTCTGAATAGTGTAAATTTAATTATAACCATTCTGCTTATTATTCTTGTTACATGACGGGTCTTAAGTGGCTTAAAGCTCGAGGCCATGACTCAACGTAAAAGAACACCGACCGCTAATTCGCCACTATAACCACTAGGCTATCATGGCCACCAGATAGAACATAAGTTATCAAGTTGGCATCAGAAATATATTAATTATCTTTCATATATCTGAAAAAGCGAGTAGATATTAGAGAACTGATTACATGTACTGCTGTATATACCATCTAGATATCATGCAGATGAATTTACAATTTAGTTCATTGTAATATTTCAGTTTTGTATATTACATATGCAAGAGAGAATTTAGGAAGTTTTATAGATCAGTATTTTATAATTAATAGGAGTGACCTCTGTACAATTATTTAGAAAGTTCAGCAATGAAAAAAATATCTGATACAAAAATGAAATTAAGAAATGCAAGTTTCTTTTTTATTTTCACTCATACATTCTGCTAGACATTTAATTATGTTGCACCAATTCTGTTTTATCAGAGAGCCTAGATTCATTTCTAATTATTGTTTATGCAAATATTCAAGAGAGAATGATACAGCGCCCTAAATGTTGAGAAAAATAGTCAAACCCTCATTTCATACAGATTTAATTTGGATCAAGTTCGATTTCAACTAAGTTTAATACCTAAAATCTCGAATTTCAATTTCAACTCTTTCTTTTTCAGTTAAATTATTCCGTGTATTTCAAATGGAAGCTTACTTTTTTTTTTTATTTCCATTCAATAAAGAGATTTGTTCTTGTCCTTATTTTGACAGATACAATTCTGATTTTTTTTCTCGATAAGTCTGGAACTATACCATTTATTCAAAATGGACATATTTTATTAAATATGCCAATGTAAATTCTAATTTATATCATAGAATTAAACCAGTTAAAAATTATAATCGCTTGGTAACTTTATTTTTCACAATAGAAACATGATTTTTTCCTTATTGAGAATACTAGAAAATATATTCATTTGTAGATGTGCAATATTTAATGATAAATAAGTTACAGTGAAAAATTACTAATATAACATGATAAAATTATCATCAACTTATTCTATTAATAATCACTGAATATTTCCTTACATTTCGACTTAAGGAAGAAAGTACGTTACTTTAATTTATTTGGTATGTTTTATTGGAAAGAAACAATGCAAATACAGCAGTATTTCCCAATAAGTAACTTCTACCAACACACACATGCATATATATATATATGATATTTATGTGCGTAATTAGACACCAATACTTTAATCTAAAACGAATTAGGAAGTAATTTCAATAATTAAAAAATAAAACAATATGTAAAAAATAATTACTGTACCAGTGAGTAAAAAGACATACATCAATTCATAAAAAATCCAATTAGACATTATAAATAAAGAAAAAAAAAATGAATAAAAATAAATATATCAACTTCACTATAAAAGAAAAGTATTACATACTATAGAAATTTCCAAAAGATGAGGAAATTAACAGAAAAATTAAACTGACAGCTAGAAAAAATTATTACAATCTTTGCAAATAGCAAAAACATACTTCAATGCAAAATCAAAACTGTTTTTTTTTTTTATCTTGCGTACATAAGAACGAAGTGAAATGTAGAAAAAGTTATTGAAATATTTTGAAAACCTTTTTGATAGAAATGGCTATCCAAAAACTATTTTAAAAATGTTTTAAGTTTGATCCTATTTTTGATTGCTATTTAAATATATATCAATTGAATTCATTTATCAACCATTTATTTAAAATATATTTAGCTTTTATATTATTTTTTAATTAAATTGTTTTATTTTCAATCCTGAAGTTTTTTTCTGTTTAATTTTTAAGAATTTGAAGGAAACTTATTTATATAATTCGCTACTTTTTTTATACTATAAAAATTGTTACTTATTTTATGAGCTTGATTTTCTGAGGAGCTTGCTATATAGAGTTGCAGTTCAAAATGCAACTCTCTGTATAAATGTTGGAGTACAAAAATTTGTAAAAAAAAAGAAGCATAATCTGTACAAATTTCGAAAAAGAAAAAATATATATAAAAAAGAAAGAGGGAAAGAGAGGGAATGTGAAGAAAGAAAAGACTGGAAAAATTTCAGGTAACAGGAAAAGAAATGGCTCCTATGGAACAATCGTTTGGATCTCTCGCCAATCCTTCCTGTCCCAATCCATAAAGAACGAATGAAAAGACCACTCGGGGAACATTCAAAAGAATCTAACAGGAAAAGTGCCAATGTAGGAATAATTCACTTTTGCTAGTAATTACGTGACGAAGGCGACGAGGGAGAAAGACTTGGGAAAAGACTCCACTGAAACTTTTCCCGATAATTAGCGTGACTTGAACGTAATGGCCAATTCCCTGGTGATTCGGCATTTGATTTCTAAAGGGATGTATCATCCTTCGAGCTATCTATAAGAGGCTCGTCTTCTGATAGGAACTATTCGATTGAACAATATATTCAAGGACATCTGAAAGAATTGGGTTTCGAATAAATGTTCTCGAAGAATAAAAGGGAATGACTTTCTGCTTGCTTTTCGGTACAAAAAGGACATTTTTTTTTTACCTGTAATAAAGGACATGTTGGTTTCTTGGTAATATTATGTAAAATGTAATTAGTATTTGATGTCCCAAAAGTAAATAATTTGTTATTTGCTCATTTTCAGTAAGTAGTGTGACAAATCTTAAAATTCTTAAGATTTATGTATAACATTCGATAAACACATCCATCTAAATTCGATATGCATTATCATCATAATTACTGAAATATTGAGCTCGATTTAATTTACATAGCAATTATATCTGAGGAATTTTTATCTATGTGTAATATATTTGTAAAATTTATATAATTAACATAAATCTAATATTATTTTGAGAAAAAATCAGTTAAAAATGTTTTCTTCTAAAATAAAGTGCATTCTTCCGTTTTTCTTTTCATCTTTCCATTGAAATAAAAAAATGTTTGATACATTCAAGACTAGAAAATTTATCTAAATTTCGGATCATTTTAGTGATATGTCTAAAAATCCTTTCTTCATTTGAATAATGGAATTATTCATATATAGCCTGTAAACAGTAAATAGTCATCTTAGTAAGATTATCCAAACTTTTAAGTTATGTTGATTTAAATAATGATAATTTTTTTATTAAAAATAAACTTAATAATATTAATTAATTTCAGTAAAAAATAATATTAATTAATTTCAGTAAAAAATAATATTAATTATTTTCAGTAAGAAAATAACACAGTTTAGTTCAATAATTCCAACTTGTTTAAAGTAATTTGAAGTGTAAGATATTGAAATAGTAGTCCATTTCATAAACATATACGAAAAATTATTTAAATTTACTCCAAGTATTTATACATATTATTTCTAGACAACTATGATATGACATTCGGCATAATATAGCTGATAAATATCCATTATATATCAGTTCAGTCTAACCTATAAATAGCTGATAAATATCCATTATATATCAGTTCAGTCTAACCTATAAAGAGCTGATAAATATCCATTATATATCAGCTATTAAAATATAGATGCGAACGAAATTATATATGAAAGCTTACTTATCAGCTTGCACGGATTAATATACAGCTGAGCTAAAAGCATAAGTTGAACAATAAAATAGAGGTAATTAAAAATCTTTGTAAAAAATATGTCAATCGTAACGTAAGACTTAATGGCAATGGAAAGGATAACTATTCAAATAAAACCTAGAATAATAGAATTAATGGCTAATAGATTTTCACCTATTATATTGGAACAATTATGATCATATGCTTAAGATAACTTTTGTTTAAGAACAACCAAAGTGAAAATGGAGGCTGCTATAGTATATTTACAACAATAATAAAATATAGAACAACCCCTCTTCATCTCCTAACATTTTATTTTATCATTATGATATCTAGCTATTAGGACTGCAATTTCCTGTGAGGGTGAGAGCCTGCTGCTCAAAAGGTCGAGACCTGTTTACATTAAAACAGCCTCGAGGAATAATATAGGAGCTATTTTGCTCCTTGAATTCAAATGAATTCGAAAGTTTTCATATGGTGTGCAGTTTAGTGAATAAAGTACCAATTCAAGCATCGCTCTCGCTATCTTCGATATCTCGATATTGGGAAGTTCATCGTATATAGTCATTTCATTTAACTAGTCTGTAGTTAATTTAACATAAAGAACATTTAAGCATTCTAACGATATTTAGAAAATTACTATTTTTATGCTTCAAGACCAAAAAAAGAAAAGCAGAAACACAAATTTTTTTCACCGCAGATAAGAATTAAAATAACATTACGTCAAGACGAATTGAGAAACCTCATAAACTCCAATATTTTTTCCTCACAGCCTTATAATATACCTTTCGAAAAGTCTTAACGTATATTTAATGCGCATATCTTTCTAATAATGATAAATAGCTTTAGTACAACATTTGTTAATAAAGAAAATCATAAAAATTTCACAAAACTTAACAAACAGAAACAAGTATTTCATGAGGATTAAATGTAGAAAAGTCTCATTCAAAGTCAGGAAAAGCACCCTTTTATTCAAGAGCCTCTCTTTTTGTTCCTTAATTGTATGATAATGGATCGTATTTAAATGGAAATTTCCAATGGGACTGGGCATTGTGAAGATGATTATCATGATTTGTCTTTGTTCCTTTTAGGAAAACAAGCATTTGGTGGTTTAGAACAATGTTGATCATTAGAAATTAAAGCTAAGTATTTGTGTAAGGGTGAATGCGTTATCATGTTTTTGATTGAACTTGAGAGCAGGAAAATAGTTTTGAAAAATAAATAAGAATTTTATCACAGGATAATTTTTTTTTCTTCTTCAATGAAAGAAAAAAAAATTTATTTCTTCGTAAAAAAGAATTAAAAACTTCGAAAATCTACAAAAAGGGGAAGAATTTGAGTCAGAATAGATGTAATTGTAAGTGATATTTCATCACTGAATAAATCTATTACTTTTAACTGAAAGAAGATTACCTCTAGTAGAAAAGTAATAATTAGATGGATAGTAAAAATGAAGGAGTAAATTAGAAAAGCAAATCAGAGCATGGGTGACGTTCTTGTGATATCATTATCTAAATTGTTGTATATGATGTGGGAGCCTTCAAGCAAAATGAATTCTAACTTGAATACTAAGCATTATTTATTTTGTTATTCATCCATTATTATTTTTTATTTTATTTAAACTTCTTTGTTCAATATATATATATATATATATATATATATATATATATATATATATATACATAAACGTACGTCACATTAATATTTCAATCAAAATAATTCACATAAAGAGAAGAAAACATGTGAAAAAGATACAAAACGAAATTTTTTAACTTCCAAAGTTTATCAAAAGTTTTTTCCCACAAATTGCTAAATTTTTATCATTGAAGTATAATACGGAATAATTCGAGATAAAAACCAACGTTTTTTAAAATAACGTTTTTAAATGGTGGCAAAGTTTATTAAAAAAAAAATTAATGAAATATTCTTTGAAACTTTGTAAAAAAAAACCTCTTTTTTAAGTGTGTTTAAAAAACCTTAACCTATCTTAAAAAACATCGTCTTTAAGATAACTCTGTCTGCGTAATTCAATATATCTTCCACGGATGGCGCCACGATACTACACAAACTACGTAATTAAAAAAATATTGAAATATTACTTAAAACTTGTCGCAAACATCTAAATATTGCATTGTTAGGCGAGTAAGAACGATTCCCAAAGTTTCATAGCTCTAGCTTGATGGGAAGTTGGATAAATTAACGATCGAATATTTGATGACACACACACACACCAAGTGAAATACAGAAAAATGTTGTAAAAAACATAATATTTAAGTTTTGTCTACACAAGTATAATTACTGAAATTTTTCAAATTATACCAATAAAATTACACACAAAATAAATAACTATTAGCTGCGCTTACATTTTCATTTTTAAATATTTTATATCATGAATTCACGTGCCTCAGTTAAAATTCCTTTCTTTTTGTTCTTAATAGGATATTGATTAAACACATAGGGCATTTCAAGTTTAAATTGACGTTTATATCTAAATTTTCGCTCCAGGTCTCATATCTAAACGAGTTGTTCAGTTGTACTTATAATTTTTCTGGAACCCCAGTACTTGTGCTTATAATTTAATATCTCTAAGCGCCATTTTTATCCACATGAAAATGGTCTCATCTTATTTTTGTTTGATAGAAATAAAAGATGGAATAAGAAAACATAAAATGATTCATTAAAATAAATTCTTGTTTAATCTAATATTTATTCAAACCAGCATTTAGCACTCGTTTTATACAACAAGATTTTAGCGGGATAAGCTGTCGTAATAAAAATACATCTACCGAAATAAATAGCAGGGAGGGGTTTTATCATCTTTTTTTTTTAAATAATTTTTACAATGCTGTTATACATCAATGACCTTCAATATTAGAAGAGCGGATTTGTCTTTATTTTTGAGATTTCGTCTGCTGCATTTGCCAGATATGCAAATATTTTGATCTTGTTATGCACAGATATATTTATTAAAATAAATGATTAGATAGAGATTCTCTTGTAATAAATTGGAATATTAAGTAACGGGATAAGAGCACGTTACACATCTGGACACCGTTATGAATGAAGTCTTTCATAAGTAAGAATGATATAGGAAGGCTTGGAAAAGGATCTTTTTCATACGTCAGTCATTAATTACTCCTGTTTAAATTTACATTCTTCTAGGAAATGCGTGGTGGATGAATATTTAGAATGTGAAAACGACCCATATTTTAGGAGGTCAAAATCTGAGCAACTTATAAAACTTGTTTTCTTTTTATTCTAAGGTATAAATAATGTCCCTTCTCAAATGCAATGCGTGAAAACTGTACTTGTTATTTTGAATGTTAAGTTTTCATATGAAAACGACAAAACAACATTCCTCTTCGAAAGAAAGGTTGTTTCGATACAGAAATTATGAAGATGCAGTTCTTTCACAAATTCAATGTCATCTAAATTTCTAATTGTGGATTAAACAAATCTAAATAAAAACGAAATGCAAAAATAAAAATGCAATGGAAAGCAATATCTAAACTATTTGGATATTTTTTCTTCCCTGAACATGCAAAAAGAAATGAAGGTTAAAACCCCCTTAAGTTGCCTGAAGATAATAAGCTTTAAAAAAAAAGCTGCCTGATAATTCTGTAAAATTCTGTTTCATTTGACATTAATTTTGTGAAATTCACATAGTTTATATACATACACCATGTGATGTTTCTTTTAAGAATAATTTTTTATATTTAAGCATAACATTATCGGTAAATAGTAACGAAATTTGCTACTTGAAATCCGTAAGGATATACGTCTTCTAAGAAAGGAATAGCTTAATCTTTCTTCAAGTCATCACAACTAATAGGATAATTTAAAACTGACAGTAAATTTAATGGCCTACATTATTTAATTTTCAGTTTCCTTTTAGAAACTGATAACAGCAATCATAACTTATTTTTCGTTTTAATAGTACGTAAGATTTACAAAATCATTTAGATAAAAAATAAAATAGTCTTTTTTAATGCTTCATAAGGATATAGTGCCCATAAATTCATACTACCAACCTTTTT
>BMAW01046038.1:641534-707154 GCA_019974015.1 Nephila pilipes
TTTTTCATATGTAAAGCTTCTCTTTCTATGGTTAGAACAAGAACCCGAAAAAAACTGGACTCAAGAGGAGCTTTCACATCAGACTAAAGTTTTAGTAATTTTATTAAAAGATAATAATGTATATTCCCATAGCTCCACCTCAATCAAATCAAATCTAACGTATAAAAGTCAATCCAATTAGATGCAGCTTTATGAAAAGATTTATTAATTTCTAATATAAATATATGAAATATGCGAAAGATGAATGTGAGTGAGAGTTAATGCTAAACTGAAAACGATGTTATATAGCTTTGTTATTGTTTTCTTCGTTATTAATTTATTTCATGTTCAAATAAATGTTCAAATAAATATATTTTTATGGAAAAACTTCCCATCACTTTCGTCATGTTTATCGATCTTTATTTCCGAAGAATAACATTTGAATTTTTGGACTACCTAATAATTCTGAGGCCGTATAAACATGTCGAACGAAAAACAGGAACTCCAGCTATTTACATTTCCGAAGTCGAGTGGCTTCAACTAGAAAGCTTGGGAAGTTGACACGAAAGTTCTACCGATTGGTCGGGTTCGCTGGGATTATATTTAGGAAAGATTGATCCTTTACCCGATAGTGCAAGCGAAAATGAGAAAGAAACGTTCGAACGAATTAAGGAACGTTCGTACTCGACCATTTACCAGGGAGTTGAACGTCAGTTCCTCACTCTAATTTTCTATCGATGGAAAAGTTGCCTGGTCCTTTTCAAAAAGAACTTTGAGCTGATATCCAGGGCAATACTTGCTTGTTTAAATGAAGAGTTTCTACGAGCTAAAATTTAGTGATAATGAAGAAAGCATTAGTATATTATGTAAGTGAACATCAGAAAAGAAGCTATTAATTGAAGAAACAGATTGTGTTTCCAACTGATTAGGATACTGTCATTAGATTACTAAAACATTGTGTGGTTGATTGCTGTTATCGTCAAGAAGATAAAAAAATTAATTTTACTAAATAGAAATTTTCAATTCATAAGTAAATCGGGAAGAATAATGTAGAATAAGAAGGAGGAAGGTCTTATTCTAGAGTCAGATGCATACCTAACTAAAACTCGAGTTTCTTGTAAATTAAAACATCTACTTTAGTTAGATAAATACTAATCGCAGTGGACCTTCAACAATGATATTTTCGGAGGTCATCTGCAAGGAAAATTTGTTTTTACTGCCACGGAAAAGGTCATTTAATAAAGATTGTTTCAAGAAAAAGAGCAACATGGGGAAATCTGAAAAAGATAGAAGTGTATGAAAAGTACCAGAAGAAAATCCATCAATCAATTCAGAGGCTTCGCAACATTTTTGTAAATATAAAGACTGGGTGATCAATAAGGCAATGTAAAATTACAAAAAGTATAGGCGTCTGGCACTTTGAATGTCCCAGCATAGCATATTAACAAGCGGATATCGGTATCTATAGGCATGTTCACCAGAATTTTGCCAAGTAGTCTTTAATGGAAAATGTATTAGTCTTTAGCGGAATAAAAGCACAAAAATTCCGCTAGTGTCATTTTTAAAACAATATAAGTCGAAACGGATCGAAGGATTAGCTCGGTCGTTTTCGATAATGAAATTCTGTTTCATATAGTTTTCTTCTAACAAACTATTACTGTATTTTTATCCAAAGTTAAAATGTTTGGAGTATATACGATGGAGGAGTAGAGGGTGTAGAAAAATAAATCTGGAAGATTATTAAAGATTATTTATCTCCATTGCTTCTTTTCTTTTAGAATGTCGAAAGGTAAAAAGAAATTATCTAGTTACCAGTTCAGGAAACTAAAATTGAACGCCGAATCCTCCCTAAAAAGTAAGCTGCGGCTTTGGAAAAGTTTTTCAAAGAAAATTCTAGGCCAAGCACAAGAGAAAAAAAAATCAAAATGATTTGGACAGCATTAAAGCTGAGGTCATTGTTCCCACAGAGCAGCCGTCATCAATTTCTGCGCGATATTCTAGCAGGTACCCGATCGTGTTGAGCAATAAGAAGACGAAGAGAAAGAAATGAAAGAGGTAAGAAAAGCATTGTACTTACAGATGGACACAAACGAAGATAGTCCTGTGGTTTTGGTTTTGAGTTCTGATCCAGAGCTATGGCTTGAATACATTTTTGATGCAGATGTATTTATCTATCGAAACAGATATGTCCCTAACTTTAGTTTCTCTACTGATACCAGTATATATACGTTCGCTAAAACATCTAAACAAAATATCTTAGCAACGGAGAGAAAATTCACAGAAATTTGTTGGTCTACTCTGTAGCCAGACACTCACTTTTCTGTTTCTATTGCAAAATTTTTGCGATGGCTATATTTTCTTCTTATCAAGTGTAGTTATAGACATTAGAGGCATATAATACAAACCCTAAAAATCATGAAACTGCAAAGACATTTTGAATCCTGGCTTGAATAGAGTATTCATTTAAATATTTCGCAAACAATAAATTCAGAAACCAACATTAGAACACCATTTTTCAACGAATAATTTCAAATCGTTAAACCTTTGGAGAAAACTTCCTAGTAATTAGAGGTAACATTGAAAATTTAAATTAACATGGTATTTGGGTCGTTTTAAAGCTAATCTAACTATTAGCTGAATCTCGTCCAGACATGGAAGAGTATGCAAAGAAGGATTCGAAAAAGAAAACATAAAATAACTATGTACTTGAGAAAAACATTCAAAATAAAGTCATCTCCCTAATTGCACGAGGTATTAAAAGTCACATGTAAGACGAAGCGAAAAATTCAATTTTTTCAATTATATTAGATTATTAGATGTTATTCTATTACATTAGATTCTGATGCATGGTTCCCCGCATCATGGAACAGAAGAATTTTAATTTTGAAATGTTCCTCTTGAACACTTTGATTGTACAAATGAAAGACTCGTAGAGCGTCATTGCAAGTTTAATTTTCTAAATAATGAATCGCATTTTCTTGATTAAAGGGCGTTTTCTCCCTCTTCATAATTACTCTTACTTAACATTAATTTTTTAAGTTGTACACGAATTTAAACTTCCACGATTGAGACACTACTTTCATCCTCCTCCAGGTATGTTAAATTGAGTTAATGTTGAATTGAAATCATGTTGATAAACTAATTAAGAGCATCAATTAAGAGTCTTTTCATTTGAGTTGTTGTTGAATCTGATTATGCTCTATTCTCATCTGTGATCTCAGCCTCTTTTCTCACTATACGCTCACATCGTTTGGTCTTATTGTTTATTAAGAATTGATGCATATAAACCAAAATTCATAGTTTAAAAAAAATTAATCTAATTCAGAGAAAGCTTCAATTGTACACCTGACTGGACTAAAACAGAATAAATGACTTTTGTTATCTGGCATTGAACAAAAAGACCAAGCCAATTAAAAATAAAAGCCACGACGTCTTACTACTAGAGGTAGAAAACCTGGGATTACATATATGAGACGCCAGGGATACGATAATAGGGTGAATATGAAAGAACATGCGGGAGTGCAAGCAAAGATTAGAAACACCTACCCTTGAGCTATTCTTTATACTATGAGGACGCACTTCTTTTAGTCTGGTGGTAAATAATATGGAAAAATCATCGTAAAAAGGAATTAACTTGTTTCATATTGTCAAAATATTGTGCTTATTTTTCTTCATTGGCTTTCAGATGGGGCATTTTTTAAACACGCCTAATCCTAAAACATCTCAGTGACACCAGGGTGAGAAATCGAATTTACACTATAAAAACACTGAGGCATCAAATCAGTCAAAAATATGATGCATCACCTATCATTTATGAGAACAAAGATAGAGATAAATCAGTAAGAGATGAAGCACTTATAATGCAAATGCAACAAATAAAATTTCTTTGTTCTGTCGCGATATAGTATGAGGCATTAAATCGCTTCAATCTCATTTAAAAGTTAAAGCGGAGGGGGGAATTACAATATTGCAGTGGTAATAAAACTTTTGAAAAGTTTCTATTTGTTTTATAGAAATTCGACATCAGACAATCACTTTAATGTCATCTTTTTCCATTCTGGCAAAATGGCATCCTAAATAGATGCAGATAAAAAAAAAATGAATCATCATTTTTTTATCTGCATCTATTTAGGATGACATCAAGTTCGTTGGTGAAGGGAAAAAACTATTTGATTGTGAAGATCAGAACAGGCTCATATTCGACGCACAGGAAAATTACAAAATTGAATTCTTTTACCTCCTGGTTGATCAATTTGTAAGAACGCATATTTTCTCATCTGCAACTGTTGCTTCTGTTTTTTATATCATATATATCAATTAAAAGACGTTAATTCTTCTGTAATTTTGACCAATTGCAAATATTTGGAAACCATATTAACAGATGGAGAATTGTTCGACATAAGAACTTGGAACATAAATATCAGTGGTGAGTTCTGTACTGGAAGTTTTGAAAGTAATAACTAAAGGGAATTTCACTTCAAGCTTGAACATTGCTCCAAGAGTTATACTAACTTTTCCAGAAAGTATTAAATCCGGGGGGGGGGGGGGGGGACGTGGTTTTTTTCAAACTAAGAGTAATCGAGAACTAGTTGTGAGCAACATCTAAAACAATATACAGGGGGTGGACAAAAATATGGAAACACCTTGTAAAATGCATGTTTGAAAAGAAAGATTGATTTTAATGAAATATGTAGGTGGCGCTGGCGTTTTTGACTACTAACGCCACCTATACAACTTCGTAAATGTGCTAATTATGTCAGAGTTAACAGACTTCGAACGTGGGCAAATTGTTGGAGCACGTATGGTAGGTGCTTCCGTAAGCAAGGCAGCCGAGGTGTTTAGTGTTTCAAGAGGTACTGTATCGAAGATTTATTCCGCATATTTGAAAAGCGGAAAAACATCATCTGCTAAATCACAGCGCGGACGAAAGTGTGTGCTGAGTGATCGTGACAGACGATCATTAAGGGCAATTGTGACGAAAAATAAGAAGACCACAGCTGCAAAAGTTACTGCTGAAATGAATGTTGTGTTACAGAACCCTATGAGTACCAAAACAATTAGAAGGGAGCTTCATAAACAGGGAATTTCTGGCCGTGCTGCAATTGAGAAGCCACTCATCAGTGATGCTAATGCCCGTAACAGGAAAAGGTGGTGTTTAAGTCATAAAGCCTGGACTATAGGGCAGTGGAAGCGTGTAATATGGTCTGACGAGTCTTCTTTCACATTGTTTCCCACTTCTGGCCGAGTTTACGTCTGGAGAACGCCATCTCAAGCCTATAATACAGACTGCTTGTTGCCAAGAGTGAAACATGGCGGGGGTTCTGTTATGGTTTGGGCAGCCATATCGTGGTTCTCTGCTGGCCCCATGATAACTGTGTCAGGGCACATGACTGCCAAGACTTATGTGAACATTTTGGCAGATCAAGTTCATCCCATGGTACAAACTTTGTTCCCCGATGGTGATGGTGTCTTCCAAGACGACAAAGCCCCTGTTCACACAGCTCACATTGTCCAGGACTGGTTTTCTGAGCACGAGGAGGATTTGTCCCCTCTCCCCTGGCCGCCACAGTCACCAGACCTGAATATTATCGAACCTTTGTGGTCTACATTGGAACGGAAAGTGCGTTCTCGTTATCCACCGCCAACATCGTTATCTGAACTTGCCACCGTTTTGCAGGAAGAATGGTATAATATTCCCTTGGCACACATACAGGAACTGTATTTATCCATTCCGAGAAGACTGCAAGCTGTTTTGGATGCCAACGGGTTTCCTACACCATATTAAGCAAAGAAACATGTTTTTTAAAAGGTGTTTCCATATTTTTGTCCAACCCCTGTATTATATTAGGAATAGAGTATAAACTTAATAAAACAGTTTAGATGCGTTTCTGAATTAATTAGATTATTATCTGCATTAAAAGTTCACAAAAATTCTTATGACTTATACTCCTGATAAATGTTTATTTAAATGAAAAATTTTAAGTGCGAACTTATAATAAATATTAGTGTGGTCAAAACTGAGTTTATGTGTTGTGTTTTGGACATTCGAAAAAAAATATAAAAAATAATATATAATATTTTTTAGAATGTTTGCATTGTAGTTCCATAGGGGTGCAGTTTTTTACTTTTGCAACACAGGTTCAAAATCGAACTCTAATCCCATGACGACTATTTTCCGAAAGATCATTATTTACTCGTAATATTTAAAATAACGATATAAAGTTTTAAGTCTAAATTTATGAATTACAATTAATTAAAAAAAACTGACGCTGCAATATGAAATATACAACGCTGAATTACGAAATAATTCTGACACAAATTGAATATATCACTTTTTATAATCACCCTAGAAATCTCAAATAGAGAGTTTATTGCGCAAAAGTTTTTTTCATTCTGTGAAGCATCTGTTTATAAGAGCTATCATTTTTATCGCAAAAATAAATATTTTTTTTCAAAATTTCACTTTATTCACTAATATCATCTGTAACCAAGTTCAGATGAAAATCTAATTAATTTGCCATTCGAAGTTAAGTTAAAATTTTTGCATTAAAATACAATTTGTAATAATATTAATTGTATCTCGGATTTAACTTCTTTGTCAAAAAATATATTTCAACAAAATTCTCAATTTTTTTTTCAGTAAGCGCTCTTTAATATGACATTCCGTAATTCCGGAATAATTTGTTGGATTTTTATTTCGTTCCCACACATAATCAGAATGGGCGTAACATATTAAATATGTTTCAATCAATAAATTTTTATCTAGAGCAATTTGTGCTTTTATCAACGTCAAAACTATTTTGACGTTCGATAATCCGGCAAAATCTTCGTCCCAAAAGTATCAGATTAAAGAGCGTTTTCTGGTTTAATATCAAAAAAATTTCAAGACATTTACATACTCTTCGGCAAACAAATTTCGAAATGCAAAACTTTTGTCAAAATTAGTTGTTGATGAATAAATAAGCAGAATGAAATAAAACATATCTAATAAAAATTTAGATATGTTACATTTCTGTTCTAAAATATGTTACATTTCTAATAAAAATTTGATAAGAATCTGTTTCAAAGGAATGAAAAGGAATTCGTAATAACAGCTTAGCTTAAAATAAACTTATCTTATTTATTCTTTTAATATAATAGAAAGAATTTTAAATCTATCATGAAAATAAAATAATCAACTCATTATTTTAATACTTCAACGCATTCGCACGCAAAAGAGAGATAATTCTGCTATCGTATCATGCACATTAAAAGTAAAAATGTAGCCTGTAAAAATGAATAAGGGATAAATCAAATTCTCATTCATTTAAAATTTATATTGCAAGATAATTTTTAAGTGTTGCATAATTTTAAATTGATTGCAGGCTTTAAGGAAGGAAATTACATGATTAATTTAATTTACATTCATGAGCGTAATCAATTTTCTTAAGACCCTAATTTCAATTTTTTAATGAAATGTATCTTAAAGAATTATTTAAATTCGACGATTACTTATTTAAATGCTTAGTTAAGTCTTCATTTTTTTGATGGAAAAATGCATTGTCAATAAAATTATAAAGTTTTTAAAAGCTATTTTCCAAAACATATCTTTAATTTTTTTATCCTTCGGAAAATAGTTTTAAATTAAGTACTAAAAATAATCCATTATATTCAAAATAAATAGAAAAAGACTACTAATATGAAATTTCTACTTAAAGACTAAGTACTCTCATTTCTTTCATAACAAGATTATTTTAAGTAAATAAAAACTACACTGATTTTTTTATCCTATTTTCTTTTTATTTTCCTCGTTTCCTGCACTATGTTGAAAATTATCTGCAGTTCAGTGTTCTCTCAATGTTCTCCTTAATTTTATAGTTATTTCATAACTTATAAATTGTAGATAATAGACTGTAAAAGATAATTATTAGGAATTTATATTTTTATTGTTCCACATACCTTCCACTTTTATTTCTTTTTTTTACAAATTCGTAATTTATTTGATAAATTATGTATTTAAGCAATTTTTAAATGAATTTTTAATATTTTTTAATTCAAAATTCCAATAATTTGCTTCGAATTTATACAAATTTTATTGAATAAATAGACTAAAATGTTGACAAACTTCCTTGGCATACGAACTATAATGATCATTATACAGCGTTTCTAAAATGTATGCTTCCTGTGAAGAAACATACATTTGGTTGTATAAGTAGGAATAGGGAATAGAAGAACTGTCTGTTCATTTATAAGAGAGAAAAGAATCGAGTCAGGGGTCCGGAGCTAGAAACCTGTTCTTTGGTGTTCTGAATTATTCAGAGTCGTTTCCCCTCTCTGCTTTCTCTGGTGTATAATCTTCTGTAACACGATGCTCTATGGAAGGCAGAAGAAACCTGAAGATATTACCGGAATTTTTACCTGAACTGGTAGTTCAATTTTCGTACTGAAAGCAAACAAATGTTCACTGGAAACCATACACACCTGATGTTTAATTTGTATCAACGGAAAAGGCTAGCGACGAACACACATGTCCCTCTAAACACAGCTCCCCAAATACAAACACGAGCACAAGGACTAACCTCCGATAGCGCTCATCCCAGAAATAATGCAATAAAAAATGAAAGAGCTAGATCGAATGGCGACTAGAGTAAATGAGAGAAAACTAATCAGAACAAACTCTTGCCGCAGATAGGTCGAAAAACTGGCAAAACAGGTCTTAAACTAGAAAACCTATTTTAGTAGGTTTTCAAGTAGACCTGCCAAAACAGGTTGAGAACTGGTGAAGATAGGGAGAAACAATTTCGAATGAGAATAGGTCGCTCCGATAGTAGGTCTTTGGTTATTTTGTCTGTTTTGTAATCTATTTCCACAGGGTCAAATCTATAACAGGGGTCAAAAACTGAACTGTTTTCCATTTGACTGTATTTTTTTTTAATATTTATGAACCAACACTAAAATACTCTATTCATATATATATATATATATATATAATTAATTCAAACAAAAATACTTTAATTATGCTTACATCCCTTATAATTATTTAGTTAAACGAATATTTTCCTATTGAATGAATATTTTTTGCCAATATAACATGTTCTAACAATATATTGTTAGAACATGCTGCTCTATTCTAACAATATATAAGTGATGCAGCTAGAGTATCAACATTCAATCTTGATTTTTCACTTGTCCAAAAATCATTAACAATAGAAAAAAACTTTTAACTGCTGCATAAGTTCCAGGGTAGCACAACGAAAATTCAACAAGAATAACTAAATTTTTACATGTAATGTGTTAATTTTGAAATGGTTAAATATTTCCATCAGTCTTTTATCAATTTCAACTTGTTGATTTTCTCATTGTTCTAATTTATTATAATTTGATTAAACATTCAGTCTTCTAATTTCTTCAAACGGATAATTTTCGTCGATTTTAATATCATGCATTTCTTTCGATAAAAACTCAACACAATTTTGAATATCTATCCAATTTACTTACGATAAAGTAAAAAAACATGATTGAAAACTGTTATTTCCAGTGATATTTGTTTCAGACCACTCTTCGACATTTTGGAAACATGTTTGGTAAACATTCTGCACTTCTTTGGTGTACTTATCCGTTATGTTCGGATTTTATTCCTCTAAGTTTGACAATTTTCTTTTTATCATTAAAGGAATAAATTTTTCTTCAAATCGTGATTTATTTTGAAGGACAAAATCGTTCAAAATAAGGCTAACTTCTGTAGGTGAAATATGATCACCTTCCATCTTTTGAAACGTTTTGAGGAAAATAGGTGCCTGGTTATGTACAAAATACATTTATATCTCCGATAGTTCATAACTGAAAAAAGATGAACGAATGTTTGGACAGTTGTCTGAACTTTAAAAAAAATGAACGGAGAGGCTCAAATAATTGTAAAATACACAGAAAAACAAGTCAACTTTTGAATATCCCAAAAGTTTTTTTTGTATTTAACATATGTGCGTAACAGTTTGCTTGACATGGTGTGGAAGGTAGGAGAAGAGGTGCCTGCTCAGGTGTCGTCCTCGTCACTAGATCGAGGTTACGATTTACGAGGTCCGTCGCCAATAGCAATCGTGTTGCTTCTATTACGACGTTAATAAAACCAAAACAAAAAAAGGTAACAGTTTGGCGCGGTATCTCTGAATATAGAGATTTACAGGTTAATTTTAAATTCCAAAAAAGGAGGACACTTTTCGAGGAAGGACAGAACCTAGAAAAAAAAGGAGGACACTTTTCGAGGAAAGACAGAACCTACAAAAGGAGGACGATTTGTTACACACACACACACACACACACACATATATTGATAAATTTGATCAAATCTAAGAATGATTTACTATGAATTTGTTATGAAATCTTCTCTTTATTTTAATTCTTATTATTGCGTATTAGGAAAGCAAATAAAAATTTAATGTAGGATTAAATGTTTAATATATTCATGAATATCCTTACTAATTTCTTCCAGTTACTAAAAACAGAAAATAAGTAAAGAAGTTTATGCATTTAGT
Source organism: Nephila pilipes (assembly GCA_019974015.1). NCBI lineage: Eukaryota > Metazoa > Arthropoda > Arachnida > Araneae > Nephilidae > Nephila > Nephila pilipes. The sequence continues at coordinate 652,025 of BMAW01046038.1, forward strand.
ATTTAATTTTTTTCAGATGCTACAAACTAAAATATAACATAATTATATATTATTTTGAGTATTTCACCAAGAGTAAAATTGCATTGCATACTATAGCATTAAAAGCAGATTTTTTAATTCATTTTTTTCTTTAAAAATAAATTAGTGTTTTAGCTTAAAATTCATTATACAAAACGATTTAAAATTACTTTTACTAGAATTTACTTCAATTTAATTATTTATTTTGAATATGTAAGTATGTAAAAAAATACTGGTGCTGAAAACTTACCAAACATATTTTATTATGAGTATCTGTGAAAAAAATTAGAAAATAATATTCTATTTAGTATAAATTTTATACAGTATGATTTTTCTAATTCAACCGACTTTATTTTTTTTTAAATGTGTAAAGTAATTATATAGCGTTAAATTCATTAGAATATCTATTTGAGATTTTGTTCTAGGAAAGTGAAACACAAAAAGATCTAAGAACAAGTTAATGTACAATTCTTCAAAAAAATGTCAAGAAAAATTAGAGACAGTTAATGCAAAAGAACAATAACTCCCAACCCTGTGTATAAGCTTATTATATCTATCCAAATCTAGTGGCTGAGCTACACAGCTTTTAATTCATTTTGTTCAATTTTAAGGATTTGATTCTTTCTATTTTTCTTTAGTTACCTTTCAATGTATATTTTGTATAATTCTTAACTATTTCTGTGATTATATATATTTCTCAGATATTTGGTAATTAGTAATTTGAATTTTAAATTTAAACAAAGTTTCTAGTGTTTATTTCTGCTTTTTAAACATTTATTACTTAATAACAAATTTAGATTTTGATTCTTTTATGTATTGTTGTTTTTCTGAATTCAAACTACACACACACACATGTATGTATGTATGCATGCATGTGTGAGTGTATGTTACCAGCAATGTATGAAAAGCCGGCATTCTATGGAATGATAAAAGCTAATTACCAAAGTATGAAAAAAGTCTTGATAAAGCTATTAAATGTATAAATGACGTGCATTCCTCAAAAAAACAAATTTTATTTTGAAAAATAATAAGAGTGCCATTAAAATCATTTATTCAAAATACATAAAGAAAAATGAAAGTTGTACAAAACAAAATGTATGCCTTTCTTATTAAGGGAAACAAAATTTTCATATAAAAACAAGAAATTGAAATTAACCTAGTTGTTGCAACATGATAGGCTTGAATGACATTTTGAATTACATTTCATTACTCTTTTCACCCAAAGACATTGTTTGACAAATACATTTGACGAATCCTTTGCCGCTTCTACTGGACTGAGCAATTGCCATTGACAGGAGAGGAATTTCATGGTCAGGAAAATCTTCAACTTTAAGGCATAAAGTGAATTGTGATCTCACATATACTTGTTTTAAAAGTTCATCAGAAGTTCCAAGATGGTAGATACCATCCTCTGTCGCACTCAACACAACTGCCAATATATTGCACGAATCATCTCGCCCCTTATTGAACCCAGGAATAGGAACTCGCACAGTAGCTCCCAAAGAAGCAGTGGAAAATTTTTTCCCGCACTCATTTTCATTTTTTTCGGCTTGTATTTCCAGACTGATTTTAGAATTTATTTTACCTTCAATAGCATTTTCAGTTTTGAAATAAAGGGTACACAAAATGTCCATTTCATCATCTTTTTCATAGCATGTCCACAAAAGGTAAGAATTTTATGATGACAATTTTTGCATGCAAGTGCATCATTCGTTTCCCTTAAACACACTCAACAGGTATCAGAAACAGATATATCTTCGGTAATCATGTCTTCATCATGTTAATTTAATCCACCAATGACTACATAATCTCATTCATGTTTTTTTAAAAAAATCTCTTTTTCTAGTATAATCTTATTAGTTTCACATTTTCCCATTGTTTGGAAGCTTTCTATCCTTTTTTCAAGCTGTTCCTCAGTATTTATGTCTTTTAAAACATCTTCTGGAAGAAAAGACGTCGGGTGACCGACTTTAGGTTTGCAGCCAAAAATATCGTCGTATGGTGTTATTTTGATCCTAAGATAATAAGCTCTATTTTTTCATAAATTATACGAAATGCAATCCTTTACTCCAGAGATCAGATTTGTTGTCTTGCATCCAAATACAGAGCATATTTTCGATACCTTGATTAGCTCTTTCGACATTACCCTGATTTTGTGAATGGCGAGGCTTCCCTTGGACGATCTTCAGTGCTGTCCAAAACTTCTTCACCCTGGTAATCACATTATTTTCAAATTCCCTGCTATTGTCAGACTGTAATACAGATGACGCTCCAAGCAATGAGAATATGTCCACTGGTTTGTAGGCAACTTCTTCAGCTCTTTTTGATGTTAGAGGGTAAGGAATGACAAATTTTATAAAATGATCATGGTACACGATGATAAATTTGTCTTCTCTATCTGGCTGATACTGAAAGTCAATAAAGATTTACCTGAAAACGAGAATTAAGTTCGGAAAAAAATCATAAGTTTCACACCAATACCCTTTTTAATACTTTTCTGTATTTTCTAGCAGGCTTCACAAAGGGATGGATGTACAGTTCAATATCACTGTGTAACGTTTTTGTATTTGGTAGAAAGTTCTTTCAACATTCTATCACGTCATCCGTGTCCAACAGCTAAATGAGCTTCATGAAGTGCATGACATAATACTGTATAGTACTGATACCTTCTTTATGAGGATAAATGATATTATTTTTATTTTCTGCGATCATCACATCATAGAGATTCAGCAAAAAATAGTTCCTGGGTTCCATCTTAGTAGTCATTTTGGTATTTTGTACATCATTTTTAAATTTCTGGTAAGAAAATGCTGTTTTTTGTTGCATTAACTCGAATTTTGAAGAGTTCATCGTTGAATTGTTGTTTCATGTCTATAGACTATGACTTCATCTCCAGTACTACAGATTGCTCCTCCATTTTCAAGGAGCACAGTTAAATAATTTTTTTTTAACAATTTTAAGTAAAATTGCTTATTTTGACACTCCCGAACAAACCACAAATTGCAACAAACAAACTTAAAGCTTGAGGAGGTACGTTACAAATCACGTGCCTTACCACGTGATATTTGAAACGAACAGGAGATGTATTTCATACTTTTCCAGTTCCTCATTTGGCATTCTACAGAATGCCTAGGAAATGTGAGAAATATGAATCATTACACACATGGTCGGCTGGTTCTAGGCATTATATACAATGTCAAGCTTTCTACAGCATTCTATTTCAAACTTCATATATATATTGGGTTGGCAACTAAGTAATTGCGGATTTTTTTAGAAAATCAAAGGCAATTTTTTCATGGAACTAAATAACTTTATTCTGTAATGTATTGCCCATTTTGATCAATGACCTTTTGCCATCTTTCAGGCAGCATCATAATCCCACGTTCATAAAACTTCTGGTTTTTATTAGCAAAAAACTGAATCAGGTACGATTTGACATCATCATCATTATTGAAATTTTTACCATTCAAGGAGTTTTGTAAAAATTGAAACAAAAAGTAATCAGATGGTGCAAGATCAGGACTACATGGTGGATGTGGCAAATCATCCCAACCAAGCTCCAATAATTTTTGCCGAGTGACCAAAGATGTGTGTGGCCTTGCATTGTCATGATGGAATACAACACCTTTTCGATTTGTCGATTCGGGCCGCTTTTTTTCAACTGCATTGTTTAATTTCGTTAGTTGTTCAATGTAGACATCAGAATTGATCGTTCGGTTGGGTGGTAAGAGTTCAAAGTAGACAATTCCTTTGTAATCCTACCAAACTGATAACAAAACCTTATTTTGATGAATATCAGCTTTTGATGTTGTTTGAGTGTGTTCACCTGGCCTGCTCCACGATCTTTTCCGCTTGATATTGTTGTAAACAACCCATTTTTCATCGCCAGTTATCAGTCGTTTTAAAAATGGATCATTTTCATTACGTTTCTTTAGCAAATCGCAGCTGTTAATGCGTTGCCTTAAATGCGTTTCTTTCAGTTCGTGAGGAACCCATATATCGAGTTATTGAACATAGCCAAGTTGTTTTAAGTGATTTTCAATGCATGTATGTGATACATGAAGCTTCTCTGCAATCTCACGTGTTGTACTGTGATGATTCGAATCGATTATTGCTTTGATTTGGGCGTCATCAACTTCAACTGGATGACCAGAGCGTTTTGCATCTTTGAGTGAAAAATCACCAGAACGAAATTTGGCAAACCAATTTTGACACTGCCGTACTTTTAAGGCTTCGTCACCATAAACATCACAAAACTTTTTATGAGCTTGCGATGTGTTTTTCCCTTTGCGGAAATAAAAAAGCAAAATATGACGAAAATGTTCCTTTTGATTTTGCATTCTTCAACGAAGGCTAAGCGAAAACTACGCAACCGATCAAAAAACTTTTTTTACTGATTGACAGCTGAATTGCCAACTATCAAATAATAAAATGTGTTTTACATTTGTACTACGTCTGCAAACCTAAAAATTGAACTGACGCCATCTATGAGTGAAATCCGCAATTACTTAGTTGCCAACCCAATAATATATATATATATATATATATATATATATATATATATATACGCAAATAGTCCTTGCGTTGCTTCAGAATGTAACTGCTCTATATTCTTTTACGGAATAAAAGCTCTAATAATCTGTTATTTTCTTAATTATACGAAATATAATAACTCGGTTTAATTGGAAGAACACAAAGTTTTATTCTATTCCAATTGAGTTTTGAAGAAGTATTTGGATTTGGCCCACATCTTAAACGTCATTTCGAACAAACATTTTTTTCCCTTTTTACTTACAAATCACTCTCAATACATACGTATACAAACAAACACACGCAAATGAAAGCACACAGTATATATATATATATATATTGAAAAAATGGATTCCAGCAAGTCAAAAAGCAATTTCGGGCTGAGGACCGAATAAGTAGGGTTAAACTAGTTGGTGCCAACCTTCCCCCTTAGCGACTGGGTAGGCCGAATTGGGAAATCCAAAGAACAAAAGAGTTCAGTAATAAAAACTGCAAAAATAAAATTTATAATTCTAAAAGTTAGCAACGAATCAAAATATAAAAATTACTTACGAAAAATCAAAGAAATGAAGATTCAAATATGTGAGTAGAAAGTCTAATATTTTTTTCTACATATAATAAATATTTAGAATAATCTTCAAACGAACGAAATGCTTCAAGATGGATATCAGATACTCGAAATGCAAACAAACTACACGTCATCACTATTTAAATTAAAAAAAGATGCAAGATGTTGTTTGGAAATAGTTGGTTGGTAAAAAAGTATAAAAGGATGCATATTATTGGTGGGTAATTAGTTGTTTGCTAGAGGAGCAGAATGGTTCAAAGAATGTGCAAAAGCTGAGTAAGAGTAAATAAATAAATTCTTCACGGTTAGATCACTAACAAGCCGACTTTATGTAATTAGTGTTGTGTGGTGGATTTGAAAATTGGATCATGATTCGCAAAGATGTTTAGTATATTTGTGATGTATATAAGTACTTAAGAAATTTTTGGGATAATCATGCTCTAAAACAATTTCTGAAGAATTTTTTCATATTGTTAAACTTGTCTATTTTATGTGTGGTTAATTTGTGATTACGTAATAAAAAGTTTAATAAAATATTCCTATAAATAGACATATGTAAATTGCTGTTCTAAAAAGGAATTATAACTACAAGGAATTCGAATCCCTCTCTTTTATCATATATATCACTAACTAATTGTAAGATAGAAGTATGTAATAATTATATTTTCATATACTTTACTTATATTAATTATATGATAATCATATTATCAACAATTTGCAAATCGAGACCGAGAAATTCTAATGTATTAGAATTAAAATGAGTTTTTAATAAATTGAAGTAATCAGGGTGTAAAGTGAAACATTTGGTTTAAATTCTTCATTTTTACCCTATATATATATATATATATATATATATATAAATCTATTTATCATCAAATTATTAAAGAGTTTTTCAATTCTTCGGAATAATTTTTTTAAAGTTTTAATCGACAGATTTTGCATTCAGCGTTTAAATAAAGGCGCTGAAAAAAAAGTAATTATTCAAGCTATTCTCAGGTTACACCATCTTAAAAGCACTGAAATGGAAAAAATGTTTGCAGCTTCTAATTTATATTTCATCCCAGAAATCTTAATGAAAATTTCTTTTCCTCCCCACTATTTATAATTTCATTCAATTAAAAAATGAAGGAAAGTATTGTCTCATGGGAATTGAAGTTTCTCCCTTGATATTTCTTTGATTGGCTGTTATAAATGTCTTTGAGATATAAAAGCATTTACGGATGGTTCGGAGCCAGTTCTGAAGGAAAGCAAAGGCAACTAAATCCCGAATTAAACATTCGTCCCATTTGGGGGATAGTGGAGATGTTACATAATTAGTATTAAAAAATAACTAATCATTTATAATATATATATAACACATAGATCAATAACTCCCGAGACTAACCCAGAGATGGCGCTCGTAGTAAACCAGTAACCAGGTCTTTCTAGAGTACTAACCTTTGCTTGAAACGTGTCAAAATTTTAAGTCGATCGGACCAGGAAAAAGGTTTTTTGAAGTGAAGTGAAAAAGGTTTTTTCCAAGTGGGTGCCGCGATTGCTTTCGATGGAACAAAAACAGCAACGAGTCGATGATTCAGAAAGCTGTTTATCGCTATTTACTCGCAACAACAACAAAAAAAAAGATTTGGAAAAGCGTTGGAACGATTGTATCACCCTAAAAGGTGATTAACAAAAGGTGTTATGTTGATGAATAAAAAAAAAATTTGCAAAAAAAATGTTGTTTTCAATGTTAGACTCGGGAGTTATTGATCGATGTGTTATATGACCTGTTGAAAAAGCGTAATTCCTAACGAAATTATGATGAAATATTTCTCAAATACCCATAATTTTAATACTTTTCAAAAGGTACAGGAAAAAGAGGTAAAAAAATTCTCTATCTTCCTATTAAATTACTTAGTTAACTGAAATTGAATTCCAAATGCTGAATATATATATATATATATATTCAATGTAGAGAATTATTAAATGCAATAGCACGAATTTTCAATATTTTCACCAAAAGAACCATCATGAGAAACAAAAGATTCTATAGCACCTTTCATTCCACTGCATCTCAACCTTTATATGATAAAAGGGAAGGTTTGGAGAGAGGAACATCACCTGTAGTGTTGTCATGGTTATTCACCACTTGATAAGCTGAAAGTTTCAAGTGGTGTATAAATAAGCTGATAAGCTGATAAGTGGTGAATAAAAAGCACAATTCTCTATTATTATGAATATAGAAAATAAAATCAATATTTTATGACACACCAAATTTTTAAGATTTAATTAGGGAGTAAAAGAGATAAATTATTATGAAATATAAATATTCATAGATATACTATGTGTTCGTAAGTTATTGGACCCAATTTAATGCCTTGTGCCATAAAATCAATAAAGAATGAGTCCCACTTGTGTTTAATTACTTAAAAGAGGATTCGGATAATGAATTTTAAAAGAATATTTTTATAACATCTGAGTAATACTCAGATGGAGACCAACACAATTCCAGTTTTATATGCTAAAAGCGGACTACTTTGAAGTTCATGCTAGTAAATTATAGAATGAATTTATATAAACACTCTCCAAATTAATGCCGCAGGAAAAAAAAAGTCCAATGGACTTTACTGTACGGGGAATAAACTAAAGTGACTTTGGTACCTCCTAAATCGATCCATTGTACTTTGATTAAGAAACTGATATAAATTTATAATCAGTGAGTGGTTACGACTAAAAATATTTCAGTAAAAAATCTAAGCATAATGACTTACCTTTTTATAGGTAAAAGATAATTTTTTGGTCGTTTATTACCTCTCAAATACTTTTTTTCACGAGACATTTTAAGGAGTTCCATTATTTTAAGCTACCTTGTAGCCTAAAACAAACTCCACTCCGCTGTTTATACAAACTCCACTCCGCTGTTTATACAAACTCCATTTATATTAAGCTTTTAGTTTTGTCACCTATCAAACTTGTTTCGATTTTCGCATTACTAAACGATCACTTGGAATAGCTTCAATTTCAGAGATTCTATAAATTGAGTTTGAGAATGGATTTCACGTGTAACGTAGATTGACGTGGCTTTCACGAATTAAAGTTCTTTCGCGGTCAGATCCAATTTCCTGTCTTGACAGGAAGAAGAATTGGGTATAAAGCTAGAAAAGTGGTCGTTCTTCTTCCCTTCTTTCCTGTTGATATCTTTTTTTTTTTAGCCAAGAAGTCGATCTCGGGAAGAAGAAATATTTCGAAGGTATGGAGCTCATATCGTTCGAGCTCTTTATTGGGAAGGGGATGGCTAACGGACGGACAAGCAGTTTCCAACTTCTTCCAGCCCTATTTTAGAGAACTATTTTTAGATTGAGTTTGTAGCCTCGGTTGGTAGTTTTGGAAGTGGGCTTTATTTTTGCTGATGGCAGGTATTTTGTGGACGATAGCGGGGAATCGCTTCCCTCTATTATGACCCTAATAACGCAAAACTGAAAGATCGTATTTTATCAGAAAATGAGGGGGGGGGGGCATTACATTTTGGCGACGTTTGTGCTATGATGTTAGTAATAATTTGAAGAAAATGTTTGTAGTTAACTTTAACAGTTTTTTTTTATATTATAAAAACAAAACTATCATAATTTAAAAAGCGAGATACCATTAATTCAAAACTTTTAAGTAAATAAGAAGTCCGATAATAAAAGCTGTACTTATGAAATAAGGAATACATCTTAATTCTTTTAATTCATTTGTTTGATATAATAAAATTTTTAAACTGATTTTTAAAATTTATATTCATTAAAAAAATTTAATTTCGAACTTAAAATTTCATAAAAATTTGACCATTCCGTTGAAGACAATTTTTTACCTGAATTATGAAAATCAGTTAAAGTATTTACTCTTAAGATAAAATACTTTAGGAAATAAAATAAGGAAAAATGTTTCGAAAAAATCCAATTTTATTTCGTGATAATGCTTTGATTAATGATTTTTACTCCTTCACGAAATAAAAGTAACTAACAAATGCTAAATATTTGTTATTTTTCAGTCCTTTATATTAAATATACGCTTGTTGAAGCGAACTAAAAATATGAGGAATATTCCTTAAAAGTTTATAGTAATACGTTTTCAAAAAATTTTTATGAAATGATGCCACAAACATCATGTGGCCACGGTAGCCTGATGGCCATGATCACGGACTCGCGGCAGGCAGGTTTCACCGAGTCGAGGGTTCGAGACTTGAAGACACTAAAGATTCGCCTTGTAACCGGGGCTGATGTACGTTTCATCTGTCGTGGTTCAAAGTCCTCCTGTTGGCATGGAAATTAGGAGAGGGAGGTAACAGCTCAGGTGCCATCCTCGTCACTTGACCGAAGCTCAAAGTGACAAGGCCAATAGCCCTTATCTTGCTTCTAGTACGACGTTAATAAAACTAATGAATCAGCAACAAACATCATTATAAAATGTCTTTCATTTGATATGTCATTTTAACTAAATATTAAGCTCTCGTGTCGCTACTAGTGCGATGTTAATTAAGCCAATCTACCAATCACTAAATGTTAACATTATACAAAAATGTAAGTATTAAACTCTTCTATTCATGACAAATGTGCTAAGTTATGAATCGTATATTTCATTTATAGGTAGTAAAATTCTTTTATGATTTAAATGCTTTCACATTAAACCTATAAAAACTAAAATTTTTAGTTTATTTATCATGATGCAGTTTAAAAGTTGCTTTTGATAATAAAATAATATTCCATATAATTATGTTATCCAATGAAAAAAAATTAACGATCTGTGACAATCAAAATAAATGAAAAGCGCGATTACAGTGAAAATGAAAACACGCACACGATAGCAAATTTAATACAGACTCTAAGATTCTAACGTATAGAGTTTGATTCGAAACATTTAATGATAATACACTTTTCTCTGTTTCCTCAAACTTAACACATTACTTACGAGATTCGTCACTAATTTTCCTCTTGCACCAACTAATTCTGCATTACTTCGAAGCAAAAACCAAATTCAAATCAAACTAAATCTTAAATTCCGTTCTTTCCTACAGTAACCATTTTTTTTTTCAATGAAATTCACTTAAAACTTTAGTTACAAGTTTGCAAATAACTCTATGTAAAAAATGTCAAATTCTTCATGATTTATTAGTATTTCCCTTGCATTTTTCATTACTTTGCCTTCCTTCAGTTTCTTGTTATCGAACTGGTGACAGACGGGAAATAATCGATTGATTCACTATTGCCTTGTTGATATCTCTCCAATCAGGTTATTATGAGTAATAAGAACGGGAGGATAGATTTTTCTTAACTAAAATCCAATATTCAGAAGTCCTCTTTTATTCACTTGCGGCTATTGATTTGAGGCCTACATCTTACTCTCACTTTTTATTTTCTCTTCATGGTACATTCCTCGAGAAAATAAGAAACGAAGAACTTACTGCGGTGGCTTGATGGGTACCAAGGTTGAGATGGCTCGCTGCTGCTGCTGCTGCGAATCAACGTTTTAGAAAGATATGAATGGTGAATGATTCCAGATTCTTTTTTTTTCCATAATTATCGATCTAAACACCAGATATAAAAATAACTTGTATATTTTAGAATCGATAATGTAACAAAAAGTTTTCGAGCCCTTTTTTGAAAGGGGTTTAATAGAATAGAAGGTGCACGTTTATATTCCGTATCAAATTCACTCTACCAGAAAAAAATGTCTTCGGTAGTAAGATCTAGCATTGAAGAGTGGCATGTTGATCAAGAATGCGATAATGCTGTTTTCGAAAATCGGAATGCAAAACATTGTTCCTCTTTTATTATGAACCGTCATTTAGAAAGAAAACTACAATATCAAGGAAGAATGAACTACGCTCAAATATCTTCTATGATTTAAATATCTAAGATTGGTGGAATGGGAGACGTTGATAAATGCATGTATTCTCATGTACAATTGCACGTAGATTTTACCCCATCAAAGCAGATAAAATTGAAATATTTCAGAAGTAAGAATGCTTTAAGAAATTAAAAAAATTATAATAAGTAAACCGTGAAAACAATCAGTACAATTAAAAGAAATCTATATTACTGATAGATAATTTGAATTATATGAAGTTAAATATGTTGTTTAAATTTTCCTCAGTTTTGTTCATGAGTTTGACTTACATTAGTATAAATATGTCATTTTGAGTTTTATCAATATTAAATAATAACTTTCATAAGAATGCTACAGCAATTTCCTGCATTATAAACAACGCAAGATGATTAACTGTATATAATTATTTGATAATCCAGACTTGATATAAAATATACAGTTTCTTTAAATTAAAGGATGAGATTTAAAGGAGATTGAGTTATGATTATCATTATGTGCAATTAAACAAAAATAGAAACTGGATCTTATTTAAAAAGAGAATAATTGCAAATTAAAATTTAATAAATATGTTTACTGTCAATAAAATGTTATCTTAAAATGCCAAATTCATCAGATATAAATCACAAATATTGAAAGTAGAACAATGAAATGTATCTTTCAAAGGCAATTATTTTCTCAATAGAATCTTCATCTAAAACCATTCATATCCGTAATTTTACTACACATATTATATATATATATATATATATATATATATATATATATATATATAGATAATATATATATATATATATATATATATATATATATATATATATATATATATATATATATATATATATATATATATATATATATATATATATATATATATATATATATATCGTTTACACCATTCGAAAACAGTGTTTATTATAAAGTCACAAGTAAAATATTTCTAAAAGCTCCAATTCCTTATATTTAAAGTTATATAAAAGTTCCTTAAAACAATAATTAAACACTTTATTAACTTTTCGGTACATCCATTTAGCATCGGTATCGAGTTAAATAGACACCTGTACTTGGTCATTATTGGAAGGTACTCACTTCTGCATCATCAAAGAGATTGCACTTCAGAACTAGCGATAATTATTAGCCTACAACTGCTTTTAAAATCACAGCTGCGAGTTACAACTCTATTTCGAAATCTCGGTTTAAGCTTCGAAATAATTAAATTTCTCAAGTAGCGAGTTATATCTTCCCTCTATTCCGCTTAGAGTTTGAACTAAATTGCAAGCTTATACGCATCCGCAATGCATCAAAATTTTAATACATTACTTAGTTGTAAGTAAACAAAAAATTATATTTGTGTACATTTTAATAGAAATTATATAGAATGTAAAGGAAAGTAAAATTATGATCTTGTCAAATAAACTCTTATCACTTCTTATTGCCGATCAATACCATAACACACAGCAGCTATACTAGCACTCTGGTAGAATTTATAAAAATATTATCAAATGAATCATAGAAGACAAGCATACAATGTTATATTTATATTCAAGTTCATAAAAGTAACAGCATCAATGTAGAAATAACTGATATAATGCTTAAAAATGTTGTGGGAAATGAATTATTACAATGTTTTCTATTTTCTATTTTATAGACATTATACGAATATTTCCAAACATTATAAGTTCATTAAACACGATGCAACTATCATTACATAGGACTGTATTTGACTAATCTCATGGAGCTTGATTCTAATTCGAAACACATTTTATGGAGAAAAACTACCCCATTAATAAAATAAGTTCGTGCAGTTATAACACGTATTTATATTTAAGATACTGAGCCCTTAAAATTTTGAATATATCATAAATACGCCCCTTTTCACTCTAACAACTAAAATTAAGAATTAATTAAATTATATCTGTATATTAATTTAACATATTATATAAAATATTGTTATCTATTAATATAACATCATTAAAAATATAAAATATTTTTCCATAACTTTATGAAATGAGAAATACGGAATTTACACGGAAAAAATGGATTGACTCAAACAGAAATGAGATGTGCAAAAAAATGATTGTAATCTTCACAGAATAGTTTAGTCAGAACGCAATATTAATGGTACGACATTTTTCCGTTCGAACTGTATGCCGAGCTTAGGTTCGATTATTTAACATTTAGTAAAAGACTGTTTTAAAGAATGAAATGTATCAAGAATAAATTTAATGAATCTTCATTTCTCCAATGTAATTATGATAGGATTATATTATAACTTTAGGCATTAAATATTGAAATTTTTATATCATTTCGTTATTCTGATATTATTTCTTTCATTTCAGTAATTAAATACAACTTCATCATTGTTCCCAAATATTGAACATTCGTTAATTATCCATTCAGAATTAAACTCAAAAAATGCAGCTGACTTCGTTATCTACAGAAAAATTAGTATATCGAAAAGATTAGTAAGTTACCTGAATAAATTCGAAGGGATAAATATTATCTTTTTTGAAGCACAATTTTCTTCTCAGTAATATTCAATATTGTATTTCACTCCGCCCTTAATTTATAGCATTGGAATTATAATAAAAAAGAATGTAACAATATTTCTCTTTCAAAATAACTGAAGTTTCTTATTGAAATCTACTATTAATTTATTTGTGATTTTTTTTTTAACAATTTGAGCTCATTTTTAATAATTTCACAATTTTTTTCTGTGAATGCACCAGGACTTATTTGATTCAAAATACAAACCAAATGCTTATCAATTCCATTCAGATATTTACATAACGATAAAAAAAATTTGATATACTTATTTTAAAGCTTTAAATACACTTATTTGTTCATAGTAACGTTTTAGGTATAATTCAGAACAGGTAAAGAATGTTTCAAATAGGTTTTAACTTAATTAAATTCAAAATAGAATAGAGTTTCAAAACTCTCATAATGCTATGCTAACTGAGAGTTACAAAAATGGTTAAAAAAAGATATTTTTATATGTGATTTTGCTTCTGAGAATAAGATAGAAAAGAGGGGAAGTGAGCATTCATGCTAAGTTCCTTAATATTTTCAAGTAGTTTTTTTGATAATTATGAAATTAAATATAAATTTCTGTGATGTATGGAGGCAAAAGTGCCACGATACTAGAAGAAAATTGTTTATTTGAATTACATAATTACATTAGTTCTTTCATCAAAGGAACCTGAAAATATTTCAATAACCTACAAAAAAATTCTAATTCTACTCTAAAACTAAAGAAGATTTAAAGATAACTAAAAATGATTATGATATTCTTATAAATCACAAACAATGTACCAAGCATAAAAATTCTTAACTTGTTACGACGAACGATTAAAATCTGAATTTTTCAATAAATGTATATTGTATTTTAAATTTTTACAATAAAATTACTATTTATATGATTTTGGGAAAGCCCATAAAAGAGGAACTCCAAATTTACTAAGAAATGCTATCTAATTCAGGGAAAGAAACAATGAGACAAATTAGAGTATTATTACATTAAGCTTACGATTGCGATTAATTCTGCTAGTTCAGGTATTTTCTGGTAATCCTATAGTGCAGTAATCCATAAAAGCTTTGTTCTTCACTCAAGCTCTTAGAACAGAAACATTCTCATTGTTTTGTGTAGGTAAGCAGGTTTCTAGGCGAACAATTCCATGATATTTTTGTTCAACAATTTAATTAACAAAGTTTTGTTGATTAAATTTATGATAATTTAATTAACAGAAGTTCAAATGAAACTTTTAGGAATGGTTATTAATCACTAAAAGAAAGAACATTTACATCCTTGTTAATATTTTTTTAAAAACAACATAGAAACAGTTAATTAGAGAAACATTTTATAAAATTCATCTTTATAGTTTATATTATATATATGTGTTATGTTAATTACAGATTTTTATTTTCAACACAGATTATTATTTACTTTAAATCGTATACACGTTTAGATTAGAGCACTAGTTTTTTTAAATCAAAATTCTTTGAGAAAAAAAAAATCAGGGCTATCTCCTCCTAAAGTTAAGGAAATGGACTTGAAATCAGAACATCTTCCCCTCTCCCCCAAAATCGAAAAATGTTTTAGCATGAAACTATCTTTTAAACTTCACTATCATATACAAAGAAGCACATTTTAATGTAATTCTCATTTCTTATTTAGCTAACCGTTTTTTTTTCTCGTATACTATGTATGTTCCAAATTTCCTATCTTTTCCCTTAAAATTAGACTACCTAAGTATGTACGTTAAAATCAAATATTAGATTTCTGATTAATGCTTTCAAAATTTTAAAACTATAGTATGATGAATGGGTAAATGTATTACAGACATGAGTTTTTACTAACAATTTTAAATATTTAAAAGAAGATAAAAATATAACAGAAATGTGAGCAGAAATCATTATTTTGTATGATATGAATATGTGAGCAGAAATCATTATGTTGTATAATATGATGTCTTTCAACACGAATGCCGATTATTTCTGCCTGAATAATTCTCTTTCTGCCCATTAATTCCAGAGGAAATAAATCTGAGGAATTAATTATAGAAATAATTCTAGGGGATCCATGTCTAATTGTAATTTTGAGACTTGGCAAAAGACTAGACTAAGATTCTAAGACTTGGCATCCATGGACAAGAACAAATATTTTTATGTGATAAAAATTTATAAAGTTTAATTATTAATAATAAAAACTCAAACTAATCATATAGATTATAATATAAAATAATTAAAGTAATTACACCAGTTTTACGAAAGAGACTTGAAAACATTTAAAGCAGTTCTGGAGAAAATCAAATTTTGTACATATTTACTTCATAAAAACTAAACATATAATCAAGCGAACAATCTTTTATTAATTTGAAGAACAAAGGGGATGGTAAATCAAAACTCTTTTAAGACATTTTTTAGAAACACAATGTTCCCTTTATAATGTCGTCCATGACTTCTTGTTGAATTGTGAACATATTCAGATGATGGGTCCGAAGAGTTAAAAAATGTTAGACTTTTAATAATATGACATACCGTTTTAAATATTTTTCTTGATTTTAGTAGACTAAAAAAGTGAATTTCCATGAATCTTAGCCATTTCCTAATAATAATATCTGTCTCTCTCTCTTTACTCTCTCTCTCTCTCTCTCTCTCTCTCTCACACACACACACACACACATATATATATATATATAAAGACAGTAGAATTTTAATACCTCACAATTAACAACGCCAAAGAATTGGTGTTTTATTTTAGCAATGCGCAACGATTTAATAAAATCCAAGAGCAGGAAATATTTAAGCTGTTTTAAAAAAATTCTAATTTTAAGTAAAAGGGTAGGGTCAAAATTTAAAGTAATCACCTATTAAGGTTAATTATGTTTATAAATTTTAAAAAGCTCAAATTATAATTTTACTAAATTAATAAGTAAGAGTTAATTTTTGCTAGTATTTATCTCGGCTCCTTTATTGTTTTCTTTTCATTTCCCAAAATATATATGTTAATTATTATCTCATAGTTTTATACTAAATTGAAATAATGGAAATCCTTCATTACTCGTTTTTTTTTTTATTCAAGAATATAAACAGCAAAGGCTAAGTGAAAAAGTAAAATAACACTTTAGGAAAATAATTCAGTAAATATAAGATAACTTAATTCTTCATTGAAAAAAGCTGCTCAAAACAATGTATTTTATACGTAAATTATATTTCAGGTTTTCCAATTGCTGCTTTTAAATTAAATTTTTTTTCAGTCAAATCATTTGCAAATTTTTTTAGAGCTTATAGTATCTCAACCATCACGTATTGCTTCTAACTATTTCATAATCAACTTAAAGATCAATTTTTTCCATTTGTTTTGATAATTTTTGAGGAAATAAACAAGGGAGCAATATGATAATTTTGCTTTTTCTTTTTTCATTCTTTTGATACATTAAGTAAAACAAATGTGTATTTTAGATATATTCAATACCTATAACATAAAAAATACATTTTTTCAAGGTGTATAATAATTTTCTTATTTTAACAAAAAAAAAAAAATTAGTTCAGCTCGGAATAATAATTAGTATGTGCTTTCACTCTTAATGTGTGGAACATGTTACATAATAGTGATAATAGTATGTATTTTTACAAACACAGTATCATTAACAAGTTTTTAATTTAATTAAGTTTGCAACAAAACTTCTTTTTTCAACACGTATTAATTTGGAGCAAGAGCTAAAGAATTTAGGAAAAAATATTGCTTGATCATTTGATTAGAAACAGCTATGAATTAAATGTTTTGAATAAGAATCTAGCTATAAAGAAAGTGTTTTCTGTATTTCATCGTCAAAACTCATCAGAGCGTATGAAATAAATTATTCATTAACGTCTCAAAAATCAATTTTGAGTATTTCACTTTGGTTTCCATTCATTCACTTTATTTTCATTGAAACATAATGAAACTGTAGCTACAAAAATAGATCTAGTATTTATTTGCTTTCAATAAGTTCGCAATGTTTATTTTTGATTAAAGTTTCATACGGACCGGCGGATATGTCGAATTACAGCATTAAACAAATAAAAATATGTACTTGTAAGGAACCACACGGATGTGTGATGTGTTTTCTAGATCTACCTATAATAAGGATCATTTCATTGTTTGCGTCTCAACCTCAACAATGATATATGACGTTTAATGGAAGAGTCTTGTCGCGGAAATGATAAATGAACTTTAGCTAATATGGTTCCTTCTTGATAAACTCGACTGCGGTTACTAGTTAATTTTAATCATACCAGACAGTTTTCACTTAAAAATTGATAACACTTTTCGTAATGACATTGAAATCAGTAACTGATAATTCAAATAAACATGTCTCAGAGGAAATGATTAAAAAGTTTTCTAAATGATCATTCGAGGAAGATGTTATTAACGTGGATCTCCTACGATGAGTGGCAAAGGTCTGGGAACTGCAATGTTCGTGTTTTTTGGCAAGCAGACATGTCTGAGTGTCAAGTTTTTCTAGAGTGTTGAAAGAAGGATTGCCCAACATGCTTGTAATCTAATGATTCATAAGTATTCATAAAAATGTATGCGTAATACTGTTCTTGATTTTTTTTGTAACGCGTCAATTTGGATGTAATTAGAATCCAAGTCTTTTTGGTTAGGCAATGCAAAAGTTTATCGGCGTGTTCCTATTTCAAAGACTGTAACAGAGAAAATCCTGTCTCATTAAGAAATACTGATAGAAATTTAATATCCAATACTTACGAATGAATTTATTTAAATATGTGTTAAAATGAATTTAGTTAAATGTGCAAAAAGTTTTACTTTCGAAAAGAAATTTCACAATTAATTTTAATCACAAATAAGTTATGGTAAATATTTGCATAAAAGTTATTTTTTCAAAAATTAAGAAAAAAAAAATAAATTTAGTTAATTGTCAGTACAAATTAAGAAATGCAACTACTATTCGAAATAATAACTTCATTACAGGTATCAAAGTAATACTTAGAGAAAAAATACATTAGATAACTAATTTACGCAAACAAATCCAGGAAATCTACTATTTAAGAGAAAAAAGAAACTGGCTTTCTGTGTCTTGGAAGAACAACCATACCATCGACAGTTAAGCCTCCACATATGCGTCAAAGCCATTGCACATTCCAGAAAGCCATGTCATTATACTTTGCAATGTCACGTGACTCTCATTTTCAGAGTGGAGCGGTATTTGTTGAGGAATTCCTCATCAATTACCTCACCCCAACTTCGACATATGGCTGAGCACATATCTGAAATCTATTCCTAATGGCCGATGAATGATGCATAGTATCATTTTCCTCAGTAGGAGTTAAAGGCATTTTGCAATTCTCGTTTTCCTCGAATTCCAAGCGATACTTTAATACTTAAATGAAGCTTGCAATGATATACGAAACCATGTGTAGCCTCCCTACTGTGCTTTGACTTTTGAATTGCTGGGAGGGGTAATAGTAGCTGTGTTTATTTGACAATCAGATCTCTAATTACAAGAATAAAATTTGGAATTTAGTTTGAATTAATTCGCTTGTTCGCGTACGACGGTAACAAAAAGTATGCGTAATCCACTATATTATGGTTGCAATCAAATAGAAATTAAGAATAATTTTTAACAAGTTAATATTATAATATGATTTCAAATAAATTCATATAAGTAAAACAACTTATAAGGGAATAATTCAGAAATATAACTAAATATATCGAAGAGTATTAAGAAAAAAAAAAAGGTTCTTTTCACATCATAAATTTTTTTTAAAAAATACTATTGAATAAAAGTTATGCTGTTGATCGAAATAAAAATGGGAATTGCACACGAGATGTGGATGTTAAATAAAAAGACTGTAGCAGAAGGAGTACGCATGCGCCAAACGCCAGCGACTGAAAGATGTTTAGCGAGAAGTTTTTTTCCTTTTTTCTTTCGAATGCAGTGCCTTTCGCTTCCGTAAACAAACCCATATAGCCATAGTTCGTTCGCATTAGAGTTATTTCTTTGTTTCGTGGGAAAAATAAGTGTAACAATAGAGCAAAGAATTTCACATGAAACTTTGAAAACCGGCTACCGAAACTTAAAATTGAGTGAAAGAAGTGCTTGGAAATGAATATTTATCGCATGCACGTGTTTTTGATTGGTTTAAGGATTTTCAAGATGGTCAAGAAGACGTTGATGATTATTTACCCCCGGGTTTTCCTCTCACGTTAAAAACGGTTGACAATACCGAAAAAATTGAAAATCTGGTTCGACCTGACCATCAGTTAAGCATTCGTGTGATTGCTGAGACTGTAGAAATTGATAAAGAATCTGTACAGCAAATATTTTACATAACAATTTTAACATGCAAATAGTGTGTGCCAAAACGGTGCCTAAAATTTTCATGTTTGAACAACAAGAAGCTCGCAAAAAAATGTTTGTATTGACATTTTGAATGCCTTTGAAAATAACAAAAACTTAATGGAAAAGATTTTAACATGTGAGGAATCGTGGTTTTTTTTCAATTATGATCCAGAGACGAAGCGCCAATCCATGCACTGGAAGAGTCCGTTTTCACCGAGAGTCAAAAAAAAAATCTCAAATGAGGAAATCAAAATTGAAAGTAATGATTATTTTTTATATACATATTCATGGGATTGTGTATCCTCACTGGGTTCCTGAAGGTCAAACTATTAATCAACAGCCTTCCCGTTCTTGCTGAAATCCGTCAAAGAATGAAGAAAAAAACTACACAAATTGTGGAAGGGAAAGTCATTCCTCATTGTTTATCAAAAGTCTTCTAGCCAAGTACAGCATCCCAATGTTAGACCATCCACCTTATTTGCTGGTTCTTGCGCCATGCTACTTCTATATGTTTCCTAAGGTGAAATCTGTATTAAAAGAAAAAAGACTCGAGTCCGCTGAAGTTGTGAAAGAGAAATCTGTACGCGTCCTGAAGGAGCTGACTGAAGAAGACTTTCTGTACCGTTTCCAATTTTGGAAGATTCACAAGGAGCATAGTAGGGATAGAGGAGGGGTGTGTATTGAAGGTGATAATAAATAGCGTCAGTTTAGTTATTTTATTGCCATACCTTATATTAATAATGATGTAATAGATACAAAATAAGTACACATAAAAGTTGAAAAGTGAATTAATATTAAATCGTAATTCTAACTTATATTTTTTAAAGAATAGTTCTAATAATGCTTATTTTATGCTCATTTTCACAATTTTATGTGACAATTTTTAACTTACGCTTTTGAATACGTAAACTAAAACAATTAGTGAAACACATAAAACAAATATTCATATGTATAGAATGAAACCTACTCTTTTTTACTCATTTGGTCCGAACAAGCCGGTTTTCAACTGACTGAAAGTTATTTATGAATTTTGTTTAGAGGAGGTATATTTGAATAGTGCAGGACAATGAGCTTTCCTTTTAACCTATTTAGAAGGTAGAAAAATGTAATACTAGAAATCATTGCTATTTCCATGCTATATAATTCAATTTTTTTCATCAAAAATATGAACTTGAAAATGCAGACAATTCTTATTTTTTAAGAATTAAAGAAAATATATGCGCTTTTTTACATCTTTAGTTACTAACTTTAGCTCTGATAGTATTTATTACTCCTGTTTCCGAAACGAAAATAAGGAAGAAAATAAATTTTCTTCCAACTTTTATGTGATGATAACAAAAGTTTTATTTTGATAAACTGAAATCATTTTTCCCTAAGCAGCAATGAGATAATTGACTGCAAGCCAAAAACGTTTTCACCCTTTTGAGGCCCAAAAGAAATTATCATTGCTTTTAGAATTAAATCATAATATTCACAAAGTATAGTAGGAATTCCTGCACAAATGCATTTCAGATAGAATAAACTATTCTTTTATGCTTTGAATGTATCAGTTTTTAACTATACAGATTTCTGTTTTTGAAATAAAACGCTTTTGGTTAACACATTGTACAGTTAAATTCAAACTGAAATATAGATATAGTAACTGGTAAGAGATTCGTGTGATTAATATAATGACAACAGTTTGGTAAAGCTCGCAAACACAAATTATATATTTATACAATAGTATGCAAGATATTATTATATAATAGTACTTTTCATTTTAGACATGCTTAATAATATACAAGAAATTATTATATGCGTCTAAAAATGCTTATTTTATTAAAGAAACACTAGTGTCAGTTTGTGATGGAAGAAAACTATGAAATGACATAAGGCTCTCATCTACCGACCATTTTAATTTCGTATACGTAATGTTAATCCCATGAAATTTCGACTAAAGTTCTCAAATTTATGCTATCTTATCTATTTGAATGCAATACAGTGCATCCAAAAGAGCAAAAAATAATGAAGGCTTCTGTGAAATTACTTTTTTTGTCTGGTTTCTTAAATATATTTTAAAATTTTATTTAAAGACCGGTAAAAAAAACTCGCAAACGAATCGTTAAAACAAATATTTTTAAAAATCACAGATAAAAAGTCATTCCGCCGAAGCCTTCATTATTTTTTGCTTTTTCAGATGCTCTTTATTGCATTCAAGTAGATAAGGTTGCATAAATTTGAGAACGGTAGTCGAAATTCCATAAAATTAATATTACGTTAAACAAATCAAAATGGCCAGTGGACGGGTGCACAAATACACTTCAAATTAATATACAAGTTATAGAAAAATCATTATTATAATCATTTATTAAACACGCCCAATCTTTCAATAAAAATATTATTCTGAGTAGATTGATTTAGATTTGTTTTGTACATTATTTTGTTTCCCAAATGAAGTCAATTTTATTTTGGAAAAATTGAATAAAGTCAAAGCTCGAGAACCGAAATACATCAATCTAGATTCATATTTTCAAAGAACCCTGTTTTCCTCAAATACATTAGAAAATAATTCCTCCAAGAATATCGAAATTCAAAGCGTTTAATAAGAAGATTTAAAAGGTCCGTAAGTAATATTCAACCGGCATAAGTTTCTGAGTAGTGCTGATTCGGCGACGCTATACAGCATCTGTGCTGCCGTAAAGCAGAAAGATATCGTTCCTGAAATCCATAACTTATTTTTGCCCTTCCCCTTCCCTCTTAAAATATCTAAACTCAGGAGGCTGGAAAACTCAGAAAAGAGTGGTACAAAGTAAGAAGGGTTCTCAGTTACCGTTATCTTATCTTCGAATGAGTTGCTTTTTCAAGCGAAAAGGAAAAAGGAGTCGAGTTGTAAGACGGCTTGCCTACTTCCAACGTTCATGGATTTCCGATGCTTGCGAAAAGACAGCTCAGTCGAAGGGAACCTTTTTGATTGTGCCAGGCTAAGCAGGGAAATTCTTTCGTGCGAATTTTATTTGCTATCACAGATTTCATGGAAAAAGGCTCGAATAAAATTAAGGAAAAGAGGGGATCGAAAGTAAAGCTGTTTTTGAAAGTCGCGATAAAGAATCGGATTATTCGCGTCGTTGGGTTACTTAATATAAATAAAATTAGAATCTTCCGTTCCATTTACATAGACACTGAATATTCAATTAAGATATTAGTTATATCGTATTAGCTCATATATATATAAATTCGTTGATCCCTTTTTTTTTTTTTTTTTTCATTTTATTAAAGATAATTCAGAGTGAAATAGAGTGAGGTGAAGTGTAAAATATTCTTCACTAAATAGCTTGTTAATTTAAATGAGTTTTTATTTAATTATAAATAAATTAACTTAAGGCTCCCGTCTATCCGCCATTTTGATTTCATCAGTTTAATTTTAATCCTATGGAATTTCGACTTGAATTCTCACATATTTACTATTTTATATATTTGAATGCATCTGGAAGAGCAAAAAATAATGAATGCTTCTGTGGAATTACTTTTTTCCTTCTATTTTTAAAAGTATTTAAAAATATTCTTTAAAACCGGAAAACCCAAAAACGAACTATGAAAATAAGAATAAAAATATTTTTAAAAATTGGAAGGAAAAAGTAATTCCACAGAAGCATTCATTATTTTTTGCTCTTTCAGATGCACTTTATTGCATTCAAATAGGTCAAATAGTAAAGATGTGAGAATTAAAGTCAAAATTCCATAGGATTAACATTACATCCATGAAATCAAAATGGCGGGTAGACGGAAGCCTTAAAAGTTTTGTTTACAATTTGTCTGAAGTTCAAAAGCGTTCAACCTCTTTTTCTCCGGAAAATGCGGTTTGAAAAATTGAGAATTTTTGATTTAATTTAAACGCGAAGAATGACAGTGGTATCGATTAATATTTTACTTTTATTTCAAATTTATTTTAAATTTCTGATAGTTACTTTTGATGTTATGTGTTTAAGTGAATTAAACCTTCTTATAAAAGTTTTAATTGCTCGATAAATCAAATTTAAAATACTTGTTCACTCAAATTATTAACTCAACTCAAATAACTCACATTTAAAGTTAAGCTTTCAGTTTATTACGAATAAATTTAATTAAAATAGTTTGTAGTTCTAAATTTAATTTTTTTTAAAAAAAAAAAAGGTATTTTCAATAACATTAAATTACATATAAAAATAAGAACGTAAAAAAATTAATAACTTTTCTAAAAGCAAATTATTAAAAAAATTAAAACCTTTTTCAAACAAGTCAATCTTATGCTAATATGCACAAATAATAATAATTTGAACATTATCTCTGTACGTTTAGATATATTTAAGACAAATGATTTTCGTATAAATGTATTTTCGAAATCTAATTATGAATGAAATCAATTACCTCAGCTTTCATTTTCCTTCCATCATTATGTTATGTTAATCGCAAAAAGTATAAATACAATTACATGGAAAATTGTTATAGTATATATAATTAAAAAAATTATTAATGTACCGTTTCATTTTATTTTTTAAATGATCAATTAAAAATAACAACTCTTGGAAAATAAGGAATCAAAAAAGAGACTCGGATAGTTCTGATATATGCATATATTATAATAGTATTATATATAACAAGGTTAGTAAAAGATAATTTCATGAAATAAATACAGACCATATTGTCAGTCAATCAGTTTTATAGGAAATCAAGGATATAAATGAAGAACTTTTATCTTTTATTTTGATTGAAAATGCAATGTTAATGTCACTTGATAATTTTATTTCGTGTTATGCATTTGGGGGATTACATTTCTATTGTTTCTTATAAATAAATTATCAAGGTAAAAATAAAAACTTAGTAATTGAAATTTAAGGAATGCAATAAATAAATAAAATTAAATAAGAAATTCTAAGTGTTTATTATGTGTCGCAGACTTTAATGTAACCATGATGTTGAGTTATTTTGTTATATAATAAATTCTAATTTCAATAAGCCACCATGAAGCACCATATTTCTTTCATAAATCACAAAAAACTGTGAAAGTTTAAATTATCTCCAAACTGTTTTTTCATTGAGAATAATTATTAAAAGCAAAAGAATTTTCTACCCATTTTTATAACTAAGAATGTTATTTTCTGTTTTGTGAAGTTCTCCCGCATTTTCTATTCATTTTGAGAACAATTTTTTATTCTATCCCTTTGACTTAATTCTTATAGCAAGCTCACATTCATTATTTTAAATTATTTATAAGAAAAATATAAAATTTGGAAGTAAACTACATTTTCTATCTTAGTACTCTCACTGTATATGTGTACTCTAAGATAGAAAATGCAGTTCTCATCAAGAACTCGTAATTTTTTATAAATAATTTAAAATAATAATTAAGCATTTAGCAGCGTTCTTGGACTTAGTCGATAAGACAGATTCACTCAATAAATTGTTCTACTTATGTTGGAGAAATTGTCACTAACCACCATTGTAGCTTAATGAGAATTTAGCTTCGAGTACGATGTTTCAGAAAAAAGGCAACTTTTGTTTCGAAAATTTTTGTTGCAGCCAACATATCTTAGCTTTTATTTCAGTTTTATTCAATTATTCCATTTACTTCACGTTGAAGTTTACTTTAATTTTACTTTTCAAACTTAGAAGTTATAAAATCATTTAGATAAATAAATAAATAAAAAAAAACTTTAACAACTCTTACCTTTTTTTTGGGTGAATTTATCTTTTTAAGAACTCTGTATTTACAAAATTTATAAGAGTTTAATTAACACTTCACGATTTATCAGTAATATTCTCAGATAACTCTTTGAATCATTAACTGCCAGATACTGTGAAATTAATAAAATGGATTCCCGCGAAAAACAAACTTAATGCTAATAATTTGATTTTATGAAGGTTATGTTAATCCTATGGAATTTCTTCTGCCGTTCTTCAATCTATACTATTTTATCAATTCGAATATAATAAAATGCATCCAAAAGAGCAAAAAATAGTGAAAGTTTCTGCGGAATTACATTTTTCATCCGATTCTTGAGAATATTTTTACTTTTATTTCAATGATTCGTTTTTGGGTTTTCCGATCTTTAAAAATATCCCAAAATATATTTAAAAAATCAGAAAGAAAATGTAATTTCATATAAACCTTCATTATTTTTTACTTTTTCGAGCGTACTTCATTGCAATGAAATAGATAAAATAGTAAAGATTTAAGAACGGCAATAAAAATTCCACAGGATTAACATTACGTTCATGAAATCAAAATGACCTGCAGACGAGAGCCTGAGGATTAAACTAAGCGTAAATAAATGTATACAATGTAATCCATCTGAGCACTAAATTCGAATTTTTACTAACAAACTGAATCAATTTCGTTCTATAAAAATATAATGAAAAGAAAGAAAAACTAATACTTTCCTGGTCTAGAAAAATACAGATAAAAATGAGTGTAGAGAATTTCTGGAAAATGTCTGTGTTAATTGAGTGTGGCAGGTTTATAGATATCGCTTTCAGCAGCTACATATTTTTAGGGAATTCAGTGAGAAATGCCGATAATTCTATTTCATTACATTTTATCTATTTTATCCCTTAGTTTTTATCTTGTGAAAAAAATAAACAAAAGCGTAAAAGCGTTAAGTATTATTTTGTTATTTTTTTTCTTTTTTTTAGCTCTCCATTTACGTCAGAAAGAGAGTGTTGAAACGATAAAAAATCAATTCACAAACTGAAATGAAATAAATATACCTGAATTAGTTATAAAATGTAGTTGTTTCACAATAAATTTGCAGGATTTCTTAATTGCAGTATGCAACTATACAGCAATGAAACATATTTCAAAACAATCTTTACGTTATTTGTAATAACTCTAAATTATGTCCAAATCTATGTAGCTTGTAACAATTTTTATTTATTTTCAACTCTTAGGTTATTTTTAACTTAAGTAATTTTCATATTAGCAAATCTCTAATTTTTATCTCTTTACTGAAAACGGATTTTCCCCAATTTAAAATTATCAGTAACTTTCTGGGTAAAAAACAACTTTTATTCCATAAGAGTAATAGTAAGACAATATAAATAAATAGCAATAATTCATCTACATGCCATAAATGTTAATCTGTAGACCATTTGGGGCCATTACATTTGTTATATCTTATTCAAAATATGTAAATTTTTAAGACAACTAGATTACGAATTTAAAATTATTTTATGTTTTTCATGTTTCAATTTCATTTTTCTCGTTATTTATTTAAAATTATTTTTATGTTTTAAATGGGTACTTCAAATTTCATTGAATTAAGAAACAACAAAATATTTCCGTTTACAAAATGATGTATGAATGTAGATATTGGTTAAATGTATTTGCATGCTAAACTACTTCATTTTGTTAATTTAATCTGTACATAACATCAAAAGAAAAGTTAATTTTAAAACTCTTTTGCGAAAAATAAAAGTACTTTTAAATTAATCAAACACACAGAAAAAAATGCATAACTTTACTATAGCAGCAGTATGATGTTTTCAAAAGGAAGGAAGTCTATTATTAAGATTTATTCCAAGTAGAGTTTATTTTACAACTTCTTATAAATCTTCCTCCCCCGTAATTCAAGGAATTAATTCGTATCAAATGCGTTCAATTTATTCCAATTAAATTTCAAATTTACTTAATGAATAATAATTTGTTTTTAATTGCTTTACTCTTTTTTTTAACAAAAAAAATTATTCTTTTTATGAGATTTGATAAAATCTTTTTAATTCAAGGTTTAAACAAAAAAAATTTTTCTTTTTATGAGATTTGATAAAATCTTTTTAATTCAAGGTTTAAACAAAAAAAATTTAACGTTTATGAGCATATGGAATTAAAACAAAATAAAACCTGAAAGACATTAAAATATATTTGCAGATATATGAAACAAAAAAAAAAATCTTATTTATTTATTTTCCTTTTTCAAATAAAAAATAACTACAATTAGACGCTAAAGAATCTGTTTTTTTTTTTAAATCTGAAATGTGAAATATTTATTTCACATTTTCTGCTATATATATTGAGTTTCCAAAATATCGTTTAAAGAATAAACAAAACAAACATAATTTTTACTTTTTTAATTACATATACGCTGTATATTTTTA
Organism: Nephila pilipes; assembly: GCA_019974015.1. Taxonomy (NCBI): domain Eukaryota; kingdom Metazoa; phylum Arthropoda; class Arachnida; order Araneae; family Nephilidae; genus Nephila; species Nephila pilipes. Next base: position 679,943 of record BMAW01046038.1, read on the forward strand.
TGTTCAATCTAAAATGCATCAATATGAAAGTCTCTCACACATTCTCTTATAAATATTCTCATAATTATTCTTTTCATTACATTTAAAGGTCATATTTGAATTATAATGCTAGTTTGAAAATCGAGGCAAATTGTTTTCTGAAAACTGATTACTGCCTTTTATGAAATTCGTTAAAAATTATATTTAAAAACTGTTGTATGATTTTTTAATTTCCTCTTTTTAAGAACATTTTCGCTATTACAAAAGGAAATATCTACCTATTTTGCACTATCTTTAACATAAATATTAGAATATATTTATGCTAAAGTTAGAACAAAAAATAATTAAACAAAATTGAAAATTCGCTAAATATTTCGTTGGAATTCACTAGGAAAACTAATTTTAAAATTATTTTTAACTGCTCATAAGAACGACTCATTGAGGCATGTGAACGTAGCATAGTTTTAACAGCCTTTTTGTACTTTCCCACTCAAACTAAAAAAAAGGCGAGTTAAACATTTAAAAGTACATTAAGTAGATAAAAATGTCGATAATATTTATTTTTTATTCAGTATACAGTAATATCACATTTAAAATATATGGCGTCATTAATTATAATGATGTAAAGCATGCATGAATTACCATCTACTCATAACCTCTGTTTGCTCTATTATTCTTTGCCAATAAGGTAAACACCAAAAAGTCCTCAAATTATTTTTAAACATCTATAGAAAAACTTCTAAGTAATTAATTATCAATGTCACATCGTTATTGTATAAAAGAAACTAATTACAGTAACATGTGAATTTTTAGTGTACAAAACAGAAATACGTTTCATGTCAAATTTTATTGATCAAAATATCTAATTTGGAAAGTAAGAGATATTTATAAAAACAAATTACCAATTTTTAAATAAAACAATTTTTAATTTATAAACGAGAGAAATAACTGCTCAACTGAATGTGCTATTTGATTGTTGATCAATTACACTTGAGTTACCAAACAGTTTTCTGGCTACGACTCGTCTCTAGAAGTTCGCACATAGCTGAAGTGTAAACCAACAGCTGGTCGAACAATATCCGTAACCTCCAATTTATTGGTAAGAATAGCCATCAAACGCATGAGCTAGATTTATGAAAACGTTCTAAGAATTGAAACTATCTTTCATGAAGATCATATCAATACTTGCTTAGGCCAACAAGATTTTCAAAACTTTGTATATTTTCAATACTTTTTGACCAAATTATTTAAAAAAACTATTCGATAAAAATAGCTTATCGTCTTAATATCTCGACACTCTAAACCTAAATTTTGTTGGCATTTTTAACATCGTTGTTTTCTCTGTTATTATAGATTTTAGGGGCAAATACCAAATGAAATTAATTGATGAAAGCATTCATAATTAAAGTAAATAAAGGATTTTCTTAATAGTCATTGAAAATAGACGTATAAAAATTATTTTCTCTCATTCAAGTTCTTGGATCATATAACCATGGAAATCTTTTTACGATCATCTGGTACGGAATCTGACGAAATTTATCGAGGAAAATTTCAGTATTTTAAATTTTATAATTTCATTAGAAGTTTAACTGATTTTGTAATCAATTTGATATTGCATGTGTGTTACAGAGAAAGTGATTAAAAATTGCATTGCTTTTAATATTTCAAAAACTTTATATGATTTCATCATAAATGATACTTAACTCTTTCATTTAAATTGCAACAGTATAGTATGATCTTACGATCAAGACCTTTTCAATATTAATGACATAATTTTTATGCAAATTCAATAAGAAATCTATCGGAATTATAAGAGCTAGTAAGTCTTATAAATGATAAATATGATAAAATTAATTGTAATAAAAGTTCATAACAAATATCATTTTATTGCTTTATGAAGTGTTCTAATTACATTTTAATCATTTTATCAAAGCTTAAGTCTGGGAATTATGAATAAATATAAATATAACAAAGGAAGGAAATTTTAAAAAGGGTGGGCTACAAAAAAGGCACATTTAAATTGACATACAATGCAGAGTTAATATCTGTGAGATATTTTAATGTTTTACATAAGTCAAAAGATATATACCAAAGTCACAAGAAAACACCACTCAATCTAAATATGGGTCTTATTTAAACCAAAAGCAGTCTTATTATCACCTGTCTAAAAGAACAAAGATCTCTCATCCTTCAATGTATGGAGGAAAAATTGAGTTTTAGCCAGATGGAAGACAATAGAAGATCAATACCATTACGTCTTTTTTAAATAAATTGTATAATGTCTGATAGAGCTTAAATTAAAAAGAGTTATTGAAATTTGAGAATCACAAAAAGTTAAACATTCTTTTTGTTTCTTATCTTCAATATTTCCATTGTAATTAGTATAGTTTTATTAAGGAAGTGTTAGCATAAAACCATATTTTTTTTTTATAAAGAGAAGGGCATATTTTGAGTTACTTTTTTTACTATTTTTTTTTACAAAAAAATATTTCTGCTATGCTTTTATTTTTATTTGTTCAAAAAAGTTCTCCGAAAATAATACTTTCTATCTTTCTATTAAAAAGTAAATTTGAGAAGTTTTTCTGTTCAAATTTTTATATTTCTGAGAAACATTTTCAATATCTCATTTTTAATCTCAAAATACATATGACTGAGAGATAAAATAAGAAGAGTTTTCAAGAAAATTACACAGAAGCCAACTAGTCCGCCAAAGTATTTCATTTTTCTTAAAAGGGGAGTGAAGAAATTTTTTTAATAAAAGAGAAGATAGAAGAGGATAAAGAGAAATAACAAAGATAAAACAGGTTTTAAAAATTTGATGATAAATTTGTTTTACTTAAGCGACAATTTTATTCAATTAACAACACCAGAACATTTATTTGATCCTCACAAGAACCACAATTTAAAATGTCTTTTAAACACACAATTAGGCGTCTTAGTTGACAATCCTTTTCTTAAAATAAAGTTTTAAAATAATGCAAATAATATGTTTTGAGAAATCTATTAATTGTAGTCCATATTTAAAGACATACACTTTCTTGATTTCAGTATGCATTAAAGGGGATTTTCAGTTAAAATTAGTCATTAATCAATTTAATTTTCAAAAAAGTAATATGAAAAAACAAATATGAAAAAAAATTACTAAGACATTTATTTACTTTAATTTGTTTATTTATACATTTATTGAAGTTTCTCTGTCTATCTTTGGGTAATTTTGTATTTAACTAATTCGTATTTTTTAATTAAATGTTTATGTATGTACTTAAGCTTTTTCTTCATTATAATACTTTGTATGATTTTAATTTAGAATAATGCCTTTAATTTTGTATGTTATGTTGATAATTTACTGTAATTATTATTTAATTCAGTAATATTTGTAGGTTTTTCAGTTTTAATAATTTTTTTTATATTTGTTTTTAGAGGCTGTAACCAGTATTTTAATTATTTTGGTTAGTTAAAAGTTGAGTAATTAATATTATATATATATATATATATATATATATATATATATATATATAATTCTTTTACAAAAAGAAAATTATAAACAACTTATTCATCAAGGGGATCTTACTAGTACTTGTCTAGTCAATATTTATCTACATTTCTTTGAAATTTCGAGATGATAATAATTTCAAATTATTTCGATACATTAATGATTTTATAGTTTTCAAGTTGATTTTAACACAGATATTATTTAGATTAATCCCTTTATCACGTACATTTAAGTTTGATTAAAACTAATATAAATTTTTTGAAACAGATTTCTTAGATGTTAATTTAAAAATTGTTAATGACGAATTTATTAGAAATATTTATTATTGTTTTTATATTAATAAAGCGCCTTCTTTTAATAGTAATCTAAGTTTAAATATATTTAGAAACATATTACATAATTATTTACTGAGAATTAACAAATTAGTTAATTTCCCTATAAGTTTTCAAAATAACTTCTATATTACCTGTGCAAACGCTGAATATCCAATTAACTTTTTATAATGAGTGTGAGTGTGAATGTTTCATTATTTTAAATCTTTTATATTTTATTATGTTATTATTTTTAATTTTTTATGTTTTACTTAATAGTATACTTGGCTTTATATTGCTTTCTCATTCTCATATTCTCTGTTTTTTTTAAAAAAATTTATTGAATGTTTTTACTATTTTTAAATGTTTCTTTAAATAAATAAGTTGTTTCACTCTATTCAAAACACATTTTTAACTTCGTTTTTGATCTAATTTTCAACTTCATGGGAGACATTTTTAATAAAATAATTTTGGTATATTAAATTTGTTAAATATTGTTTCTTTTCCAATATATTTTCTATAATTTTTTTGTTAGATGAATAAAACTTTTGGTTTCTTTAAATCAAACAATCAGTTTTTACTTTGGAATACTTTCATAAAGTGGAGAAGGTAAGAATTAGTTTGAAAATGTATATTGTTCTTTATGTTGGTAAAAGTTCTTTTTAAATAGTAATGTTTGTTTTATTTAATTTCAATTTAATAAAATTCATTTCGGAAAAGGTAATCCATTTCTTTCTATTATTGATTTGGACTATTTAAAAAATTTCAACATTTTATTTACGATGACATGTCATTGGTAAATATTTTATATTACATTGTGTTTTAGACTGTTTACCGTTGTGATTATTTTTCAATTTAATTAATATTACTCTTTTTAGTTAAGGTTTTTAAAGAATGTTACAATATTTTAGCTAATTAATTCAGCATAAATTAGTATGTAGAGAACTTAAAAATGTTTCCTGTGTTAACTTTCTATTTCTTGTGATTGAATTTCTGAATTTGACGTTTTTGAATTTGTTATGCTATATTTTTAGGTAATTTAATTCACTGAAGTGCGATGGTTTGATTAGTAATTACCACTATAAATACGCATTATTCCATTCTAAGTTATAGAACAGTATTAATTACATTATTTCATCTTTCTTTTTTTCCCCCCTACTATTATTCTTTATTCTAAAATGTTTAGTTCTTTAACAGATTGTTTTGATTTTTTTGTTTTAAATTTTAGATTGTTTAACTGTTTAAGAATATATTTATTTGATTTGCATAAATATTAATTTTTTGTGACTTTCCTAAAAAATTAGATTTTCTCCCTTCTAAATTTTCTTCTCATCTTTAGTTATTCCGAGAACGTGAAATGTACTGTTTGTATTTCTTTACACACGCGCGTACACACACACACACACACATATATATATATATATATATATATATATGTATATGTATGCGTGTGTGTGTGTTTGTTTATATATATTTATATATATACAGGGTGTCCAGCCTTAATGTGACCCAATAGCTAATTCCCGAACCGTTCGGTTTAGATATGCACTTCCAATTTGAAAAATGTTTTAAAAAGGTAAAGAATATTTTTACGTGCTTTTCGAACCAAAAAACCCATTTACAAAAAAATTACAAAAACTAAATTTTTATACGGTCCTCAGGTCCTATCACTTGTATTTAGGAAAAGATGCATCACACAAAAACAAAGTAAAAACAAAAAGTTTCATTTTATTATGATAAAAACTGACCGAGTTATGCCTACATAAAGTTGAAGCATCTGAATTGCTCAGAAAAAAGGGTCGAATATAAATTGAGTTTAGAGAACAGTAATTCACTATCTACAGAAAGAGCAAAAGAAAAAAAAATTATAGTAATACTAAAACATCGTAGTAAACATCATAGATTGACAATTTGTATTGCTGTATGGCAAGTTAAATTAAAGAAATACAATTTGTACCGAAAAGATTAAAACAGCTTTAGATTAAATAGCAGCAAAAGAATACAGGATTTGCCGTTAAAATTATAGCATAATGTGGACTGATGCTCCAATCATGAATCAGGGGCTTTATTATATCAGAATGACCAAATTAACTTAAATAATGTTCAAAATGACTGTCTTCCACAGAAATGCAGTACCGAATTCGCATCAGAAACTCCGCCTCTAACTTCTGCAACATAGTTGGTGTCACAGACTTGTATGTCATGCTGATTCGATTGAGTAAATCGGATTTACTCGTGGACTCACGTTTGAACACTTTGCATTTTAGGAAGCCCCAGAGAAAGAAATCCAGAGGACTTAGGTCGGGTGATCGCGGGGGCCACTCCTGTTGACCTCCGTAGTCGATTATTCGAGTGTCAAATGTCTGCACCAAAAATGTACATGGTTGCGCAGATTTGTGTGCGGGTGCTTCATCATGCTGGTACCACATGCGTGACAAATCCCGTAAGGAAACTTCATCTTCTAAAAAATCGGCTAACGGTCCAGATAAAATTTCCGTGAATGATTCTGATGTTAAAGGTCCATCGAAATACATTGGGCCAATTAAAGTGCTCTTCCATATTCCGCACCACACATTCACCAACCAACGCACTTGATGGCGATTCGGTTGTATTAGATGTTGATTTTCGAGGGACCAATAATGCGTATTCTGTATATTAATAGTGCCTTGCCTCGAGAACTAACATTCATCCGACCACAAAACTTCATTCAAAAAATCTGGATTTTCATCCAGTGTGTTTAACACGAAATTGCAAAAATCAAAACGGCACTCCAGGTCACAGGACATTAGTTCCTGCGCCAGGACTGGACGATAAGGATATACAACGTACGTATGTAATATGTTCCATACCGTCGATTTTCACTAGGAACAAGCCTTGCTAATATCCCGGACACTACTTTCAGGATGAGCCAGGGCATATCCTAGAACATCCTCAGCGGGTATCCACAAACTCCCAGTTTTATACAAGCGTTGAACGGCACGGGCAATTGTACAATAAGATGGATGTCTTCGACTGGGAAATTTAATGGCATAAAGTCTTGCCGCCTCTCTCTTATTTCGATTACACTGCCCATACAACAGTACCATTTCTCAGTATTCTTCATTTGTATACATCTCGTTCTCCCGTACTAGAATTCTTAATATTAGAATACGACTGTATGCAATTGCAAGCGACTACACAACTGATTTTTAACGTTCGCCATGATAAGCACCGCAGCAAATAAGTCTATTTTTTTAGAACTGCTTTTGAAATGTTTTCTTCGTCCAAAATATTTTATTTTGTCTATGTTTTACACGTACACAGAATAAATTTTATTTCTTAAATAATTAATTATTGTATTGTTAACGTAATATATGCACTTTTAAATTTAAAAACGATTTACATAAGAGTGACGTGCAGAGTGAAAGTTTCCTGGCAGAGTTCCAATTAATTTCACTTTGGAGACGGTCCCTTACTAGCTTCTTGGAAAATGGCTGAGAAAATAGAAGAAATGTATGATTTTCAAAGTTTCATAACTCGGTCAGTTTTTATTGTAATAAAATGAAACTTTTTGTGTTTACTTTGTTTTTGTGTACTGCATCTTTTCCTAAATATAAGTTATAGGACCTGAGGACCGTATAAAAATTTAATTTTTATAAAATTTTTTTGAATGGTGTTTTTGATTCGAAAAGCATGTTAAAACATCCTTTACCTTTTTAAAAACATTTTTCAAATTGAAGTGCATATCTAAACCGAACGGTTCGGGAATTAGCTATTGGGTCACATTAAGGCTGGACACCTAGTATATATATATATATATATATATATGTGTGTGTGTGTGTGTGTGTGTGTGTGTGTTTATATATATCTGTGTTGTGTGTCCGTAATGATTCAAATTTGATTTGTAATAATTTCACTGAAAAACATTAACTAATTGCCTAATTTCCCCTTCATTCTCTACCTCATACAATTCCAAAATATCCATTAAATTTTGCGATCCCGTGCTCATAAAATTACGCTGAACTTCCTTTTCTCGTGATAGAAAACTTGTAAGGATCATTCTTACTCGGTGTCCGAATCTCTATATCTTATACCATGTCAAATGGGAAAATCCCTTAGGTGAAAACGAAGGTAAGGAAAACTCCTGCCTCCTTTTCTCTCTTCTGCGCTCTTGTGATGTAACTGAAGGCGGGACTGTGTCTCCTGCCTTACTGATACTGCACGAGTCAAAAGTAAAGGGAACTATGTCAGTTCTTTTCAATATTGGAGTAACGTTACTATACTGCCATACTTCGTTACACTTCACAAATGCATATGATATATATATATATATATATATATATATATTGTATATATATATAATATATTTGTTGAAATATTAACAATACTTGCTTAAAATACAGTTCACTGTTACTGTGTTTGGAACTCCTTTGTAAAATAGAATTCGTAATAATGAATATTCCACAGTTCGAATATTAATTTCTGATCTGCATCTTGTTGCAGTAGTGATAGTGTGATTATGGATGTGTTGGATAAAGTTAATGTATGGATAATTTTTTTTCCGTAAAGAAGTTCATCGTATATTGAGAACAACGTCTTATACATTCATATTATTTAATAAGCTGTTATTGCTAAGATCATCTGTTTTTATGTCACGGTAATTACCAAAATTTTGTATTTAGGTTTCATGGTTAGTTTCAATTTTAGGTTAATATTGTAATGTTAATGGAGTACACAGAAGGTTTCCGTGCTTCCATATCAGTAAAATGGACTTCAGAAAATAACAATGCACACATAATACATTAAAAACATTGCGTTAGAGTTTAAACACAGAAGTTACCGACTTAAAATTATCCTAAAAAAAAATGTTTTTGAAAAAATAAATAAATCTTATATTTCAAAGTAAAACTCAAACATGTAGAGTTTTCTACCTCTGTTTTAATGTATATTCCTTTTATAACTTTAGAAGATGTACATACAGCTCTTGAGTAACATTGTAAATAAAAATTTGTCAAGTAAATTTGTTCGTTTTCAAACTGTCTGCCGTCTGATATAAAGATGAAGCTTCATGAATTTGATGGATATAAAACGCTTTTTTTAGTAGTATTCAACAATTTTACAGCATTGATGTCATTAATGTTGTTATGCTATGCGATTTTATTTTAATTTTGGGTTTTTTCATTTGTTAATGTATGATATGTTTTCTAATAATAGAATGCAACTGTATTAACCATGAAACATAAAAGCATAAGGCACTACAGTTATGAACGTTCTGATTTTTATCTCAAAACCAAAAGGCACTTTATCCACAAATTCTTACATTTTTTAAAATTTATAAAGGTACAAAGCATACGGCATACAAACTTATAATTTAAAAGTCAACAGTCCGAAGAATAAAATGTACTTAGGTTAATTGAAAAATATTCATTAACAAGCTAGCTGAAAATCTTTAAACTGCTCTCCTGTAAAATTTCACTTTTGTGATATAATGCCCTTTACCACCGAGATATATACATACATCGTGTGAAAAGCTTTTTAAGTATATTCTTAATTACCTTTCCTTTCACTAATGCAGCTTAATTTAAAAATCGCTCCAGGGGAATAAGATAATGCGATATTCTATTTCGGTAAAACTTTTAAGAAACATTTTCACAGTATGTGGACATTTACACAGAAAAGTGTATGGCAAGCACACGAAGTTGAGTCAATTTAACGGACTTGTAGCTTGGAGCTATGAGTTGACATTAAACTCTTGTTCTAAAGTAAAGGGTACGTAGAAAATAAGAATGAAAAATATTATGCATTTTAAACATCCATTAAAATTACTTAAAATGACAAGTTTTGACTGAAATAAACAAAAGATACGTTAAATATTAATCTAATGTAATATAAAAGTGCCACACTTTTGCGCGGTCATTAAAGACTGATTTATTTGCTCTTAAACATAGCTATAATTACGTTTGAAATTACGTAAAACTGAAAAAAGTAAGGCTTTCATTTTGAAACATTACAAACTTATCTTAATTAAATTTAACTCAAAAGGTTTGGAATTTAATATGCTTCTTTTCTTTTTTTTCCTCGGGGAAGGAGGGAGGTTGAAGTTAAATAAATATATCACGCTGAAACTAAGATTTGGCATTTTTTTTGCATGTGATCTTGGTTTCAAGAAAGAACTTCGTTTTAAAACGTTTAATAAATCACGGAACAAATTGCTTTAGGCGAGACCATGACGTAAAATAAACATTCTGTTTATTATTCGTTCTTATAAATTATTTTAATATATATTTTGTAAAAAAAAGGAGAGAAAAATACTTTTACACAATCTCTATTTAGCTTTAAATAACAATGCGTTGGGATACATCATTATATTTTGCACGTTCTTCAGTTTTCAGTTCATTACACATAGAAAAAGGAAGTAATCTGCAATATTTTTCGCTTTTAATGATTATAAAGTGATAAAATTTTGTAATGAATCAAATTATTTTTTTACCGAATTTGAGGTTGTTAAATTACAAGTGAAACTATTAATATGAAAATTATCTTGTACATAGGAAAAAAAATGTTCATTTTGCAAGGATTTTGTAGAAACCATTTTTAATTTTCAGGCTTTATGAAATAAAGAAAAGATTAATGGTTTTCACAAGACTTTTCAATCACGTTTTTTAAAAGAGATAAAAATTAAGATCGCTCGAAAATCTTTTCAAGAAATACTTTAACTTGTATTAGCAAATATAGGTTAAAAACGATGTAAAAATTTATTTTAATCATCATATTATATATATATATATCTTAATTCTCTTTTAAAATTTAATATATTTTAAAAATATGATACATAAAAAGTTTTATTGATATTTTAATTTAATAAAAATAATAGCTATCACATATTCCAATAGCAATATGTTAAGCGTTCATTTCTTTTGCATTTTTCAACAGATTAAATAAAGTTTAATAGGTGGAGCTTTTTTTAAGTTTAAGTATTTTTTTAAGTTAAGAAAATATGAAACGTTAAATGTTTCATAATTTCAGTATAATAGAGCGCAGAGGGTGAATGTTTGTTTCCACCCAGACTATTTTTAAGTAAATTTCGAAATTTAATCTGAAAGCATCAGAATTTAAACATATTTTGAAATATCGCTAGATATATGTGTATTATTTTTATTAAATTTATTTTAAATACTAGATGTGACAGAGTAATAGATATCCGTTTTCCTTTAATTTTCTTATTAAATTAAAGTTGTTTTGTTTTTGTTAAAATCCTTCTTTGATGAAAACTGTAAAAATATTTCATATCTGTAAGCGCAAACAAACTAAAATATCAAAATTTAGCTAACAACATTATGCACATTTAATGTTTTAATTTAAAATACGAAATGTATTAATTTTAACGTATTAATTTAATGTTTGGTTGATGTATTAATTTAAAATACTAAATCACTAAATTATTATCATGTGAGAAAAAAAGTAATACTAATAACTTTCTAAATCAAAGACACTTTATAGAATTATTTAACAGAAGATGATTAAATAGAGTGAGAGAGATAGAGAAGGAGAGCACACACAAATATTTGTTAAAATTAATTTTAAGGAAACATTTGCTTCCCACAATGACGTTAAACAATCTTTTTTAAGCATTTTTTTTTAAGCATTTTTTTTTAAATCAACGTTATATAACTAATGAAATTCTTTTCAATTTCCTTAAAATTTGCTTCAGAAATTTTAAATCAAATTTAACCGAGTGGAAAGAACTCAAGTGCACTGTTGCTAAATGTATTTAGGGAAAAACGTTTTAAGTTTTCATACATTATGCAACAGAGTATTGTTTCCCCGAATTGGTTCAACTCTTCTCCCCCCCCATCCTGTGACTCCCTCACTGTCTCTCTTTTGAGCGTAAGCTCTCACTCCGCTCTTTATGTTTTTCTCTCTTATCTAGCTTTCTTTTCTTTTGTCTCTTTATTCACCCAAGCAACTGCTAGATCTTCATGTGGTACAACTGGAATATCAAGTATGTTTTAAAGTGTTTTCGTAAACGTTAACGTTACTTTGCAGACAGAAGATAGTTCCATGTAGCATCTTTCGGTGCGTTTCAAGTGCATGAATAAAGCTTCATTTTAAGAAAAAAGGCATGATTTCTCTCCATTGTGCTCTGACAATCCGTGTGAATATACATTCTAATCATATGTGGCTTTTCATAGTTTATTTCTTCAACTAGAAGCAAGAATTAAAAAAGATGAAAAGAAAAGTCATTCTTGGCAATGAAGCTCGTTTTTGATTTTCTTTTATTTTTAGAAAAAAGCCACAATTATGACTTGCTCCTTTTTTTTAAAATTAAGGTGCGTGCAATTATTGCGTGCGCAAAGAAAAATATATATGACGTTTTCTTGAGGAATTTTGTGAAAAATTTCCTTACAATTCCGCTAGTACATTTTCATTGGTCAGCAAAAATACATTATCCGATTGTGTTATTTATAACTTAAACCTGCCTTAATTATAGTCCGAATTTTTTATCTTATTCCAATCCTAAACTTACGACATGTAAAATCTATTCAGACATCATCTACGTTTTTATTTACTTGTAATTACAGTGTATATTCCCTTTTTGTCCGTGAAGTCTGAATAAGGATTGCGATTAAATATTTTTTTAATTAATATGTGTAGTAGTAAGATTTTAAAAGTTATGCATCCTTTTAGGTATAATTAAATGTTCTTATATATCTTATAATAGTCTAATTCTACTACTGGTACCTTAGAGTTTTCTAATTAAATTACAAATAATTTATAATGCAGTTTTATTTCATAATTCTTCTTTGTACTAAATAAATTATTAGAATGTTAGTTTTAAATTATTTCTTTTATTTTAAGAACTATTTGTCCATCTCCTCAACTATTTTATTCAACTGTTTCTAATTTTTTTTTTAAATTTATTATTATTTTTTTTATTTGTTTAGATTTCTTCCAGATATATTTACTGTATAAAAATTCCACCAACAGTTATTTAAAAAAAATTCTTTTTAGAACGGCTGTTATGATTAATTTTTCTTTTTGTATTCTCAAGAAAAAATTTAACAAATTTAAAACAATACAATGATTAAATCTAGGAATTAAAGCAAAAACATCAGAATTTGATTAAAATGCACGTCGCAATTTTCGATAAAAAAAACCCATACTTGTTAAATTTTAGAACGAATTTGAGGAAGTGTATGCATTGTAAAAATGTGAAAAATTACCAAATACAACCCATTTTTATTTACAAAACATTGAATGATGAAATCTTTTTTGTAAAGAAATAAATTTTAGGATTATCTTAAGATAGTTCTCCAACAATACGACAATATTTAAATTTGTAACTCAGAAACAGGTTCAAAGGAAGAACATATTTCTTTTTAAAATTATATGAATTCCAAAAAGAAGCAAAAAGACTTAAAAACTTCTCAAACTTCTCTTTTTCTCCTCCAATGCAAAAAATTTATGAATATTGTGAAAAACAGTACTTTTTAAAACACCTATGAATATTATGGATCTTATATTCCTAAACATAAAAATATTGAAAGATGAAATTATTAAAATTTTCGTGAAATGATATATGCACTAAATTCTGCATATTTAATGAAAATAATTTTAGAATTTATTTTTTGTTAGTCATCAACGAATAATCAGATGTTCTTTTTGTCACGAAGGCTTCAATATGTAAACAGTTCACATTCTAAAATATTTCAAATCTTTCTATTAAATTGTTATACACAATTCTTACAATTTTTTGTTCATTTTGTTACTATTTCCACGAGGAACGTATTTTACAATTTTTCTGAAATATATATTATTTGCTAATAAAGGAAAAAATATTATATTTTAGTGTTAGGAATAAGGGAATAAAACTGCTTAAAGAATCCATTTTAATCATAAATTACGAATTTCTAATTTACTTCCCAAAGCCTTAGCTTGATTACATTTTTATATCAAATAGAGAATACTTAGGTCTATTTCATTTAAGTTAATAAAACACAGAATTGAATTTTTTAGTATAATATTTACATTAATACAATGAATTTCCCCATAAAATACCTTAACTCCAAATATTTAAAGTGTGTAAAAACAGTTTTAATTTTTAATGATATTCGTACCTTCGTTAAATACTAATATGAATTAAATTTTCGTTTACATTCAATTAGTATTAAATAACATCTACATCGTTTTTATTATGACATTAAATAAATTTCATGTACATTTGTATCTTACATTTTAATAAAATTATTTTTCATCCAGCAAACATTTACACACAAAACCATCATCAACTTTAATATAAATTAATTTATATACCTTTAAGTTTGATTGAATTGTTTAGGTATAAAGCTCTATTATATTTAATACCATTTACTGCATTTCAATCGAAAAGCCTTTTACCAAGAAATCATTTCCCAAAAGAAACTATCATCCCATGTGGATTTTTTAACAACTTCCCGCCGGACGTCTTAAGAGAAAGCGCAAAACTACGAACTTCAAACAATGGGGAACTTTCTCAAAGTACACAAAAATGTGGACTTACCCGATTCAACCGCAAACGGCCCCTTCAGGGATGGCAGAATAAAAACGACGGTTTGAAAAGTCCACAGCAAAGTGAAGATGCGGAAATCCACGAACCATACCATCATGCACGACTTCTACATGATAACGAATATCCAACCGAATAAGTAACTCTATGGAGTTTTTGCGCAACCCCACCGAATTTACACCTACTCGTGATAGTGGAACGCGATCGTCTGCAATTCAATATTTCTCCCCATCCTCCTCTCGGAATAGTCAAGAATGAATCTGGCATCTACTACTTCATCGATGCGCGCCATCTAGCGAGAAGCATCGGAAGCGTCATTCAGATGACAGAGTGGGCCAGTTGCTTGTTATTCTATTTCATTATTCTTTTTTATTCCCCTTCCTAACAACAACAAAAAAAGAAAATGTTGATTTTATCAGAGCGTAGAATGCTTTTCGAGCATCATCAATTCGAGGAATCGTCAACTGGTAATGAGAGCGCATTAGTTTTTCATTCGAATGTCTAGCTATTAGGCAAGGAATACAAATAATTTTGAAGTCAGTAAAAACAGACTCTGAGAGCTCCGTTTAATATATTTCTTATACATTTTATTTTCTGTGCAAGAAATCTTTTTTTTTTTTTAAAAAAAAAGGACACTATTATAAAATTAAATCACACTACGTTCTTTACTTTCCTCTATTTCTACCCCCTCTTCTCGAAGAAGGATTTTATCTAAAATTTATAAATTCCATACATAGAGCTCTCGCCAAATGAACTTCCAATGCTAAATACAATCACTAAAACGCAATAGTTATAAGAATGTGTTAAAAAGTACGTATTTCTTAAAGTAGTTTCCGAAATTCAAGTGATCATGATAGATTTAATGTTATTTGTTTAAAAAGATAAATTTAAAGTTTTTTTTGTAAAATATTTTCATAAAAAGTATTGATTTACTTTAAGACATAAGCCAATTCAAAAAATGAAATATGGTTGCTCACTACTTTACTGAGATGACTTGATTTTCATTTTATTTAAGAATCAATTTTAATCTTTTATTTACTTTTTTTTTTATTTTTGGCAACTCTGAGTAAAAAAAAAAAAGAAAGATTAATAATTTCTATTCAGTACAAAAATGGCATTTTTTTTTATAAAAAAGTAATTTGATTAATAACTCATGTTTAGTATGAGTTATCCAGAGAAAAATTTACATCCACTCAAAAATAATTTTGTCAGTCATCAAAAGTAATTAAGTCGCCTTCGACAAAGAAAATGAGATTATTTCAAGCCAAGTTTAAGTAAGTTACTATTT
The DNA here is from genome assembly GCA_019974015.1 of Nephila pilipes. Lineage (NCBI taxonomy): Eukaryota > Metazoa > Arthropoda > Arachnida > Araneae > Nephilidae > Nephila > Nephila pilipes. The sequence continues at coordinate 695,539 of BMAW01046038.1, forward strand.
TTAAATGAAAAGTAATAGATGTCATTTTTTTAACAACGTGGTGTCTGTTTATGCGAAAAATAAATCACATTTATTAATATAAATAATTATGTATGAACAATCAATATATTATTAATAATCAATAGTATTTTTGTAAGTCATATATTTAATTTAGGAACATCTTGCATAAAATTTACTATATTTATGACTTTAAAAATTTGTTTGGTAAATAAAAAAAACATTACACCTATCCACTGAACATAATTATAATTTCAAATATTAGATTTAATAAAATTATAAAATTTAGGATGGGAATTTCCCATTGTGTTTATGCAAATAGCGAGCAATACTTCAAATCTGTATGAGTTTATTTGAAAATATTATATTCATAGTATAGGAAACAACCTCATTTTATAACGTGGAAAATATCAGCGATAAGGATAAAGTAAATTTTTAGAAAATTGTGCCAGAATCCCAGAATCCTAAGAAACTACATTTTCAGGAAAATGCAAATAAAGATATTTTTCTCTGTGGCTTAGCACGCTTGTTTACAATTTTAAAATTCTATTTTAGAACGTTTTCTATGTATCAAATTCTCATATATAATACATCTACAGAATCAGCACTGCGTCTCTTATTTTTTAACAGAAAAATGTTTTCAAAAATGGAAAAGATTTGAAATATTTCATTGTCTCTCAGTTACCTTAATAAAAAATAAATTCTTTATTTTTCAGCATATATATATATATATATATATATATATATATATATATATATATATGTTTTAATCGAAAAAATGTTTTTAAAATTTCATTCTGATTTTTTCTATGATTGTAAAATGGATACGTCGTTCAGATTTTTTTCAGTTAATGTAAAATATAAGATAAGATATTGTAAGATCAAAAATGGATACTTCAGAAAAATACTCTTAAGTTATTCGATCTTGAAATGAACAAATGGAATTCTATTGTTCAATACAACGAGTGCTAAATTGAAATAAATTGTTTACCACAAATAGCGTGTTGCTTTCTTTTGATTTTAAAATAACTTTCTAAAACATTTATAATTTCTTAAAACAAAAATATATGCGTTAGTTTCGTTATTTTATGAATTATTTAAATGAAATGATTAAGCCAGTTAACTCATTTCATTTGAGTTTCATAGGATTTTTTTCAAACTTTATTTGTCGCACTTATGTTTCATTTGAGTTTCATAGGATTTTTTTCAAACTTTATTTGTCGCACGTATTCAAAGTGATGTCTATGTATACTTAAAATAAAAAAAAAGTTTTCGTTTTACTTTTAGGCAATCTGAAGAATATTACTCGTATTTTTTTTCTCTTGCAGATATTTAAATGACTTTGTTTTTGAAAATGGAAATCGAGGACTAAAAAAAAACATTCCTTTTCTAAAAAAGCTTTTTAATGAAAAATTAAATTATTCTACGTCACTAAAGAGTGCGTTAATTTTAACACTCCATCTGATGTCAAACAAAGATTATTTTTTTCATGCTGCTAGGCAGTAGAATATCCAATGATAAACATTACACGCTTTTAATCACAAGATCAAACGATTTTTTGTAACGTAAAATACTTCTTTGTTTTTTTCTCGGTAAATATATTTTTTCATTAACATCTAAGAAACGTCAATAGAATTTTCCCTCAATAAGTAAAGCTTTAAATTTTACGATTTAAACTTTAAGATTCTGTTGTTATATTGCTTATAATACAATATCAGTATCTTTAACATGTTCTTTTTAACGCAGACTACATTTTAAGAACTGAACTTTATTAAAATCACCCTATTTAGTAATATTGTGAGTTTCTCACAATAAATTTGATTGTTAAATATTCCTTCATTTTGCTTTTTCATTACACAGAAAATTCTACTTCTTAGTATAAAAATAAAAAAAAATCACATGCCGAATTCCTTAGATCAAATTTGTCACTCACAAATCACCAACCTAGAATAATCAAATCAATTTATTTCATTCAAAATTTATGCATATTAATTATAATTTTGTTATTTTAATTAAACAACCATCATTAAAAACCAAAGCATACTCTAAGCCTGTTTTAATTTTAAAATCAATTCTTCCACTGATAACGGGATTTTAGAATTAGTGACAACCTATAGAAAATATTATGCAAATTATGATCGCATTTTTAAGGAAGTATTAGTTATTATTCTAGAAAAAAGTAGTTATATATTATTAAATTAAAAATCGAGTAGTTAAAATTTTTATCAAAAATATCTAACTATTTTTCTATTTAAAAATATATATAGATTAAAAAAAGGCGAAAGTATTAATGAAATGTAAAATTAATAATCATGATAAACAATTTAGTTTAGTTTTTTATTAATGTCGCACTAGAAGTAACACGAGAGCTATTGGCAACGGATCTCGTAATTTTGAACCTCGGTCAAGTGACAAGGACGACACCTGAGCTTCCCCCCTCTCCTAACTCCCCCACACCTCCTTGTCGGGATCTTGGGCCCCGACAGATTTAACACGCATCAGCCCTGGTTACACGGCGGATCTTTAGCGGCCAAGGATGGATTCCACGACTGAACGAAAAACCTCAGGCCACGAATCCGAAACCAAGACTATTAAGCTACCGCAGCTACATCATGATTAATAAAAATGAAAGAATTAGGTTTTATTGACAGATCAGAAAGACGTTAAATTAATGTTACGTAATGATATTCATCCGAGGTTTCACTGCACTTTTAAATATATATTAGTTCCAATCAGAACTCTTACAAATTTAAAAAAAAAAAAAAATATTTTTCTACATGACTTCAAATTATTACCTATAGTTATTTACTCGATCAAATAGATTCGTCAATTTTTTTTAATGTTTCGAAGTTCGAAATAATAAAGTAAGCCCTTATATATTTTTATATCAGAAAAGTAGAATGTATTATACTTCCACATTCATTATTCTTAATCTTCAATATTTTGCATATGAGACTATTTACGTATGCTTCTAACATTTTTCCGCATCTGGCTTAGCTGTTTCGAAAAATTCTTGATGTCATTTTTTGGAGTCATTGGTATCTAAATATTAAGGCTCCTTTATACATGAAAAAACATTTTCTCTTTTGGTTTTTATTATTTTTGTAATAGCTGCAATGTAATTAGAGTTTTAATAAGAGTTATAATTAAGAGTTTTCTTTTAAGTTGCATTGCTATCATTTCCATATATCTAAATATCTTTAATTACATTTAATTTACGTGTAATTAAAAATATTATAACGAATAAAAACTATCATTTATAACAACTTAAACAATCAATCACTATTTTTATTTCAAAAACTGCATCAAATTTATTAAAAATATTTAAATAAAACAAAAAAGTTGTTTGAATTTTACAATAATTAAAAATGCTTGAAACCAGGTCTTTTAATTATTTGCTTTATTATTAAAGACTTGGTCAAAATCAATTCTTTTACAACGTGTTCAGATAAACGCTTAAAAATTATGGAATATATCTTATATCGAGTTGGTCGATTTAAAAACTTATGTTACGCTACAGAATAATTATAAGTCCCAAATGATTACATTATGCTGATAAAAAGAGATAATTCTTGGACCGAAACATTTACAAACAAATTGTATTAAAAGCATAAAATGATTACATTATACCGATAAAAAAAAAGTTAACTCTTGGGCTGAAACAATTACAAATGAATTAGTGAGTTAGTGAATTAGTTACCAATTAGTGAGGAAATTTTTAACATTTGAATATTTCAACTTACAGATAGTAATGATAGAACAAAAATATGCAACTTGGACCACGAGGGAGTTATAATACATTTATAGTTACTTGAGAGTCATAATTATCTTATTAACTCAATTTTCTAGGTAACAGAAAACTTATTATGAAAAGGTAATTAATTTGTCTCCTTTTTTTTCACTTTAGTGTTAACTTTATTTCTGAAATTTCAACCTAGCGCAAAAAACTACTAAAAAACATCAAGATCCAACGCGGGTTATATAAAATGCTGTGAAACAGTCAGTGGATTGCAAATGCTGAAATTATTATGTAATGATCACAGAAATCGTCTCCCAGAAAAACGTTTAGAATAAAAGAAACCTAATATGATGTAACACTACTTATTTACATATATCTTACCTTTAAGACTTAATCCATGAAGTGAAATAAATAAGGAAAATATAAGCCATTTAACATTAAAACAAGAGGAAAAGTAATATTATAATTTTCATAAGATGCGTAAATTTAACAAAAGTGTACATGTAATTATGGGATTTGAGAGAAATTATACTAATCCAATACAACTTCTATTTACACATTTCAAATTTAAATGTCTCGAAAACCATAACATTTGAACTACAAGAAGTTACATTTGAAACAGTGAAAAGATGAATGCCTCTAAGGGGCTTTTTTTGCTATAATTTTTGAGGGGAATTTAAAATATTTTAAATAATCAAACATTTGCAATTGCCTTATTTTTATGATCATAAAATACTTTCAAAATTTGGAAGAATATATTTAAGGAAGTGTAGTTATAGAAAATTTTCCTTTTATTATTCTTAAAATTCTTTCTTTTCTTCTAAATTCATTGTATTACAGTCCCATAAATGCAGCAATAAATGTAACAGTCACAGAAAAAAATTTGGTTTACATAATATTACTCTCACAAATTCAAGATAGCAGATTGGCAAAAACCTTAAATATTAATATAATTTTGTTAAACAATAACATGTACATGTAAGAAGAATAAAAAAATAATAGTAGTATAAATCATTGCAAAGCAAACACATAAGTGTTTCAAATGTAACTTGTCATGTAAATTTAAGTACACCTAACTCTTTTTTACACGAATTTGAAATAACACGGTTCTCTTATATACTTTTTTACACGAATTTTTGTTTCTAGCACGAATCCCCCTAATATTTTTTAAAATACTAATTTTGACAGTGTAATCAGAAGACGTTCGGCTTATGGCCACAAATGTGTGAGAGACTTGGTCTACTTTATAACTTGTTCAATTTGTATTCTGGAGTTACTGGTAATACCCAAATTTTATAATCGTTTTTTTCTCTATTTCGTTGTACATCAACTTAAACACAGCATTTTGGTTTCCAACGAAACTGCAAATTCCTCACGTCTCTGTTTCAACTATATTCATTCGCTTAATTAAAAACATTAATTGTTTTAACATGTTATTAACTTGAAATATGTCCTTAAAATCACAATTTCTGTCATGTATGATATTTTTTTTTCTAATTTCTATGCATTTTCTTATTTCGATAGTTCAAGTCGATAATGACGAAGTCGGAAGTGAAGTTAAGCTATTAATGGCTGATTTAATTCGAGAGGGCTAAAAATTTGCTACAAGTATGGAACAACATTTTCTTACTCACGATTTTGGCATGGAGCGCACTTTAAAATTTCTGCGTAATCTTAAGTTTTGGGTTACAGGATATCAAGAATTATATAAGCAACATGAGACCCCCTCCCCCTCCAAAAAAAAAAAAAAAAACAGCCGCTAATAACACACATTTTAACCATAACAAAAAAAAAAAAAAAAAAAAAAGAAAAGAAAAAGAAAACCAACAGAGAAAATTCTTCATTTGAATCAAAGCCGGCAATTGTGCTAGACGTATTTGACACATCTACTGATAATAGCATTTTTGATTCAGTTAGTAAAAAACGATCACGCTTGTTATCAAGTAGCGATGAATAGTTGTTAGTAGTTTTACATCTAATTCCCATTTGAATTTTTATATGTTGTATGTACCTAAAAACTGAATTTTCACTGTACACTAATTATATCTTTTTTTTGTAATAAAAATGATTTGTTTTTGTTTCATAAATTTATAATAGGGATTTCATTATTACTTTTTTTGCTCGTTTTTTTGGGAAAATATTCAGAATTTTTCATCTTACACTCTTACACAATTTTTTAAAGTTGTGGAACATATCCCCGAATTTACCATATGTCGCATGCATTTTTACACGATTTTCTAAGGAATGCATCTACCGTATAAGAAAAGTTGTGTATTATATAAAAAGCGCATAATATACTATGGTTATATAAAATAAAAATACTTATAATGAAGTGGACAATACTGAGTTATATGATATAGTAAAATAATGAAGACCAAAGAAATATTTTGAAAAATTAATTACATTTTTCCAATTAAATTTATATAATATAACAGCTACAGGTGATGTGATGAAAGTTCATCGAGTTTAAATTTGCTATTAAAGAGAAACTCTAACAGCAGTAATGAATTACTACTATAAACACTGATGTAATTTAAATATATAGACTTAAATAAAGAGCTTAAGCGGATACACCAAAATTTTCTTGAAAGTTGTTTAAGTAAGATTTGGAATGAAAATAGTTATAAAACATTCATAAATTGGATTAAAGTCTTAAAAGTAATTAACTATTCTTGATTCACAGTATATAATGCCTTTCTAGACATGTTTCAATTTTAACTGCATGAAAATGGAGATTATGAATTTTTTTGTCAATAAATTCACATGTTAGTTTATAATTGCGTCCGATTTTCGCATATAAAGTTATTGGATGCTTACGTGAACATATGCGTTTGTATATATGAGTGTATGATTTAAGAAATAGCTATCTCATTTTAATACAAATTGATATTCAGAAATTTTTTCATCCAATAAATAAATTATTGGTTAAAGAATCAGATACTAAGGGTCCAGAGCATCGTCTCTGAGCGTCAAGCCGGTTAATAAAAATTACAATTCCGAAAAGTTTACTTTCATTTCTGATTCTTTGAATGCACTAATGTCTCCCATACTTATTTAAACACAGTATAAACACACGGTGTCATTTGAAAGGGAATGCACGGTAACGAAATCAAAGGATCTCACGATATTTGGATTGTAGTGATGCCACTATTCAACGTCACACACAGGGATGGTTGGACTACCGCAGGACAAAGAGTCATAAATGCCGACCTGAAAGTGATAAAACATGAACACAAAGCGATCATCAAGAGTTTCTTACAGCACCTAATTCGTCTTTACCAACGATCTGATTCGTCGTTATTGATCCCTTGCATCTCACTAAACATAAGGATCATTGGTAGATGCTTCAGTGAATGCATCCGAGTTCGCTTCTATCAACGACTCCCACTTATATGATGTTAAACGAATTTACAGTTGCAACAAATATACTTTTACTCTCCCTGATCAGATCCCGCTCATCTGACTCGAGTTCTTAAGCAATGCTCTGCCATCACATAACCAACCAGATAACTTGAGGCTTTAAGCGAAAATGTCTGTTCATTCGAAAGCCGCACTTCTTTGTTTATCTCATACGTGATACACTTACAGTTAAAAATTAGTATAACGTTGAAATTCGAATGTTTTAATGAAACTTTGATGTAATTTTTATGCTACGTTTATGAAAAGTTAACACTAGAATAATAATAATAAATTTTGAGTTTAATTGTTTAACTTGAATTTTGTTTTTATTCAACTGTGAAAACATCTTTATCAGCGTTATTTAGACGAGATGATTTGTATTGCAAATGTCTACGTGTTTCACAAAAGTTTAAGCGTGATTAAAGACAGTCAACATCAATAATATTTATGTTTAAATTTTTGATAAGAAATTTGAACAATTTTGTAAGAATAAATTTATCAAAGTATTTCAATTATTTATTACAAGATTACCTTCATATTAACAATTTCTTTTAAATGTTATCCCAACATTAAAATTTTCCAAAGTAAGCTTACATTATTAAACTGTGTTTTAATTAGTAATATTGGGTATTAAATTCTATATCTCTAATTTCAAAAGACTGTTTTTTAATTATTATTCAAATCTAAGAATTTTTATTTACTTTACATACTCTTGTTAGTAATTACAAATATGAATTATTCATTTAAACAAATTTTTACATAGATTGCATCAATTATGTAAATATAAAAAAAATATTTATTTCACTTGTTTCACTTCTTATAAGCTCACGCAAGCATATGTAACATAACGGAGAAATGCAACTTGTCAGCGAAACACGAGTTCAAAAGCTCCTATATAAGACGATAAATAGATAAGGCAACTATAATATGAGATTCTTCTGTTACAATGGCAGATAATCGTAATTTAAGAGTTTTACAGTCACGCTTACAGGTTCACATAATTTCCGAGTTAGATATGATATATGGATTTTCGCACATGCCCATTGCAAGAGTATATTTTGAATATCAGAAATCCAAAAAACATGAATTCTTCGACAGCAGTGGGAGCGGAAAAATACCCTGAAGGTAATAGTCCATCGATATCTGATAAGAATCATTTCACAAGACAGATGTAGCACATTCACAAGCAGTAATGTCTCAAATTGCTACAGATTCTAATGTCTAGGCTTCAACAAGCATCAGTACGAAAACTTTACAATGGACTTTTCTTGCTAACGCTGTAGCAAACATAAAAGAGCAGACAATTTTGTTTGAAACGAAATAAAAAGTAATAATATCAACCTCAGAATGAAAGATAGAGGGCATAGCTGGGGACAAAGAAACAATAGAAGTTTTATGGAAGATAACAGAATGAAATAAAATCAAACATACTATCTGTAGTCATTCTAAATCCCCTATACAAAAGCATATTTCGAATGTTTTTGCAACATGCTAGATAAAAGATATCCATCAACTCGCAACCATATAGTTATGAGACTGTTTCCACAAGAATAATGATATGAAATATTTCCAGTAATCATACTATATTATTGGTACAAGTTGTTGCAGTTGCACGCGCTCTAGAGGATTTACACTGCATTAAGTAGTTGCCCCAATTTTTCGGCATTTCAGTGTATATCATGACATTATAGGAAACCGTGATACAAAGTTTATGTAAATACAGTTTAATTTGGTTAGTTCCAGCGTTTATTTTTCACACCCACTATTATAAATTATGATCAATCAAGACATTTCTTTCTAGGTTTATTTTTTAATTCATCCAAATACAACTAATTCTTATACAGTGCTCCAAAAAACTTCTTAGGAGGTATTTTTTAATTTGACGTAAATTATAGCATTACACTAGTAATATCAAATGTAGAAGTTTTCCATTAACACAAGTTTATATATATATATATATATATATATATATATATATATTACGTATATATATATATATATATATATATAATTTCTGTAACATCATCTTTTACTGTGGATTTTATTTCATTTTGTTTCTTTTGAAATATCTGAAATTTCCATATTGGTTAGTAACAATTTTTTTTGAGATTGTTGGGTCTGTAAAACATATTTAACCAATTAATTGTGAAAACTTAATTCAGAACTAAAAAAATGTTATATTTAATTCTTTTATGGTTTTCCTTTCGTTTGTTTTCATTGTTCTTCATGCTTTGGTTTGCATTTAATCATGATTTGTGTTTTATCTTTTTGATATTTTTATTTCTTTTGTATTCATTCAGGTATCTGATCTCTTTATTAATTGTTTGTAGCGAAAGTTTTCTTTTTGTTTTGTTCAAGGCCATTACAGTTAAATTTATTTTATTTTTTTTTCCTTATATTTTGCCTATAACTTGAAAAAATACATTTTTTTTATTTTAAAATTTTTCTTAAGTATTAATTATTGATTCTTTAATCATTTCAGTTAGTTATTTCAATTATTTTGTTATATTACTCAAATATTATGTGTATAGTTTTGAAATTTTTAAACACTTTATAATAGCAGATTTCATTAGTATTAAAATATAATTTTTCATACTTTTACTAACATTGTACTTAGATTTATTAAACGCTTTTTCAGTGAATATATATTTAATAGTTAATTTAGTATTTAAATGATCCAGACCTTTATTGTTTTATTTCTAAATATAACTGCGATTGTTCCGAACCTACTATGACGCCTCTCTGTAACGTTACCATATAAGAGATATTTTCACAGATCTCATCAAATACAAAGGAAAACTTAAGCAATCACCTCTTATTGGTGACGAATTTGGCAACTTGACTAGAAACTTGGCGGTAAAATTCCCATAAAATGCTGGAATCTTAGCGATATCTCAATTAGGACGAAGGTTACGTACTTTCCCTTAATTTATCCCTGTGACGTTACATTTGGTCAGAGTTGCTATAAACACAGAAATGTAAAGCCGAAGTGAATTGATGGGGGAATTGGTTGGGAGTGGATCTGCTGATGAATTTATCGGTTTTTTGGACAAGCCCAAATCTGCCGGGAGGTAGCCTGTATCAGAAATACACTGTCGGAATCTGCCTAAGAAGTGCAGAACATTTCTGCGGATAGTTGTCCGTCGTGCGCACATATGAGTGTCTTTGTTCCTGTTGAGTAGCTAATCAGTACAAGGGCGCTGTTTCCTGCTTGTACTGTTAATCTGTCCTGCCTGTGCTACCAATGTTCATCTTATCCTGAAAATTTGTGAATAAAATGTCTTTTACTATTATCGTTGGTGTTAGATAGATTTCACTAGAGCACCCGCATGAGACCGGATAGATATTTGTGACGTTACTGCTAGAAATAATAAACCTCAATACAGTGTCTTTATTCATGATTCCTCTTAATTTTTTTTATACGTAACAATATTTATATTATTAGTCATAACATGCTAAAGTCATTCTTTAATGAACCTTCTGTAACTTTTACACATACAAATATAATTTACTTCCAAATATTTGGTACTATTATTGTTAAAAAGAAGCCAACTCAATTTTAAGCCTTTCGCCCTATAATATAGTTAATAGGAAGTATTTTTTTAAAAATATTCTTAAGAAAATTATTAAAATCAATCTTGTCATAAAATATTTTCATGTATTGAATATTACAAAATTCTCTTTTTCGAGGTTAATTTTTATAATCTCTTAATATAATAATTGTGAACAAAAAAGTTAGTAATATCTATAATTATATGAAGGCAATTATTTTTTTGTTTATTTTCACGAGAAGTGAAATCTTTTAATAGATTAATTTCTCTTTTTTTTTTTTTTAAACTAAATTAGTAATATCCAATTCCTTAAAGTTTTCTTCGTATTTCTTATTTAATTCAAAATTTTTTATTCTTAATATTTACAAATAGCTTAAGATAATTATGAGTATATTTCAACTGTTATAATATTCTTAAAGAACAAACATTGGAAAGAATAACAATGAAAAAGTAGCAAATTGTACTAAAAAATTTTTAAAAATGTATAATAATCATATTTAAAAACAATAACAATTCTTTTTAAAAAATTAAGAAAAAAATCAATAATGACAGCAAAAAAATTATGCAAAATTTTAATTCAAAAGGTTAATCTCTTTTATAAATTTTATAATTTGAATTTGATTTTTTTGAAAGTTAGTAGAATGATAAGCCTTTCCAAATGTAAGATATAATTTATTTAGAATGATTGGAAAATTTAAAGGCCTATTAAGTAATTTGATAGTCATAAACAAAAAGAAATATGTGTAAGAAATATGTATGTTTCTATTCCATTTAAGCTTAATGTCGTTGTTCCTGTTAAGTGCTTCAATAGGAAAATTATATTTAATTGACAAATTAATTAAAAAGTTATCAGTGTCTTCATTATTTTTTTTCTTTAATGCAATTATTATTATTAGAAGTTATAATTCTTAAACATATATTTGTTTTCAT